>VWZG01003082.1:10374-37362 GCA_013396735.1 Grallaria varia
TTTTTGTAATATTTCTCTATAGGTACCATGTTATTGTGAGACTTTTATGTCCTGGAATATTCCCAAGTCTACAACTTAAAGACAACTTAGACCAGAATTTGAAGATCTGTATTACCTGCAATACTAGACCTGTTTATTACACTATTCATAGCAACTATTTATGGAGTTTAAGAAACTAAGAAATTGTGAAACAAAAAACACTTGTCACTTTCTCATTACGAGGACACCTTTTCACTTGCAGATTTTGGCACTCCTCCACCAGAATTTCCCTTGCTCAGCTTCAGCAAAACAAAGCATTTCCCAGGACAGCCAACTGAATCAATCTGAACTTTTCCTAGCGGTAAACTGAGGCTAAGCAACAGTTACTGGGCACGCTGCCGAGCTGAATAGGAGGTTAAAAAGCCCACAAACATGATTTACTTCAACATCTTCCTCACTTTGGTTTAGGTTTCCTTGGTGTGTGTTATTTTCTTGGTATTTTGTTATTAAAACCAGTGTGAAGTGTTGCTGACAACTACTGGTGCATTTTATACAAGGTGTGCTGTACCATAGGATTACTCAAGAAAAATCAAGTACCGTGAGAGGAACTGGGAGGATGTAGGCAGAACACTTACCTGTCAACATCAGGATATCCAGTATTTTCCCTGTCTCCAAGATCAACTTCCCACCACAAAACACTCCCACACTGCATAGTTCTGTCAGTGTTTGAAGCAGCAAGGCTGAGCCACAGGGGGACATGAAAGAGCAATCCGTAGCACTGCACACTGCACCTGGACAATGTGAAGCTCTCCAGAACAGCTGAGGATCTCACAGGCTCCTCAGGGATGTTGATGATGGAAGAAGGCCAGGACAAGTTTGGGGGAAAGGACAAAAAGAAAGGAGTTACCAGATCAGAATTAATCAGACTGGAAATGCAGGCTAGAGCTAGCTTCCAATTTCTTAGCATTAAAGTTGCCTAAAACCAAAAATGGACAAATCGAAACCTGTGAAAGAATACACAAAAAAAAATGCACTGCCACAGAGTTATGTTATGGAAAGCGTGTGGACCTTTCCTTCAGTGTGTGAAAGTTTGAAACACATTGTGCCATTTTAAGCAGAGTCATTCCATTTTAATGGCTAGAGAAAAACTGCGTAACCTCATATACCAACACGACTAAAACCAGAGAAACACCAGGAATGGTTTTCTTTCCTCTTATAAAGGACATTTACAACCTCACATATAAATTAAAAAAAAAAAACAAACCCAAAAACAACCAAAAAACCCATGCCAAAAAAAAACCCAAAACCAAAAACACAACGCAGAAACCCAAAAACACAACAGGTTTGCTCAGGAAGAGAAATAAACTGCATTTCACTGCATTAATTTAAATTAGCGGAAATCAATTTTATCTGTAATTTCATTTAGCTACCATGACTGAGTTGCTAGTTACTTTTGAATTCCCTGTTAAACATTGATTTAGAGCAATATAGAATAATAGAACCCCCTCACTGGAATTTTCAGTTCCAAAATAGAACAAAGTCATTAGCAGAATTAATAGATTCTGGGTTTGCATTGCCAAGTTTTCTTTAAAAGAAGCATACTCACTACCATGTAGCATGGGAAGAAATTGAAGGAGCAGGAAAGAACTAATATACTTACAAAATTTGACTCATCCGGCAGCTGAAGCCATGCTCAAATTTTTGTATGGAATTTTTCTATTAATAATCTGTATTACTTCTTTATTGAGAGCAGATCTCTAGTTGTCAATGCAGGAAGTTTGCTTGTCAAGGGGATTTACTTGGAAGTTGTTAAATCATGTTATGATTCATAGTGCCTTTTCCTAGTTAAAAAAAATCCCAATACTACTGGCCGCAGCACAAAAGTTTTTCTGATTGCACAAGCTACACTCTTATCACAATAGTCCCCCAACAGCAATGCATCCTGTCAGCATGACATTCCGTGGCTAAAACTCACATCTCATTCCTCAGCTCACCTCAGAAAGAAACAAACTCAATGTTGTAAAGTAATCCTTACATTCAATCAACTGTAAAAAAAATTAAACTATCTTTTTAAGATATTCATCATGCAAACTTTAGCTTCCTTCTTTACACATTACTCTTAATTCTAAACAAGGAATTTAGAATTGTGCTTGCAAGCGCTTCCTCAGAAAAATGATCTTTGCATCACCCAGGAGGTGCTACTGCAACAGAAAGAGTAAATATGCAAAGACACGTTCTCCTTAAAAAATGCAGAGGCTGCAAAAAATGTTGGCAGAAGCAAGTGCTTTACACATTATCTGCACTTCTCCAACACCAGGGTAAGGTGTGGGGTTTTGAGGAAAGAAAAAAATCCCAGCACAATACAGTTCTCACAAGAACTTTCAACTGTAGTTTTCTTGTCAGTGATTTCAATCTTCCTTACCTGAGACAGACAGACATTTAGCTCAGTTACTGTTTGTACTGCCGAGATCTAATTTGCAGGGCAACGCCCCAAAAAATCCATGCTTTAGATACAAGTTTGGGGCTTTTGTATTCTATATTCTAAACAAAAACTGAAAGAACAGTTAACAAAACCTTGGTGATTACATGCACCTGAAGGAAGTTAACATGTTAGTGACTTAACAGTACACAACTAAACACTAAAAAGACTATATACTACATAGATTCAATACATGCAGCAACAGGAAGACAGTAATACCTAAGCGTTGATCCTGCAAATCCCTCAAGTCAAAATATTTGAAAGATTTTTAAGCTCACTGGAGGGGAAAAAAAATAGAGTCCACATCTAGGAACTCCACAGTTCCCATCTAAAACTAATACACCTTACCAAGTTTGATATATATTTTTAAAAATATCTGAGCACTGCTTTACCGCAATTGGTAGAATACATACTAATTAAAGACAAAATTCTCTTGGCTAAATTTGGTTATTTTGCTGGAAAACCTCTCAAGGCAATTTCCAAAAAAAATTTATGAATGCCTATGCTGGTATTTTTCAAGCTTCTGAGGTGCCCTAGATGAGATTACAATACTGCATGACTCCTGATTAAATTTATTTATCAAGATAAGGAAGCATAGGAAAAATGTATGTAAAAAAGTGTTTACAGAAGCAATTACCATTTTGCTTGCCCTGCAGTCAAAGTATACTTACAGATCCTTATTCAGTATCAAAATAGGACATGCAGATTCCTCTCTGAGTATGAAATTCTTGGATCATCTTCTGATGGGAATGGCCATTCATTTTTCATCCAACTTTTTTTTGCCTGTTTTCAGCCAATTTCTGTCCTACTAAGCACAGAACTAAATTCGTAAGACTTCAAGATGTAAAAGCCAGAGAATTGATTCTTTGCTGCTACCATTAAAGAAGCACTAGATGGGAGTCTCCCAAAGTGACAAGCTCTACTTAAATGACCACCAGTGGAATCTTAGTTACCTGCCTGCCAAGTTTCAAAGGACCAAAGTGATTTACCAACTGCATATTCTGCTTATGGAACAGCTTCCACAGAAGGTCATATTTATGCTAGTTCAAGTCCGCCTAATCTAATGTTAACTTTATAGAAAAAGACTGCAGATTAACCTTTTTTAGCTGATCAGGCTTACTGGCATTCATTAATTTCCAAATACACAGCATTTCCTTAAGTGTACGAACAAAAGTTTAGAAGCCTCATCTAAAAAAGAATGATGCATCTTGAGTACAAAACAAATGCACCCTGGGTTGATACTGGTATACATGACATGCTACACTGATAGTTTTTCCAGCTCACTGGAGGGGAAAAAAACCAAAACCCAAAACAAAAAAAAACACCCCAGTGTGTGAAATCATAACTTCGAAATTCAGTGATAAAACCCCCACTGTTTTCATTGTGACCAAATTTTTACTTGCTATGTAGAGAAATATCCCTTTAATTTGTTCCCATTAAGACATACCAAAATTAGCTGAACTCTTAAGCTTTCCTCCACCCACAAAATTCTCATCCAGAACTCATCTTAGAACTCATATTTAACTCCAGATATGTTTGAATGTGTTTTTTTTAAAACACATTAAAGAAAATACATGAACACTTCTGCATTTGTTATTCTAATCCCTTCATGCAGACAGGAAGCTCTTCATAAAATAGCAATCAATACCTCACTACAGCTGATATGCAAAATATTTGTTGCTGTACTATGGGAAACAGTCCACTTTAATCTTAAAATTTTCAGTACATATTTAGCTGCTTTTTGTTCTTCTTACTGCAAAAAAACAAAATAGAAAAAAGACATGAATTCATATTGTATGGAACGTTTTATTGATGGCTGAATTGCTGTCACATCAGGTATAGCACTTCAATTCTGACCCAATCAAACTAAAAAGTAACTGGCTATTAAAGACTTAACATCTGTAAGCCTTTAAGTTGCCAAAGACATACTGTTCTGCACAACTTCCGTGCTGCCAGCAAACAACAGCATTTTAGCTGCACAGCTTGCATTGTATGCTTTAGTATACAACCAAGAGTGATCTTAAAATTTATCACTTTACCAGTTACACTTTTTTGTTACAAACAAAAAACATTTTATTACTTCTCTGCAATTATGTACAGTATAAAACAAAACTCAGGGTTTATGATAAAAATTATTTGATCATATACAGAAGACAACATCAAATTTTATGAAACTAAGGACAATAATTATTTTCTGAGATTGACTCCCATTCAAGATCGGTTAGACTGATATTGCAGTGTGATGTTTTCCAGAATCATGGAAATATATCCAGTAGACCAGATCCTCCTCTTTAGCTTCACCTTATGACTTACATGGACAAATCTAACATCACTGTGTATCCTACATGATCAAACCTATGTGTGTCACAACTCACAAACTAGGCTTGCTTTGAACTAGAGAAGCATGTAAATGAAATATAATAATCTTGATGCACCATAAATAATACTTACAGAAGTATATGTGAAGATTTTCACATTACTGTCAAGTGAAAGAAAAACTGCTGAGAAGGAAATGAACAAGTAAATCAAATGCTCAAGAATGCAATTAAAAAAAAATAAAAATCACACTTAGAACTGGGACAACATAATACAGAGCCAAAAAGGAAATGTATTATCCCAAGTAATAGTGAGCAGCCTTTAATTTACAAAACAAATCTTTACCTAGGACACAGAAAAGGATACCCTGGCAACCACTACCCCATGATAGTAGATTCCCATGGAAGTCCAGTGAAGAAACACAGGCTCTGCAGGAGATTTTCTGATATCTCTTCAAAGTGATAAACAGTGGAATAATTGCAGTTTCTAAAGCAGAATGTCAGTACAGAAAAGATGTGTTAGAACTGTGAGCCAAGATCCATAATTCCTCCTTCCTAATTCCAAACTATCCAAAGAAATAATACACTTCAAAAAAAAAAATCCTCGACAATCCCATCTCTTTCCAAGTAAGTTTTTTCTCTCCACTCTGGTTTCCTAAAGAGGATTTCACTGTGAGCAAGAAAATTCTGTAAAACACCAATAATTCATGGATTTCTGGAACGAAGCATTAGCAGCAGTATAAAACATGCATAAGCCATAACCTGCATTTTTACCTTTAAAATGGAAAGAGCTGTAATCAAGATCCAGAAAAATTCAAGTTACGGTTCAAATAAAAGACGTTAAATCCAACTTGTAAATTCCAAATGCTCCCCTCCTTGACAATAGCTGTCAACCAAAATTCAGCTATTTATGCAGCAAGGACTTCCTTAAAATGACATTGTCAAACATTCAGATTATAAATACAAGACCATCTGTGCATGATAAAAGAGGCAAAAATTCTCACAATATAAACAGCACTTAGTTTTACTGGCTTTTTGTAAGTTACATTGCAAATAACTAATTTCTCTAACGTAAATCCCAGATTTGAAAGATGTCAGATTGGCAAATAGAAATAATTATTGTGAACTGCTTGCTATCAATGCTGTGGCCACAGATTAATTCTCAGCATCTACCTAGCATGAAACTTACCAATGCAGCTATTAACACCTGTAGCAAAGTTGTCAACAACTGAATGGCCTGAGGACTTAACGATTTCCTTCACTGGCCTGTGAAGATAAAGTGCTTTAGAGCAGCACAGACATGACAGATAAGCAGTAGCAAGGAGGCTTACATGTTTACTGCTTGTTATGTGACTATTTGTAAAGCCAATAGAAGATTTGTCCCTTCAGAAATACAAATTATCTTTCAGTGAGACTTTATCCATTTTAAATTGCTTCCTAAAATCATGCAAAGACAGGAAACTGTAAAACTAAGGCTTAAACGACTTAAGAGCTTTTCTTCAAGCTCAGTTTTAAAAGTTCATTGGACTCAACTGTCATATATGCTTAAGATAACTGAAAAAACAAAGAGTTGATTTACAAAGGAAGTCAACTGGTCCTAACCCTGCAGCAACTGTGAACAATCTGATTTGACAGCAGTCCTTGCTACAGATAAGTGAAGATGATGCATTTGAAAACTTTCCTAGGGAAAGAAACACTTTGAAGATGTGTTTCAATCCATAATACAGCACCAGCAATGCTCAGTGGCCATGCTTATACAGCAAACTACCTTGATGTTGTGTTGTCCTGTTTCCTTCTAGATTACTCTGTTATTCTAATTTAGTATCTATTTAGCATATGCACAGTAAACAATACTGGTCTAAAATCCAAGAGGGTCCCGAAGAAATTCCCAGAAGATGGCTTCTATGGACAAACTTGCAATTTACTTTTGAGGTCAAGCAAGGGTCCTTCAGAAAACCTAGCTCATCAAAATATTTTTATAAGAATTTATTGAGTATGTAAGTCTCAAAAAAATAACCACCTGCACCTCTATCCTTTTCATGAACTATACATGCTTCACAAAGTTAACAGCTGCAACTGGTTTGCTGGGATCACAACAAACAAAGACAAAAGTAAAGAGAAATGAAATTTATTACAAAACACGTTAAAATAGCAATGACTTAGCTGACTTTTTGCTCTGCTGTTCTAGGCAGAACAAAATGTGACTGAATGCTCTCAGGAAAGCCAAAACAAAACTACAGAAGTATTATGTTGCCGCACTAAAATCTTTTTCTCTTGATAATTTCTGGTTTCCAGCTGACAGGATGAGTTTCTTCAGTCTAAGGGGGGAAAAAAAAAAGATCATAAGAACTTTTAAATTTAAAATATTACTCATGAAGTATATATACTCTATTTCATATGTAGAATTATAAATACCTAATTTACTATGTAATTAATATACTTAAATGAAAATTTCTGTCATCTCACTGTCTGAAATACACAGCAACACTTGTTCTGTTGTTTTCTCTTTTTTCTTTTCCCAACAAGGCAAAAAATCAGGTTGCCAATGGCATTTCAGAAACAACACTGTGGTTATCAAAGCACATGAGCAAGAATTCCAGTGACAGTCCTTCCAGAGATATCTACATTAGTATTGGCAGATGCCATGGAGTCTGCAGTTTGCCCAACTGCAAAATGCATAAAACGTTCCTTATTTATTTACATTTAAGAGTTGCTCCAAGTCTAATTCAGTGCAAAAATTCTAAGGTTTAATAAAAATCTTTTTATTTTTTGTACTGAAGACATGCACTGATCAACTATACAACTATCTATTGTCTTCTCTATTGGTAAATGGATTCAGATTTGAGAATAACAGTTTGAAAATAAGCTACTCTGAATTCTAAAAAAAGGTCAAGGCCAGTCTAGATCATATAAAGAAGTACAATACATATTCAAAGTGCAATCCTTTTGCTAATTCTCATGTTTTGATCAATACAAGTGCACACAGTTCCCTGCTGGGTTCAAATTACAAAGCATGCTATTGTATTTAGATTTCTCCAAACTTCATCACAAAGGCCTTTTGCAGAAGAGATGACAGACCTGATATTTATTTGTAGTATAGCATATAATGAGAATTAAGAATGCAGAAACTAACTACTGTCCACTTAATGCTATCACATATGGATTTCAAACTTCAGTAAAATGGATTACACAAGTCTGTACATGTCCATTATTGACATGTGTTATATTTGTCCGAATTTTTTTGATTTCATGAAAATACTTCAAAAAGACCCTTTGACATACCGCAGTATCATCTTCTTTATATACTTTTATGGTTTTATCAGCTTCAGCAGTTAGCAGTCTGCTTTCTGACTGGTCAAAAACACAAGCAAATATTCCTGATTCGCTGTCCAACGAGCCTGGCTGTACAGCTGCATGTACTCTCTGGAAGTTGTATCCAGTTCTCCAGTCCCAAAGATGCATAGTACCATTATCAGCTAAAAAAAAAAAAAAAAAAACCACTTAGTATTTTGACCAGTTAATTTTTATCTGTATTCTAAAAACAGTATCATGAATAACTAATAAATACATCAAGAATAGCTCAGTATACCCTACAAGTTTTTCTATTTTCTACTGTTTTCCTTCCTAGTTAAGAAAGGCTGATAGAAGCTTCCTCAGATTCTCATCCAGTTTTCATCAGATAACCCAGAGATATGATACACTACATCTCAAGGTAATTGCAGCAAGTTGCTTTGGAAGCACAGTAAGGACTGGCATTCTGAATATCAAGCTCCCTGTTCAGTAGCTCCACTGAAGTTGAACTAAGAGGCATCATCCTGCCAAAGAGATTAAGGACATTAAGGACTCTTATCTAATGCAAAATAGGTTTAATGTTTTCAGAGGCTTTGTTACAAACACAGGTTAAAACACTGCCATATTACTGATACTGGCATCACCTACAGGGCATTCACAGCAATCTGAACTCTGTATTCAGAAGGATGCTCTCAAGACAATTTTTCAGATACAAAAACCAATACCCTCCCAAAGCATTATCTGCCAAAGCAGATCTATTAAGATGTAAATTTCTCCACAGCTGCCAGCTAGACAAGAAATCCAGATGTTTCAAGAAAGGTGTTTCTACAGCAGAATACTCAACATATTTTAATTCAGCATCAACTTCTTTGAAGATGCTGTACATAACATGCAGATGTAAAGGGGAGCATCAATATTCAAATTTTAATTTTTAAAAAGTCACAAATAATATTATTAAAATCATAGGAGATTTTATGTGGAAAAGGAAAAGGCCCTTTTTAGTCTCAACTACTAGTAACATTAAAAAGTCTTACATAGTTGTTCTAGAATTATCTTCAAATAATCATGAAATGTAAGTATTTTGTAAAGTTCTTGTTCTCACTATGAATGAGCCAGTTATCAAACACGGCTTTATCCAAATTTTTATATATACTTGAAAACATAACCAGGGTATGGTAAGAACATAATTGGCTATTTTCCAATTCCTGCTTAGCACATTTCCATCTTACTCCACATCCCCAGCCTCCAGGTCATACTGTATCAAATGGGACCAAGTGCATTTCAGTGTTCCATGGTGTAACTTAACTGTTATTCTTTTTATGCTCTGGTTACAAACAAAGAAATGTTTTTTGTAAGGATCTGTTTCTGCAAATTGATTGACCTTAGACTGTCTTGTCGCCTGTGATGCTGTCAATTAAGCCCCATCCTTGTTTACCCAAAGGATTAGACCAACAGAACTAAGAGGTGAAAATTCAGGCTCTGCAAGTTATGTGGAAAAATACAGTCTAGCCTCTTAAATTCATTTGTCTCAGACTGCTAGAGCTCTCCCAGCAACTAGTCTAGGACCTTAGAGATGTGGATTTAGTCTTCTGCTTTAACTGTATTTTCCCATGCAATCTCAGACTGTTTCTCTGGAGCTCATCTATCAAGTTGTAAAATTAGCACTTCCTTTTTCCACACTGTTTACTCATTTCCTGTTTATAACAGCATCTACATTATAAACACATGTAACCCTCTTCCTCCTATGCAGACACAATGCCTTAACAAATAGATTCAGCTGGGATTTCTCAAAGCCACTTTCCAAAAAGCTTGTCACTAAAAATCATCTTGTACAAACATAAAACTCTCAGAAATACCACAGTTTACAGTTTTAGTAATACATACTTCAAATTAAATATTTTTATTACAGTGGTAAGTAATATACAGAAAAATGCTACCCACAACATGAGATAAATGTTCTTACGTGAAACTATTCATGATCAAAACCAGTAAGCATTCAGGATGCTCTTTCTACTCCCACACTACAGGTACACGAATACAAACGAATAGTTCTAAGATTCTGGGGGCTCACAGACCAGTAACAATATTCTAACGTATCAGATGATACTAAATCCTTGAAGTTTTTCAATGAAATAATTAAATTGATATATCACAATAGACACAAAATCATCCCACAGGATGAATTCACACTGATGCAGTATAGTTAGCTTTAGCAAGATGTTTCTATATTCTCTGTCCATTCTCACTGCATTAACATGTAACTCTCTCTTGAGGAGGCACTAGTGATCAGCAGATCATAATGGATGGCTTCTGCAGCCTTGCAGCAGCAGCCAACGGAGTAGAGGAAACCTCTTTCCTGCAGCACATTCAATGTCCTTCAAATATAGTTTTGTGCATGCAGCTCAGTAACATCCATGAATATAACTCACTATGAAATGAAATGGTGTGCTGTACCAGGCTTATAGGCCCAGATACAGTAGAGCTCAGTGAGCATCTTTGCTTAACGACCTCCAGCCACATGTACAGGGGAGAGTGGAGAGGAACCTGTATTTCTCATTTTTACCTCCTGAGACCAGAACACCATCAGAATTTACAGCCAGCGTGTTGATAATAGCATTGTGGCCAGAGAGGTTCTGAATGAAGTTTCCATCTGGGAATTTCCACTGCTTAATATTATCTGGAGAACCAGATGCAAATGTGTAACTGAAAAAAAAATAAACACATTATATTAAAGTTCAAAATAGCTGTAGGGAGAGCAAATGTCCCTCATTAAAACTACTGCTAAATGCTGGTTGAAAAATTACTTAATACTAGAACTGCTTTTCTGACATGTTTACATCAAATAAAGTTAGGCAATTTTATGAAGTCATGAATTACCTATTTTTGTTGTTTTCTTTCTGTTCCATAGACTAAACTTTATAACATTCTATCTGGTGTAGGATTTAATATGTAAACAAGTATTTAAAATACACATTAAGCTCTCATCAGTTGCTGTTCTGGCAAATTTTCAGGTATAAGGGCATCATCAGCAAAGGTAACGGGGGAAAAGAAAAAGCAACAAACCCCAGATAAAATGCCCAGTATCAGCTAGTTCTATAAAACTACACACCAGTGATAAAACATAGAAAAAAGTAACTATGAAAGGTAATTTCTTTCACTGAGTTAGCCTAAGATAACAAATTCCTTCATTTTAACATCTGCAAGCAGTTTCATGGTTATTTGAGTAGTGCATACAAAAGCCTATAGGAATACACTCACTTGCCACAATGTCTAAGCCATTTACTGTCTCTTTAATAGATTCTACAATTAAAAACTAAGTGTTACAAAAAAACCCAGAATATTTAAAAAATACAGAAATACTGAAATATAGGCTGACAGTTGACAAGAACACTTCAAGCTTATTTTCAAAAACGTTTAATTGATGAATCTGAAATAATTACTTTCTTTTTCCCAGAGCATAAGTAAAACTGGGGGTTTTCTCTGCCATAGCTAACAGAAATTTTAAAATATTAAATGCTCAGAAGTACTGAAGTTCAATGTGAATTCATTTTTAGTGGGGATTTATCCAAATAGGCTTGGATAATAATAATAGGCTGTTGGTTCATCAAAATATAGCACCTAAATTCAGAGTACTTCCACCAAGATCTGCTTCAAAGACTCAATTCTCACAGTAAGTTCTTTGAGGTCTTTTAGATTGAAATGTCTTGTGCAGTGAACCACATATTCAAAAAAAAAGGGTCATTATATTAATCACTGTCTCCTTTAATAATAATCACACATGTGCAATGGCACATTACAAAACTACTCTACTTTCTGCTAGTGATCATTCAGTTACGTATTTGTTATTAGCCTTAGAAGCCCTGTATCACTGATTTTAAGGACTGAACGAAAGTCATACACATAAGTAACTCTGTGGGATATAAGATGTTCCCAGGATTGCTAATGTACACCAATGTCAATACTAGGGATGCACAATCAGTGTAGTGAAATTTATTTGGTAATTGATACATACATTTTTACATCATTCTAAGTGTATTAGTTTTATGCCCTACCATTCTAAATCATCACTCACATTGGCTCCGTCACCCCCCAAAGCTTTGAACTGGAAAGTGTAAAAGAATGAGGAAAACTTACTGTCTTGGATGTAGCACTACTGCTCTTACAGATTTCTTGTGATTTGTTAAAGTAACACGAGTTTTTCCTGCCACTAAATCCCAGAGCCGTATGGTAGTATCATGACTGCCTACAATGAAAAGAAAATTAAAAAATAGTATAAATGCTCACATTGATTCTATCACAATCACTACTTTGATAAGGCAGGCAAAAATTTAGATATGATACCTAATGCCATCTCACACAAAACAGATGTTGGATTGCAAGAGTCTTTTTACTCAGTTGGAAATTCAAGAAAAACTAAGAAGCTACACTGCAAAGATAGATTATGACATAACAGATAAGAATATGAATACTTAACCATGGTATTGGACACTTTTAAACTGAATTGAGGAGAACTGTGAAATATCACAAAATGCAAGTCTCGTATTGAGACATTACAACATAAAATGTAAACACCAGAAAAAAAGGGAATACAGAAAAACATACAAAAGCACATTTGCTTAAACATATCATTAATAGCACGTAATAACCGTTGCACAGTCCATTTTCAACAGAAAACTAGTAAGAGAAATTCAGTAAATTCACGAAGATAACATTATGAATCTGACACAATTACTGAACAAAAACATTATTAGGTATTTCAATCATGTTACTCATGAAACCACACCCACTATACCTGTAATAATTTGTGGTTCTGCAGCTTGGCACTTCACTGTCGCTACGGCATTTGTGTGTCCTGATAGGGTGTGCACACTGGCTTTTGTCCTTACATCCCAAATCTAGGAATTACAGTAAATATGCCAGAGGTCAGAAAGAGGTGCATATTTGATGTATTTTAGGCACTGTCATTGATTACATGATTGCCTTGCCATAGTCATATAGGTTAAACAATGGTATTTAGGTGATATTTTTCATCCAACAATTCATCGCAAAACTGCCTTGGAGAATTTCAAGGTGACCAGGGAGCCTCCCAGTGAATTTCTAGGCATATGGATAATTTAAATCACCATACACCCATACCATCCTCAAATACTAAGCAATCCTATATATAATATGCAGTCTAGCTACTAAATTAAAAAATAAGACATTATCCTGAAGTGATGTTTGTGTATTTGGGCTTCAGTTTTATTGTCAACGTAAGACAAAGCTAACACAAATCAACTTAGTATTTCATCCAGGTTGATGTTAACTTTTGAGAGTGCTCACTTTTACAAATGAAAGATATTGAAGCACACATACCAAGATGTTAAAATGCAACAATATTATACTTACTCGTGCTGTTGAATCTCTGCTACATGTAACCAGTACATCTATTGTTGGATGCAAGTCTAAACCATACACAGCACTTAGATGACCGTGGTAATGTCTGATAACCTAGGTGAACAAAAACCACACAACACAAACTGATAATTGAAAGAATATTCCAAACACTTTGATTTGTATATTTGCCACCACCAATGTAATTCAATTAAAGAAACTACAGCTTACCTTATTGTATTCAAGATCCCAGCATTTTACTTGTTTGTCTTCTCCACAAGAAAAGAGGTATGGACTTCTTGCACTCACTATGACGCCTCGTACAGTACTGATGTGTCCCGTCAAAGACAATTTCAATTTGCCACTAGCAAGGTCCCAAATCTGCATCAAAATAGGTATTTTGAGGTAGACAGTGATAATCTGGGTAAACATCCCAGCTATAACTGATCCTGCTACACTCTAAGTTAAAAATACAGTAACAAACATTTGCTCTCCAAATACTACCATGTAATAAATGAAATCTCAAGAGAAGAGAAATCTTTTACGGCAAGGTAATAAAAGAAAAAAACCATTCTGCAGTTCATCATTCTGCACATAGTAACAAAGCAATTGTTTGTAAGGGCTGGAGGCATTTTTAAAAAAGAGAATAAACAAAAAAATCCAGTTATTTCTTCCAGCCTCTTACCTTTATGGTTCTGTCAGCAGAGCCAGTAACAAACCACTGATTTCCTGGTTCTACTGCAATACATCTCACCCAGCCCAGATGACCACTGATAACCTTCAGAAAGAACAAAAATTTTTCTCAATCAGAAATAATACATACACATATGTTGATGATTTTCATTCTCTAACACTGGAATTTGCTAGTATTCACCAAGAAAAGTCAAATGCGAAATCAGGTTTGAAGAGAGTGTGATTTCTACTTCAGTTAAATGAAAAGACAATTTACATGTCATACACCAGACTTGGGGAACTCACAATATGGCAAGACCCTGTTCCTATAAGCAACTTTTTCGCATCCCTTAAGAGTCCATAACAATGTGGCTCAACACTTGAAGCTCTGCAGGGAAGACTACTTGAGCACAGGTTCCTTGGGCTGCTGTATAGTGCTTATACAAAGAACAATTATAAAAAATATCAGCTATTAAATAAAATTGCTATATAATAACATCTTAAAGCAAACCATCATCTCCTTTTGCCCATATACCAGCTAATATGAGTGTGTCAGAAACTTTCTGGTAACAAAATAATGGAGGCTGATCTCAAAAGAAAAGCTCTACCAATATATGCCTTGCTTCCAGCAGCATTTCTGTTTCTCTCATTTCTCCAAAGTCAGACAACTAAAATCAAAATCTGTAAGTGGTTTCACTGAATGTCGTATTTCATGTACTGTCATATAGTTCATTTCAAAAGATTTAAAATACAACAAAGCTTCTTGGGCAGAAATACTTTGGAAAGTTAAAGTGGATTTTTCTGATCACGAGATCACAGCCGCAAGCATTTGAGATAGCTGTTTAGGGCTACTCCTAGTATAAGAATAGAAATGAGCATTTCTGGGAAGAAATCTAAGAAATAATTCATCTGACCTATTTTAAGTCCCCATCTTTCACAAAGAACTTCAAACTAAGCTTAGGAAAACCAGTTAATATGTAGATCTTAAGGAACAGACAGATGAGACCCACATTCTGAGTTCCACCTATGCTTCTATTTCTGAGTAGTCCAAAGGAGCTTTTGTCCCGTTAAGCAGGGACTTCGACAACAAACCTTCACTAAAACAGTCTGTATGTAGAATATATATGTGTATATCTGGTGACTTGAATTGTATTGACAGTATTTCTCTGAAAAGACTGTGGTCCTCAAGAGCAGGTATTTTTCAATTTTTCATTTGTTTACCTTAAAAACTTAAAAAGTTCATTTTGGTGCCATTTCTCTCAAATGGCATTTGTCTTAATTTTTATAAAAGACACATTCCAGTACTGCCGTATTTAGAAAACCTATATACTCCTTTGAGCTCAAGTGTTTCAAAAAATTACTTTTTAAGGTTAGCCTGCAGACTTCTGACTAATACAGCATTAAGGACTTTTCTGAAAGCATAAATGCCCACATATGGCACTGTATTTAGATGAACAGTGCTAAACCAATACAATTCTGGTACTAGAGCATGAGATTTTTAAATATCAGGAAAGCATAACAATGCTAAAGTAACATTTACCCTTTCTTGGACAAAATATGAAATAGTTTCAATTTCACAGTAAGAATCAGTAAAAACCATGATCAAACGGATGCACCAGAAAAGTTAAAAAAAAGTGTAAAATATCTGAACCAATACATACGCTTAAGAGATTCTCCATACAACTCAGCTACTCTGTCATACTCATGAACAAAATATTCAAAGATGGTATTAGATTTTTAGGGAATGGCTATTATTATTACCTGCTCAGAAAATTACAAGGCAAATTAAACCATTTGAAAAACAAGACTAGAAGTCAAGCAATCTCAACTACAAAGATAATTTGTGATTACAGCACTCAGCATTTTTCCCTCTTTTCATAGCAAATAAAATAAGTCTGGATGACTTACTCTGACTGCCTTTAAGTGTTTTGGAGACAATTTCATTACATGAACATTGCTAGAGTATTTCTTCAACATTACATTAGTTTTGATTTGTGTACCTTGTCTTTGAGTTCCTCCACCAAAAAATCCGACTGGAAAAAACAAACTTTGTAGCAAATTTATCATAATGCAGCTACAAAAGAGTAAAAAATGCTTGTAATTTAACATTTGTTATTTGAGTAGAGAGTGTGAGTATACACTTTAGTTGTGATGTCTATTCATTTCAATTTTGTGAATGAGAAGAAAAATTATGCTTTGAGGTCTTTATAGAATATAAAATATTCGCTTACTTTTATATGCATGTTCATGTCATATCATTTATAACTTACTCTGTACAGTTTCCAAGGTGGATGCCACTGAGGTTTCGGCATGGTTGGAGCCTTCTTTGGCATTAATGCAGAATTTTTGTTTCCACCAGCTTCCACGATAGCCTGTAAGTTAGAAGAAAAGTTACTCTTATGTTTTGCAGCTTTTCTCTTTGCCCAAAACATAAAGCCTTCCTACTCTGACTTCTCACCACTGATTAAATTTAGTCAGTCAGGAGATCTCCACACAACACACAAATGGATTCAGAAGCAAACTGGTCACCACCATGTACTTTTCACGTTAGATGTGCAACAGACTCACCATGGACATCCCAGGAGGTTGCGAACGCTCAGATATTCCAGCATGCCTGTAAATGTCACCGACACCAGCAGCTGTCCGATTTGCATCCAGCCTAGGTTGAATGAAAATGGTTGAATTGCAATCAACTTTCTCCTACTAAGTGATAAAGTAACACAGGGCTGCACGCAGTTAAATGTTGTATACCTCTAAGAATGGAGAGTCCACAACCTCTCCTAGCAACCTGTCCAAGGCTGACCACCTCAAGGTACAGGACATCAACAAAGCCTTTTTTTTCTACATAAAAAGCAATTCCCTTGTCCCAGCTTCCACCAATTGCCTTTCCTGATACACACAAAAAAAGCATACAGAAACAGAACACCTGGGCACACTAAAAGTAGATTCTTTGAACATTTTAAAAATTACAATATTCAAATTACTCAAAGTTGTTCCTATGCCAGCTTCTGAGATTTGCCTTGAAATTTCTATAGATAACAACAGTGTAAAGAGGTAACACAGCAGTACCTGGACTGAGAAGCAGGAAGCGCTGCAGCTAAGGACTGTGCTGCAGATTCACTAGGCATCCTCTGGACCTTAGTTTCTGCTGTCAAAGCCACACCTTGAAGAAAAGTAACACGTCAAAAACAAAGACAACTCCATAAAACAGAAACTCAAAAAAAGTTTACTATACAAACATATATATACACACATATACCTGCAAACAAGGGCCTAACACAAGCTTGTAGTATTAAATGTTATTCTTCAATGACATTTTCACATTCAAGTCAAATCTACTGCAATCTTTATTTTGGTCCAAATCCTTTCCATCTTGATTCTACTATCTATGAAGGTTCACAATTTCTAGAATAGAAAACAACGTTTCTGGTATTGGAAACAAAAAAGAAGTCTAACTAGGAGCAGCATCCATCTTTTTATCCAGCTTCAACTGCTATGGAAACCCAGACATCACAGAAATAAACATGATCCTCAGAAGAATTTGCTAACTTAAGCTCTTCTGTATACTTTATTATGACATCCATATGTGATGATTGGAATCATACAGTGATGCCAAAACTATAAAAGTGAGGATTTCAGACTACATCTTATGATTTATAACATTATTTCAAGAATAGCAGATCGCTTTGATCAAAAAATTTAAAAACTCATTACAAAGTATAATTTTGGTACCAACTGGTGAATTTAACTCATTGCTTTATTTTTTTCCTAACCAAACTCCTGGCAGTTGACAACAAAATGAATATTTTAGCAAAATACTCAGGTTAAAACAGGAAACAGCAAAAAAAAAATTGTGATTTTTAACACTGACATACATGACTATTTAAAAGAAGACGAAACTTCAGGAAACCACTGTGAGCAAGTCTTGATCTCACAGTTACAGGCAACCATTCATGTTTTTCAAATGGTTGAGGATCCACTGAACACTCACATTTGTTAACTTACAAACCAAGACACTACAGATTTTCCACTGTATTTGCAATAAACTTTAGCTCATAAAAGACCAACAGCTAAAACTAAGCTGTCACAAGAACAGAGCAGGATTGATCAGTAACAGTGACGATGTAACAACACAGAAACATAACCCTTCCAAGCACAGACAAAACCAAATGACACAAAAATTATTAGACCCTAACATCTCTTCCTCAGACTAAGGTGGGAAAACCTTCACCTTTCTGCTCTAGTGATGAAAAGCAGGATACATTCCCTCTTGTCACTCAACATCCTTCTGCGGGGAACTACCTCCTCCTTGTTCGCAACAAAATTATAAGAGCAACTCTGGCACACCAGCAGAGGCACTGGGGATCTGTGGGTCTTGGGAGAGGAGACTGCTACAACATTTTTGTGATACCACCAAGGTGAAACCTCACAGAAATGAATGACAACAGCAAGCTCACACCCACTAAGGCTTAGTGAGCTGCATCTGTACCTAAATCCTCCTCCTACCTTCTATCCCAGAACATTTATCAGCCACAAAACTCTGCATTAACACCATGAAAGAATTCAATGGTATTATCCGCTACTATCAAGTACAGATTCACCTCAAGAGAAAGCCTGCCCTGCTAGGATGGAGAATGTCTTGTTTGCACAGGAAGCCAAAAAATCCACTTGCAAAATTTTACTTACCAGGCCCAGGGGGGTATGGGTGTGTACCCGTTACCATATACTCAACTTCTTGTCCTAAAGAGCAACAACATATTGTATTAATAATCACATTTTATACTGCACTGTAAATACCATGCGCAAATAGCAAAGAGAGGAAAACAAAGCAGGCCATATATAGCAGAAGAAACCAACAAATACTTCCAATGTACTCAGACACTTCTCATTTTCATTAATTGAATTTGTTCTGGTTATCTCTATTTTCTAAAACTCAATTTCAAAAAATAATTAATTTAAATGGTGAGGCTACATATTATCAAGAGGAACTTGGGAGAAAAATTTTCATGATGCCTTTTGAAGCAGATAAAATGGAAAAGGATTCAAGTACACAAGTGCTTTCTGAAATGTAAGTTAGTCAGACGACTGGTTGTCTGTGTTGTCAGAATTGAAAAAGGAACTCTTCTTCTTAAAACATTGTTCATTATCTCCCAACATCCTCCAACATACTTCCAGAAAAAGCACCTTAGTTGATATTTAGTTGAGATTTTGCCTATCTCAACTAAAATAAGGCAGTATTTGGCCCTTTCTAGAAGACAAATTTCTGTATAGGATCTACCTAATATACACATATTTTATACATCACAAAACATACACTGAAAAAAACCTGAGGATTTGAAATAAAAAGTTTTCTGATTAAGAATTGTACAGTTAAAACCACTGTAAATATACTATGGAAATTTAAAAAAAGGAAAGCATGCCCTTGATCATCATGAACTTGCAAAAAGGAGAAATGCATTATTCATTTTTAACACCTATGTGCAGCACGTACTTACGTTATCAAAAATTGTTTTTAAGTAATGAACAACTATAAAAAAATCCACAGCACTCAGTAACTCCCTTTGTTAAAACAAACTTCCTTCTTGTTCTGAATCACTTACCTCCTGTGGACTCTAGAAAGAAAAATACCAATCAAAAAAATGTATTTTGATTTTCATATTTATCTTCAATGGATTAACACAGGACTGCATTCTTCAGATTTCACATCAGTAAGACTGCTACAAAAGAAAGGATTAAGATACCACTAAGAACAAACTAACCTTGATTTCCAGAATACTGTTTGTGTCCATAGGGGTCTCCAGTGTTCGAGCCTCCTTTCTCTCTCAAGTTTTCTTTGAGAGTCGGCATGTGTAAAACTGAGCCGTACTCTGTGCGCAGCTTGACTGCCATTTTTACTTTGTGACTGTTGGAAGAGCAAAGCACAACCCTGATTACATTACAGTTTCTGAATTGTTGTTAAGTTTTGAAATATTTTACAGAGGACTTTATAAAGCGCTTTACAATTCTAATACTTTTCTTCCCTGAAGACTACACTGTTAATGCTACAGAAACATCTGAATCTCTGACTTGGATGGAGCAATCATTAACATAGTTTTAAACTTCACGGAGTGCAGCAGCACTTACCTTTCCTCATCTAATGGGATAGGCTTGGCATTATCAGCTACAAACATATCATGGGTTCTCTTCAAAGACCTGAACACAAGTGTGTGCACAGAATGCTTCTGGACTTCCTAAAGTAAAGAGAAAAGCATTTAAATACCTTTGGACATATTTAAATGAAAAACTGAAAACTGGAACATAAATTGAACTGAGGATCAATTGCAAACCCCAGTACTGTTAGATGACATGCAACTGTTTAGTTCACAGAAAACACTAATCTTTTTGGAAATTAAAAAATTAAGCTTATCTGCTAATTGTTTTACTTCAGCATTGATTCAAAATAATATTCCCTTTCTTGAAAACTGGCAAGGCTTTGAAAAGCAAGCCAAAAACTTTGTTCAAACTCTCTGTACTGGTATCTACACGACAAATCCATGAGTACACAAGCTTTTCCCCTCATCCTTTCCAGTTCCGTTTCTCTATGTAGGAAATAATTAATTCTGAAAAAAAACTTCTGTAAATTTTACTTCACTATCACCACAAAAAGAACCAGGGCAATCACCAGTTTTTGTGCACAGTAACACTTCATTTTAACACAGCACAATCTACTGAGAAACAACGTAGGATCAAACCCAACAAAAGTTGGTTTCCTTTAAAAATTTTTGTTGGTTTCTATAAGCAAAACATACTTTAGATCCCATTCAGGAAATAAAAAGCAGAATTAGAAAGTCATCAACTTACACAGAATATTTGCTCATTAGCAGCACAACTCATTAATATTTTTTCATTAGTATTTTCCTCACAAGAGATAAAAAGGATAATTAGAATCTGAGCCTGCTTCCTTTGGTACAAAGCTCTGCATGACAGTACATTCTGTGTGTCAGAAAAACAATGGCAACAAACCAGAAACTACATTAGTAACTTCTGGCACCGAATATCACTCAGCTGGCCAGCACTCAAGATTCACTGTGCAGGTGCTTTCCGGTTAAGCTCTTGTAGGTTCTGTTTTCCTGCCCTGAAATTGCCTGTCTGCTCATCAGCCCATTTTGCAGTGTCTGTTACTCTTCTAACTCAGCAGCACTTACACAAAGGTTTCTGCTCTGGCTCAGAGAGCTCTTGCAAGCTCCAGGCATTAAGTGAAAAAATCCTCAATGTATGGAACTGCAAGGACTTTCATACATCTGAAGAAAGAGATAAGCATTACAGCTGCTAATTACCACTCAGTAACAGCAGCTGTTGACTTCACAAAACGAGCAGTAGGTAACACAGTGCCTCCTCAATAGGGAAGAAGCTTCTGCAACTACTTTTCACAAACGCTCTTCTGTAAAAAACAGCTCTTAGTGTTGCATGCGGCAGCAGTCCTTGCACCTTCTTCTATAATCCTGATAATACTACGTGCTTTTAGAAGTGCACAACACCCACCCCACAGTAACAACTCCATGGCCTATATAACCAGTGGCGTTCTCCAAAGTTGTACTTCCAAACACTCACAAAAACGCTACGGCTTCCCTAACGGGCTGACAGAGCCAGGTCTCCAGGGGTCAGGCAAAATGGCATCACTTCCCCAGAAACACAAAATCACTGAATATTCTGAGTTGGAAGGGACCCACAAAAATCACAGTTCAACTCCTGGCCTGTGCAGAACACCCAAAAATCACCCTACATTCCTGAGCCCGTTGTCCAAATACCTCTTGAACTCTGTCAGGCTTGGTGCTGTGACCACTTCCCTGGGGAGCCTCTTCCAGTGCTCAACCATCCTCTGAGGGAAAACCCTTTTCTTAATACCCACCCTAAACCTCCACTGACACAACTTCAGCCCATTTCCTCGGGTCCGGTCACCACATAAAAGAGATCAGTGCCTGCCCTTTGATCCCTCTTGTGAGGACCCTGTACACTGCGATGAGGTCTCCCCTCAGTCTCCTCTTCTCCAGCGGCCTTTCCCACCGAGGGGACAGTGACGGTGGCCGCCGCGGGACAGCACCTCTCATGCCAAGCCCCCGTGCCCGCATGGGCCAGACTCGCCCCGCTGACCCGGCCCCGCTCCCTAGTCTCTCCCGGGGCTCCTCAATGGAACGACAGGGCTGAGGCGCTGGCTCTGCGGCCTGCCCGCCCCCCGGCCCTCACCTCCGCCATGGCGCCGCCGGCCTCCCCGCCGCCGCTGCCGGAGCGCTTCCGGCGCCTGCCCGCGCCACACAGGACGTGACGCGTCCCGCCTCGGTGTGCCGGGGCCGCGGGTTCGATCCGCGCTGGCACTGCTCGAGCGGACCGGCCCAGTCACCTCATTAATGTTTATAAACATCCAAAAGGGGGGTGCCAAGATGATGGGGCTAGGCTCTGCTCGGTGGTGCCGAGCAACAGGACGAGAGACAACGGGCAGAAACTGCTGCACAGGAAGTTCCAACTAACGTGAGAAAGAACTGCACTGTGCGGGGGGACAGCACGTAGAGCAGATCGCCCGGAGAGGTTGGGGAGCCTCCTTCGGTGGAGCTCCTCGGGAACCGTGTGGACGCAGTCCTCTGCACCGTGCCCCAGGACGGCCCTGCTGGAGGCTGGAGCGGATGGAACCTATGTGCTCCCTGCCAGCCTGACCCACCCCGGCTCTCTGTGGCCATCCCCTCCCCGGGGTCCTCTTCCCGGAGTCCTTCCCCCGGTGTCCATCTCCTGGTGGCCCCTCCCCTGGTGTCGCTGCAGGGCCCGGCGCGGCCGGCAGAGCGCGGTGTTCGCCTTCGGGCCGGCCGGCCGGAGCCCTCACGATGAGGGAGACATATGCCCGGTTTTATAGACATTCTCGGCCTTCGCAATTGTTTTGGGTCGTGCAAGCTACAGCTTTTAAGCATTTTTTCCCTCCCCTCCTAAGTTCTCAGGGAGAGAGCCACACGGCTTAGAACTAGTACGATATGGGGTGCTAGTCATTATGGCCTGTCTTTGGGAAAAGTATATTTAGTTTAGGTCCACAGAACCTCATTTTGATGGAGGCTGAAGCATGTGAACGAGCTGGCAAGCCCTGCACCTCATGGCAAAGTGTAGGTTGTGAAAGGGCAGATGTTACAGATCTTTCCCAAATGTATCCTGGTACTCCACCTGATTCTTCCCTTCATAATGAGAATCACCAAATGCATCTGCAAATGCAAATAGGCACCCAATTTCTTCACATATACTCCTCTGCCCTTAAATTCAGGCAGTCTTGTCCTCTCTAGCAATAGCTGGGATTTGCAAGCATATTTTTTGCAGTCACACCATCATGATGCTCTTCTTTACCACTGGACCAGCCACTTTCCCCCTCTGTCTGCATGCCTGAGCTGTGAGCAGTTCACAAACTGATTTGGGCTAAAAGTAATCCAGTGCAATACCAGTTGTTTCAAACTCCTTATTAGCATTAACCTGGGATTATTTCTGACACACCAATTGCCTGCTTGACATAATGACCATGTCTTTTCTGCAGTTGATGAGTCATTTCTCATGACTGCACTGTGGTTTATATTTAGTTATTCAAGTTACAGTGATGGAAATGCCATCCAAGTGGCTTTGACCCCCAGTTTCTGGTGTGGGGAGAGGTGGAGGAGTGGTGTTGATTGTGCCACTGGCAGTGCAGTATTGCCAGCTCAGTTTCAAGCCCAGCCATCCAGGTTTCGTGTTTAATATGACAACCTATTTTGGTAGTCACTCTGGTGGTGGTGGCGGCAATCCCTGTTGGATTTCAGAGCCTCTAAGAAAGATCAGCACAACTCCTCGAGGAAGGACAGCATCATCTGTCCTTGCTTATAGTGCAAGCTGGGGTGCAAACTCCACAGGGCAGTGTGTCAAAATGGGGCAAGTCTGCTATGTCCTCTTGGGCCAGTGAGGTTAGATTGAAGATACACAACATTTGAAAGGAGATTTAGGGGGCAAGGTATTTCAAACAGAACAGATTTGTCTTTTTTTTTCCCCTAAGTTTACACACAGAGCAGCATGTGCCTCTTGATCGGTTAGTTGACTGATTGGTGGATTTGATGTGTGGAAATGGTTTAAAGACTAACCTCGGCAACATATAGAGTAGCATGGTTGTTTCTTTCATCTTTTGAAAGAAATCAGGCTTATTTTTACTGCCTTTTTAAGGGAAACCAAGTTTGAAATACAGGCTCTGGTAGCAAATTAAAAAAATCTCCATTTATATTCAGCAAGACAACTTGTCTGTTCTACTTATTATTGAGATTCACAGGGCCACATAATTGCTGTGGTTTCTCTCTTTTTTTACAAGTAAACATTCCCCTCCAAAATCTATAATCTCAACTTGTTTCCTGGTGGCCTTGTAATGCTTTAGAAAATTAGAGGACGAATTAGTCTTTGTAATATTTTTTTTTCCTAGAAGGTCTATGCTGAAATTTAGTCCTGGAACTTCAATAAATCATGTCAATAATATTAATAAGAATATGCATTTTTTTTATTTTCTTTGTTTTATGTGGCGTCTTGATGTGTTCTTGCATGTCAGCTAGAGCTGCAATTCTGGAAACAGCGAACTATGTACTTTTTTTATAAGCACTACTTTGTAGAGGGTGACTAGAAATTTGCATGAGCTTTTAGTGTTGTATTAAGGCCAAAGGGAATAACCCCACTCACTAATGTTTTAGAACTTGGTTGCTTCCAGAACATGAAGATAGCATTGATTATCATTTACGAGAAACCTTTGAAGTAATATTTGTTACCAATAAAAGCAAATAAAGAAATATGAGTGTTCATCACAGTAGAGATGAACATTTATGTTTACAATATTCTTTTCATAGGATGACACTATTATAACACCAGCTGTTTAAAAGGACATTTCTAAATCAAGAGCTATTTTTAAATTTTAATTAGCAAACACTATAGCTCACCATCAGCACAAGAGGTTCTGTTCCCCAAGATCACCTCAGGGGATACATTCAGCTATGATCCAGTGACCGCGACTCGCCTGAGGACAGGACTTTATGTAAAGAGAGTTGCCTTGCTGGCAGGCACCTTGGCAGAACAAACAAGAGGGGCAGCAAGCAAATAATCATTCCTCAAAACACACACACGCCTCTGCCAGTAAGTGCTTTTTAGAACAGAAGTACTGTACAAAGGGATGTCCTCGAATGCCATCAGGTTCATGTTGTATCATTGCCGTCTCTAGCAGGTGTGTTGTGATATCACTGTCACGTTAACTCTGGGAACACCTCATTAACCACATGAATTGGAGGAGGGAGTATGAAGGAAAGAAGATAGTTTGTTCTGCTTTGAAGAGAAAGCCTCTTTGATGTCATTTTTAGAAGAAATCTAAGCCATAGTTTTGGTTCTTCACACAACTTCATTCAATCCTTAGAAACTGTCAGCCTGACTGTATTGGTTGTGAGCAAGAGAGAAAAATCACATCTTGTAACCAAGATGCTAATAGAGCTCAACCTCTGATGCCAAAATACTTCTCTGTATGTATATATATCTGTTTGCCAGCATAGAATCCTCTTTATGCCATTACAAATTTGGACTGTTTTTGCTGATAAAAGTCTCCAGGCAAAACATTTGCAGTGCAGACAAAGCCCCCACCCTGGGGCATCTGGTCATTTGGAGCATAGCCACAAACCTGCTGTGATATCACATACACATGTTATTCATGAATGACTTGGGGAGACACAGCCACACAGCTCTCCGTATTGGAGCTGAGAGGGTCAAAGGCTGCCTTTCAAAGGGGAAATCCCATCTGAATCCTGGGGGTTTCCCATGCTGGGACCCTGCTGCTGGCTTGAGGGTTCCCCTGTCACCCAGTCTCCAACACCCTCTGCACAGACACAGCCATGCTCCTTCATCAGGAGCCAAAGAGGGCTTAATGCCTGAAGGAGGACATCATAAGTTACTTAAGAACACACTGATGGTTTCAGAATGGATTTAGGATAAATGTAATGTATTTAATTAAGGTTTGTGTGAACTGATCCAGGATAATTTAATTTTCTAGCTCTGGACTAGTGAGACCTTGTTGTAGTTCCACTGTACCACAAGCTACCCGTAAGTCCTGGGCAAGGGTTCAAGATGACTATGTCCCTTTTTCATGTAAGATGAGGGTGACTGAACATCCCTCAGAGGTACATTGGGTAAAAACTGCATTTAAGGTTAGGAGATGCCCAGAATCAATCATAATATCTTGGCTAGCATCCATAAGTGAAAATAACATTAATTATGTCAGTTTTGGCCTTTGACAGATTTCTTTAATGCCTGTAGGAAGAAGCTTGTGTTCTTCCAAATCTAACAGTGTTGGTGATGTCCTCATGCAAGACATCAAATTCAGTGGAATTAGAGCTCCTTGAGCCTTGGCTGATTTTGGTCCAAACTGTTTAATGATTAATCCAGTCAGGTTAAAGAGTTTTCATATTTCATGAATCTCCATCATTTACTAGAATTCTGACAACAGCACCAATACAGGAAAAAGGCTTAAACCAACCAATTTGAGCTGTTCTTATTTTTCCTTCCCGTAAAATCTTCCACTCCATCAAGTTAGTCTTTGAAATGGAAGCTCAAACCACAGTTTGAGTCCCTTCATGTGTTTAATTATCAATATGAATGACTTCAATGAAGTGTGCTGGCTCTCACTTGGTGCATTTTATTTAATTCAGTATGTTATAATCACTTATAATGCATGATAAAATCATGGGATATAAATGAGATGTTAAAACTCTGCAAATGTGAGTGGTGAAATGCCACATCTTAAAAAAATATCAGAAAGCATGTTCGAGTATTCCACTTGGATTTTGAGTAACTTCATGCTATATTCTCTTAAAAAATTATTTAAAATAT
>VWZG01003082.1:37368-72244 GCA_013396735.1 Grallaria varia
CTGATCTTTAATAGATCAAATAATTGCTTTCATTAAAAATTATTAATGTAATTAATATAATACACTTTTTTCTTTTTTTACTTGCATGCAAAAAGACCCACATATTTGCATACCTTCAGGCAGGCACCATCAGAATTATTTCGAAAAATGCAGCAATCTGTGTGATGTGAGTTTAGTCAAATTTAATACATTTCTGAAACACATTTTTCAGCAGAGAGAAAAGCAAGGAAATATCACAGTGTGACATCTGACAATTTTTTTTTCTTGGTCATTTTTTTCAGCTGTTTTGAAAGACTTGTGATTTTTGAGAAAATGGTAACCTTGTGTAATTTGAGCAGGAGGTACTTTTAAGGATTTGAACATGTATTTGATGCCAGCATCAACAGAGGTCTCTGGGACATATAGATAAGAGTTGTCCAGAGAAATTGCTCAACAACATGTATTCAGGCACACAGGGAAGAGAAAGGTTGAACATTAACAGAGAAACAGTGATTGCTCAGAAGGGTTAGCTATCACTGTGAAGCTGGAAGTTAGTGTTGCTGCCTATGTATATATAAGAACAGAGGGGACCTCTTGCTGTCAGAGCTGCTGGTGAAAGAAGATCCCTGAGCTGCTTAAGCAAGCCAGCACCATGAAACTGCTTCTGCTGTTCCTGCTCTGTGTTTCCTCCGTTAAACCCCAGGGCTCTACTGACTATGACGATGAGGTTGTAATACTGATATTGAGTAATAATTAATTTAATTTAATTCAATTGCATGCATTACTTACTCAGCTTATGTGAGTTAGCTAAGTTAGAAGCTGTGGGAAAAGATAATCCAGTGCATGTTCTTTTTCCGCTTGAAGTATTCAAAAAAATAACCTTTGTATAAGTAACTGCACAATAGTTATTTTCTGAGTTCGGAGCTATTTTGTGCCTATTTCTTTTTCGGTAGGGAATGAAGAATGTTTGATAGTAAGATTAGTTATTTTATATTCGTTATATCAGTTGAATTTATTTAAGGATATTAATTTAGTAATGTTGACATATGATGTTACAGACAATTAGTATTATGTACAAAGGAGTAGAAATGTGTAATTAATAATGTCCTTTCTCAAAGACAGTAAAACCTTTTCTACAGATTCAGTAGACATTGAAAAAAAGTAAAGCCAAAACTGCCAGTACATATAGCTCTACTTTGGAAATGGAGACATAGCAATTGCTAAATAAAAGAGCAATCAATCTAAAGTAGTAACTTTATATTTATTTTTGTTTAAGTAAAATATTTTAGTAGAAAACACAATATAGAATCTCAGTACTTTTTTTAATAGTTTGAAAATCCCTGCAAAAATGCAATAAGTCAGGGTAGTCAGATTTTCTGTTACACAATCTAAGCACCTGTGTCCGTACATTGACTACTGATAACACTAATATGTTAAATAATTTTCAGCAATTCTGTGTTTTGTATGCTGCCTATTTTTGAAACTACTTGAAGCCTCTAATCCTGGATTCTTACAAATGTTTGTTATTTGTAGCTAAGACTGAGTGAGAGTGGAGATGGCCATAGGTTTTGACTCAGTATTTCAAACAACTGTGGTTTAGTTTGAACAAGTGGTTAGGGATCAGGCCTGTTTTCCTTACTCAGCCTCTTAGTCTTTTCCGTTTCTGGAAGATGTGGGGAATGTATGCATCAGAGGGAGCTCTGAAAACCTACTCTGAGAGATGTTATTGAATGCTTTTCTGAATTTCATCAGTTAACAGCTGGCATGTGGCCTGAGACCTGATGACACATTTGACTGTGGCTTGATTTTCTGAGGCCTTACAAATATTTCTGTAGCTCAATAAAAAACTATGACACTGATAATGCTTCCTAGCCTCAAGGATTTCTAATTACATTTCTTTTTGTATCCTACTACTCCAAGTTTCACGGTGCTTAGTGTTTCTTAGCTATATAAAATTTATTCCTTGGTGAAAATTGGCTATTGAAATATTGTTTTAGTTAGTTTTGAAGATTTTTAGTTTATCTGCATCTAGGTAGAGGAAGTGTGACTAGTCTTACAAGGGAGGGCATGGCAATGACTTTTGCATAATGTCAGTATAGTATTTCTATGGCTTTTTCATTGCACTCCATGGCTTTCTTTGCTGGTCAGAATACTAAAGAGTGCTGAATGGATGCCACCACCCTGTGCATCGCATTTTGCAGTAGCGGTCCCAGATTCAGAGAGTTTTCCCTCCCCGTCTCTGCAGGATGAAAACCCTGTGGTCGGAGTTCGAGGCCACCGACCTTTGGACAAAAGGCGGGAAATGGCCCCCACTCTCCGACCTGTGGCAGCTCCCATCAGCGGGCCTGGATACCGGCCCCGGCCCCAGAAACCAGGGAAGAAGGGGGAAAAGAAAGAACGTATCATCTATCCTGATGCTGGTGGCTGCAAGCATGCTCTGGAGGAGCTGGTAGGTGTCTACCTGTTGAAACAGCTGGTGATGTACTGTCTTTTTCTCCTAGCACACCCAACACAGAGTTTTCTTGGACAAATAAGGGACAGTTGTTCATTTAAAGCAGTCCACCTTTTCTTCATTTGGCTTGGATTTGCTAGGACTGCATTCAGAGGAGTAATGTCACGGAGTCCATGGGATTAGTCGCAGTGTCCACCTACAGTGAAGATGGGGAGATGAGAGTTGAACCATAAATGAGAAAAGGAAGTATCTGTGGGTTAGCCTGTGCCTTCTCTGTGGCTTTGCATAGGTAACTATTAAGGACAGAAAGACCTCTGCAGAAGTGCTGGCTTCAATTTCAGATAAGGAACTCTAGGGACCAAAAAAAATAACCTCCCATGTCTTTCTTAAAATTAGTTTCAAGATGTAATTATAATCTAATTATAATCTACTATAATCAGTCACTGCCCCAGCTCTTAGGGAAGGGCATACAAGCATGCTGAGATCTAGCACACCCCTTGCTGCCTTGCAGGAGTCTATCTGTCCCCACTGTGCTCCCTGCTGGAAAATGCAAGCTGTAAAGGTGCTGAGAGACACCCTAGTGTCTGAGAGCAAATTTGAGTGTGGAGGCTGCCAACAAATGAAGTGTCTTAACGCTTAATGAATACATGGTTGTGGTAGAGTCCCATGCTGCCTGAGTATTTTGGTTCTCACAGGATGTCAGAATCTCCCATCTCTTTTCAAAGTACTGCTGTCCTTGATGGTGCAGCACTTGTAGAATCAATGGTGCTCAACTTCTTGAGGTGATAAGTTTTTAATGAGTCATATGGTCATTTCATGAGAGATACATACAACAATGTGTGGAGAATGTGGTTGATTCTCTGAGGCTAGTAAAAGACAGAAGGGTTAGATATAAGCATGCATGGGCTTTAGTCATAGTTCAGGTGGCTTAGCACAGTGAACATTTAGCAGTGCAGAAAAGTGAAAAGCAGATAGGGGACCAAAAAAGCGTGATGAGAGAGGGCTTGTCTCAAAAGCTTCAACAAAACAGGGCTCCTTCCCAACCGTCAGGGTACGGCTTCTTTGTAGAGGTTGAATGTTTTGATTTCTTATCTAGATGCTTAAATATCTGGTCTCACACTGCAAACTCTTCAGTGCATTCCAAGGTATGATCATTCGCTGATGGGATTAGAACTATTTTGCCTTGACTTTTATTCACGGCCCTTTTTGCTTCTTTTAAGGGAGTGCTGTGTCCAACTGGATGTGAGCTGCAAACTACACTGCTGAAACAGGAAAAGAATGTGAAACCAGTTGTTCGTGATCTAAAAGATAAAGTGAGCAAACTGTCTGAAAGCTCTTCAACTTTCTACGAATATGTGACTGTTCTAGATGATAAATTGGTAAAGAGGCAAAAACTAATAGAAGGTATGCTATTTCTATGAATTACTAGTGTAAATGTGATTGAAGTTTTATTGGCATTCCTTCAGTTACTTGTTAGTGGGACTTAAAAAAAAAATTAAAAATACAGTGGAATATCTGCAAAGCAGGTTTCCATGACCAGGTCCTCTTAAGGAATGGATCTTATACTAAAGAAAGATTCATATGAGGCCCCTAAATGTAAGAATCGTGTACACCCTTACCTGCTTTCCTATGTCCATCCAACCCATTTATGACCAGCCTCTGGCTTGGCACCATGGTTCCCCAGAGAGAAGTGAATTCTGCTCTTTGGCAGAATATAACATCACTCATAAATCTATTAGCTTGCAAAGAAATTACAATATAGATGTACCACTTTCCTGAGAATATCTACATAGTTTTTGCATATTGTAGAAAACTAAACAAAAGAAATGCCTGTCCTTCCTCCCTGATAAGGAAAGAAGTGGCATCTCAAATTGTACTTACAGATTGCTCTTCATTTCCTAACTGGAAAACATGTTGAAAACTAATTTGTTTTTCATCTCTTTGCTTTCCTAGAAAATGATAATTTACTTTCTCAGTACAACAAAGAAGTGGAATCGCATTATAATTATATAAAGGATAATCTGGACAATAGCATCCCATCTAGCCTCAGGGTCCTTCGTGCAGTTGTGGATTCTTTACACAAAAAGATACAAAAACTGGAAAATGCCATTGCAACGCAGGTGGACTATTGCCGTTCCCCATGTGTTGTTTCCTGTAATATTCCGGTGGTTTCAGGCAAAGGTACGCATTCATCTATTATGACATCTTTTCTCCCATTATATCACTATGAAAATTGATAGATGTGTCATTCAGTTGGTTTGAATATGCCTCTGAAGCCTGTGCAATTGATTAGGATAGGAGGAAAGACGGAAAGCAATCCTAGATGAAAAAAAATTCTACGAATGGCTATATTGGTCAGACCAAAGATCCTCTTACCCAATATCAGTCTTCATAAGTAGCTAGTGGCATTTTAATGAAATACGTGCTTCAGGGTCTTTGTAAGGTGGAAGTGATACATTTGTGACTATCATAGTTGTACTCTTAATTGTCTTCAGTCAAGAAAGGCTGTTCAAAAATTCATTGTAAAGTATGCAGTCTTCCATCATTCAGTTTGAAGTTCTCGAAATTCCTGTTTGGAAAAAGCTGAACAATGCAGGTGTATTGTTTGTTCTTCCCTGATTTTTTTACTTGATGTATCACAGAAATCAAAACAAAAATAATATATATATTATAAAATTTGCCCTTATAATCAGCAAACCAAAGGATAAAAAGACTATTGAAGAAGTTCACAGTTCTTCCAGTAACAGTCTCCAGTTTATTCCTGCAGAATGTGAGGATATAATCAGAAAGGGAGGCGAAACATCTGAAATGTACCTCATCCAGCCAGATCCTTTTGTCAAACCATACAGAGTGTACTGTGACATGGAAACAGATAATGGAGGTTAGTGTGAAATAACTGTGTTGTTAAAATAATAATTAATATGGATGCTACCAAAGATAATTACTAATTTGCATTTTATAAAAACAAGTATGAAGTATACTTGTTGGTCGTCTGCTGATGCACATCAGGATACTTCTATAATGAAACTGGAAATAAGTTGCACGGGTATCTTACTGTGACTAGAATGGACAATGTGTAGGCGGGCAGACAAGGAGAGCCTGGCTCATTCCTTACTGTGTGCTAGACAACAGACCAGGGCATGCCTTCAACTTCTGCTCTTTTTCACCTTTCCTTATGATGCAAGGTACTTACTTAAGTGTGAGCAAAAATGGCAACGCTGAGCTAATAAGCAATGAAGGACTGCTGCAAGGAAGCCATATGCTCTTCTTGTACTGAGATGAAGTTACAAGGGCTGTATCTTGATGGTTGATGCTCCTTTTGTACTGCCAGTTTAATCTTAAATAATGTTGCTCCTGCAGGCTGGACTTTGATTCAGAACCGCCAGGATGGCAGCGTCAATTTTGGGAGAAGATGGGATCAATATAAAAAAGGATTTGGAAATGTTGCTAAGAGTGGAGGGAAGAACTACTGTGATACACCAGGTAAAACACACAGCATGAAACTCAAAGAGCTCTTCTTACTGAAATTGTTTTATCCAATTTTTTGAAGCTCTTTGATTTTTTTTAAACTAACTAATCCACTTCAACAGACCTATATGGAAATAATAAAGTTGTCTTGAAGTATATTGGGAAGTCTGTTTCACAGAGCTCTCACTTGTTGCTTCTCAGGTGAATATTGGCTTGGAAATGACAAGATCAGTCAGCTTACCAAAATTGGGCCCACTGAAGTTTTAATTGAAATGGAGGACTGGAAGGGCGATAAAGTATCAGCTCATTATGGCGGTTTCACCATACAAAATGAAGGAAACAAGTATCAGCTTTCAGTTAGTAACTACAAAGGCAATGCAGGCAATGCACTAATGGAAGGAGCTTCACAAATGCATGGAGAAAACAGGACAATGACAATTCACAATGGCATGTTCTTCAGTACTTATGACAGAGACAATGACGGATGGTATGTACTCACACTAAACATTTAAAATAAAAATAGACCTTAAAATAGAGCTGAATATAGAATATTTCTCTAATTTGCCATTAGTTTTTTAATATCCCAAAATATGTTTTATCCCTCCAAGTTACCAGCCAAATGTCCATGCAATTCTCTTGGCGTAGCCAAGGACAGGTAAAACTATGTGTTAGATTAGTGACGTTCCACAGCCAAGTAAGAAGCAAGCATGCTGAATTTTATTGAGTCCACAAATAACAGACTTTAAACAGAGTAGCAAATCTGGATATGATATATTCATTGTCAGAGACTGATGGTGGCAGTGCTGAGGACACTGTCTTGCTAAGTAGGAATATTGATGCTCACTCCAATAACATGAAATGGTTCCTGAAGGAAGGAACAGGTAGCATGGCCATTTAAAAAAACAAAATTCTGCCTACTCAGAATACAGGAGCTCAGTTGTAAAGTACATAATTGAGCACTGTATCTCTGAATTGTGCTTAATATCCGATTACGGAGTCATGAATAAAGGAATTGTTTAGATTAGGGAAGACATACATTTCTTATTGTTTTCAATCTTTAAATTTCATTCATATTGTAATTATCATTATGACCAGCAAATAATTGCAGTTACCAATCAGTAAATTAAAATGATATTCCCAAAGAGATGCAGTTAAAATTTGACTATTTTTTCTTAGCTGCCTCACCTTTCTAGTGCACTGTGTAACACACACTTGTGATGGTGAATCTTTTACAGAAAGTTCAGAGAGGTCTTTAAATGTTTACTATGGTTTGAAAATTTCAGGACATGAGCAGGTATATGTACTCTGTTATCTTTGTTTGCTTATATTACATTTGTCACTCTCAACACTTTTTTTTCCCCTCCTCAGGTTAACTAAAGATTTAGAAAAACAGTGCTCTAAAGAAGATGGTGGTGGATGGTGGTACAACCGGTGCCACTCAGCCAACCCCAATGGCAGATACTACTGGGGAGGGACCTACAGCTGGGATATGGCAAAACATGGTACAGATGATGGTGTCGTATGGATGAACTGGAAAGGGTCATGGTATTCAATGAAGAAGATGAGCATGAAAGTCCGGCCATACTTTCCACAATAACTATTATCAAAATGTGCAGAATCAGGGATTTTCTATTAGTATTTGTACATGGTTATCTTTTTAGCATGATATTCAGGCTTGTCTTTACACATGAGAACCAAATATGTACATACAACCATATTGTGACCTAAGGTGAAAAGCTATGCCAAATGTAAAGCAAAACCTGACTAATGAATATGGCTCACAAGTATATTTTTTTCATTTGTTCACAAGACAAAATTAACTAGTACAGAGTAACATTGAAAAACCCAAACCCACCTTGTTTCACTCTTTTACAAAAATCTTCTATACCACTTTTAGAGAGGGAGAGCATTATTTTAAAATGTTTTCTAAAAACTAATTAAAGTCTTAAAACTAAAATATTCTTCATGTGATTCTTCATTATTTATGCATATTCTGGGGAGAAGCAAACACATTCCACTAAATAAGGGACAGTTATTTTCTTTTATATTATAAAAGTAACAAAGTGTAACAAGTTGAGAAGAAATAAATTGAAAAGATAGTATTGAAGAAATGGGTAGGTCACCACTCAGTTCAAATCCTGTATGCTGGATAAAATATGCCCTTTTCTAGGATCTGATTCACATACTGTGCCTCTTAATATCCCTTCTACACTCCCACATCCTTTTCTTATAGAATAAAATACTGTGTGTCTTTCACACAATCACTGTTGTGGAATTAGAGTAATGACTCCAATCACAGGGTAGGTGGAGGTTGGGTATTTCATCAGAGCTAGTGGTCTAGGCTCCCTGGAGGAGACAACAAGACTTCCCAGACCTGGTAGATGGGATCAACATTATCAAAGGGGACTGCCTTCCTCCACAAAGGAAGGGACCTGGATCACTAGGCATAGATGGATTCCATCTGAAACCTCTAGTGTTTAATCTGTGAAGTGCAGGAGGACAGGAGGGGAACAAATCTCAGCATCTTACTACATGAGTGCAAATATTCTGTATCCCCACGGGAGGGCTTCCACTGAGGCTAAGGGACAAGAACACAAGGTGTAAAGGACAAGCCTGTTTTCCTAAAGCAAAGACACTTCTTCATACATGACTGTGAAGATGTCTTTGCTCTTCAGCAAACTTTCCAAAAAGGTGGCTGTGTTTGAGAAGCACTGAAAAAAAGGCTAAAAGTGAGCTGCTTTGCCAGTATGTGATGATATTGTTAAATGGTATGCAACATGCCAGTGAGATTGCAGACAAGGAAATTTCTTCATGCTTGTTTCTCAATAGAAGCACAGAAATATTAAACAGTGTACATTGTTGTGTAATTTTATATCATAAGGTATAAAGGTGAATACAACATGTTCCTGTATAATTGTGTAACCGATATAACTTGGTTTTCCATGCAGCCAACTTATTTCTAAAAGATCCTTATGACACACTGTCAGCAGGATGATTTAAAGCCTTTGTCTGTAGAAAAATCCTTGCTTGGCACATGTGCTGAGAAACATTCAGGTGCTTCGCATCTTGCTTGTGTTGGTTAGAGTTATAACCTTTTGGTGGTTGCTAGAAAATAACAGCCTATTTTGGGAGTTGTGTTTTGATGAGTTATCATGGAACTGTCTTATTTTGAAACTACAGTATGCATGGTAAGCTATCTAGAATTCATCAGTGGGATGGAAGGTCTATATATTTATAAAATCAAAGCTTAGGAGATCCTTAAAAGTCAGTCCTAAACAACATGCATCCTTTAGCAAAGTGTACTTCATGTTAAGTGTGTGGCAAAAGTGAGAGCCCAAACCATCCTCGGTTCTACTACAGAACTGGCTCCCACTGATGTTCTGCTCCCCTTGAAATAGAAATAAGAGGAGACGGCCCAGAAGAGTGAATGTTGAACTTGGTCAGACTTTCACAGTTCATGTCAGTGGAGGCAGGATTTTGTTTTCTAAATTTTTTTACTTCTCTAGCACTCCTAAACAAAGTAAATAATTCAAATTGTAAATATTTTTATCTCAAGTCAAGGTGTGAGCTGCCAAAGACATAGACATAGACAAAGACATAGTCAAAGACATAGAAAAAGTTCATATTAGAAGGGTTTTAAATCAGTATTTCCTTGAAAAGGTTTTTCAGTTAAAAATAAGATCAAATAACTGGTTTGTTGATAATTAATAATTTTTTATTTTTTAAGCCATGGATGTCCCCAGTTGCCTTCAAATTTCCAGAGTAAAGGTACATCGTGCATATATATATATATATATAAAAATCTTTTCAACTTGTAGTCATAACACACATTAAAAGCCTGTCTTTCTACAGGGTTTCTGTAGGCCTGATTTTCATTCGAACAGTTTTGAGGGAATAGTCAGAGGCTTTAAATGGCAGCCAGACAACTCCATTTTCGATCTCATAAGGAACATTGTACCTGGGGTCATAGTGGCCCCCCAGGTAGTAAATGCCATTGAGGTTGGCCGCCTGGCAGCTGTTGTACCACCAGCCACCCCCATACATCTCTGCACAGTTCTCCTCCCAGTGGTCCTGGTCCCGGTCAAAGGTGCTGAACTTCATCTGGGCATGGGACGTGTATTCTGTGCCCTCTTCCAGCCAGCCAGCAATCAGTGCATCCCCGGCAGTCCCCTCGTAGGAAGACACAACAAGGGCATACCCTTCTGCTTCAGACTTTACCTGTATGATATACTCTGCATACACAGCATTTCCATCCCAGTCCTCTAACTCTACCCGAAGGAGAGTATCATTCTGAGTCAGCAAGTGCATGTTTTCATTGCCCAGCCAAAACTCTCCTCGCCCTCTGCCGTCCACACTGCCGAAACCTCTCTTGTAGTCTTGCCAGGTCCGGTTAAAATTCACTGATCCATCCATTCTCTGTTGGATCAATAGCCATCCTCCCAAAGTGGTCTCTTGGTCGCAATAAACTGACAAAACCTTATTGGATCCCGCTGGCTTGATTTTGAAAATGCCACTTTTGGCACCAGAAGTGTGTTTCTGGCGGATATCATCACAGTCTAAAAAAAAAAGTTGATCTGGTTTGACAGAAGTTATCAGCAAAATTTAATAAAAGCTTCAGAGGAATCCAAATACCAATAATTCAAAGGAAAATTGTTAAACATGTCTCGGACTACGGTAGGTATAGTGACAGGCAACATTAAAAAGAATTCAGAAAAGAAAACTTTACATACTTCTTAAATTGTGAATGTTCTATGTAATACCCAAGTATTAATGAAATATTTTCCCTTTTGTTTCTGAGGTGGCAACAGACACAGTGCTTGCATTTTATCACCACACTGTTGAACTACCTTATCTAAAACCAATGTCCCAGTTTGGTTATGGATAGGGTTTGGCTCCACTACCTCAATAACTACCTTTCCCAGTGTTGGCTGTCCTTCGTTTCCCTCCTGATGATCTGAAGCTGCGTGCCTGAAAGTCTGGGGTGTCCTCTGCACTCTGATCATGTTGCACCCCACCTAGCTGCTCACTTATTTCACGGGTCTTTACTGATTTGGTTTCAAAAGCGGAGCCTCTCTTGTTGAAACCAGAAGAGGCACTGGTCACTACAGTCTTGGAATGACTTGCACTGCCAGACGGGAATCCAGATGGCTGAAGTCCTTCAAAGACATCTTCCTCCTCCTCGCCTAAGTCTGTAAATTTGTCTTTCACCCCAAAAGTCCCTGTATGACTGGTACTGCCTGTGCCAGTTGTGTGTCTGCTAGTTGTAAAGCTGCTAGATCCACTAACATGCTTACTAGCAGTGGATGCAGAGTCAGGGGTAAAAAATGACTCTAGCTCAGGGTATAACTTCTCTAGCCTGTGCACACCATCTGCACCACTAAAATGGTAGGTGGTCCCTTCCCCTCGAACATTTCCTGCTCCTTCTAAATAGGAGCAATCTGAGCCATCAGAAGAAACTGTTTTCTCAACTACTTCTTCTCTAGGGCCATCAGGACCACTGACAATTTTTTTGGTGGTAGTTTTGGTGCATCTACGAACAGTGGGGGAGGTTTTGCCTTCCACACTAAGGGTGTCTCTCCCATGAGGAGGAATAACTACTTTGCTGGTGTATGCAGGTCCATCTCCCCTGGATTCTGACCCGTGATATGGTCTGTCACCTCGGGAGGGGTTTGTGTCTGTTTCTGGTCTTTCTATTACCACTTGCACCTGCTTGATGTTATTAATTATATTCAGAGCTTGCATTTCTGGCAGAGGCTTATGCTTAAAATGATCAGGAACGTTAGAGTTCTTAAGTGGCCTCATTTTTAGCGTGCTCAAGGGAGTTGTTTGAAGGTCTTGGTTCAAGTTGATGGAGTTGGCTTGGGCAAGCTGCTTCTGGATGTTGTCATAGCTTTCTTTGTCCACCTGGTAATCAAAACTTCTAGCACAGGTTCCTTTGCAAGCTCGTATCTTAATGTCAATGTCCACCTGCATAACCAGAAAGAAATAATTTGGTTAGGGAGCTTTCCTGACTTTCTCAAGTAAGGGTATCATTTGCTGGACAGAGGAAAGATGGGAGCTGCCCTAGGACCTCCCATCTACAGCTGAATTTTCCGAAGTTCAGTTTTGAAATCATCAAAGGTTTATTTCCACTGTAAATACAACACGTGCAATAGCACAGTGCACATGAGTTCCAAGGTGTTCCATTGTAGCACATTCCAAATCCCCGCTCCCTTTATTCTCAAGGTATAGAGGTGTCTTCCTGGGTCTGGAAAGAGCACTTCAGAGCTGGGAATGCTCTCTGTGGACCAGAGCAGAAATGGGTTCACCAAGGAGAAGGAAAGACACTGGACTTGTCCCAGAGCCTGTCATAGCCCTGCTGCGAGGCCTGCCATCTTAGGATTACCATTGCTTTCTCAAATGATCCAGATGCTGGAGTCCTGATCTAGGCATCAAATAGGCTTTTGAGCAAAACTACTGCTTGTGCCAGGACTTTTCCTCATTACCATCAGAACTGGCTTCAATCTGCGAACATGGGGTCTAATGCCAGCCCTGCCTGTGAGCAGCAGTGGCAGCACGGGGCAAGTTCCCCTCCCAACTGCTCAGCAGCTCCTTACAGAAGGAGAAATGCATTGTACAGAACCAGTTATCAGCAGATAACTGAGACCAGAAGCATCAAATGGGACCACGAGTCCTATGGAGCTCACGCTGGTTCCCACAGAGTAGAAGTAGAAAACCAAGATACATAGAATGCAACTCTCTGGGGATTTGTCTCAGCAAGTCAGATCCTGTGAGAGTTACATCATGTGTTCTTGCAGAGGGAGCACTGCTTGTCATGTACAGTATAAGGGACAGAACACCTTTCTGTAGATACACCCTGGAAAGAATGGAAACTGTATAGCAGATACCTACCTCTAAGCGTTTCATCTCCACCACTTGTTCTTGGATGCTGCTCTGCAGAGCTTTAATTCTGTTTACTTGAGTGACAACTCTCTGTTTTAATGTGACAATTCTCCGTCTCAACTCTGCTGACACGAGACCATAAGTCTCATCAACCTCTGAAACAGAAATCCTCACAGTCAGCTATGCACATGATTTTCTTTCTTAAATGTGTATCATATTTTGAGATATGTAATTAAACATGTATTTAGGAACATATTTCTCATAATACTGAGCAGATGAAAATTACATTAGTTTTATCTAATTAGCAGTTAAGAGTCTATGATTATGTTTATTCTGGTTCTTGACAATTATGTCCAGTGTAGCACGTATTTTCATTGCGTATTGCTTATTCAGAAAAAAAATAAAATTCAGCAATCCATAATAAAACTGGGTGTGAGATACTTACGATGAGCCCTGTCCAGGTCTGGTTTCATTACATTTACGGTTTCCACAATTATCTGATTGTATTTTTTATAGTTGTTTTGACTATCTGCAAGCAGCCTTTTGATTTTGTCTATTCTTTGACTATAATCCTGGTCCATTTCATCAATCAGTCCTTGCATTCTGCAGCCTGATGGACATTTGATACCCTAAATGTGGAAGAGGGAAATAATTGTAAAAAAATCCTCACAAGTAAGCCTTTTGTGTAGTGGAATCAGCAAAACTTATCCTCATAAGCATGGAATGAGGAACAAGTAAACTTTTGATTTTCTCTCTCCTCTGTTTCTCATGGGTGAGATTATATTTTTTTAAATTTTACATATCTATTTATACATATATACATATTTCCTAAAGGGCTGCTGTAAGAAGACTGTTGTCCATCTTGGGCAACAATATTAGAGGCCAACTTTTTTAAGCAAAGTTTTCATCAGAAAAGCTTAATGTTCTTACAGACTTAAGCTCATTTCCACAAGGTTATCAAATAAATGTAGCATAGCAATGGACTGAGATGCAAGAGGCAAGAAAGAGAAATTAACTGTTTACATATGAAGACATCTAGTCACAGAACAGGCTGACTTGGAAGGGATCAACAAGGATCATGGAGTCCAGCTCCTGGCCCTGCACAGGACCATCCCCAGGTCTGAGAGAATCGTCCAAACACTTCTTGAACTCTCTCAGGCTTGGTGCTCTGACCACTTCCCTGGGGAGCCTGTTCAGTGCCCAACCACCCTCTGGGTGAAGAACCTTTTTCTAATATCCAACTTAAATCTCCCCTGACACAACTTCAGAGTCCTGTCACTGGTCACCAGAGAGAAGAGATCATTGCCTGCCCCTCCTCTTCCCCTCACAAGGAAGTTGTAACTGCAATGAGGTCTCTCCTCAGTCTCCTCTTCTCCAGTCAATCACTATGAAACTTTTACTGAGCATTTTGTAATCTGACTTCCTAAAAACTAGTGAAGAGTATGTGATTTCTAGGTACTTTTTTTCTTTGTCTCACATCTTTCTTTCCAGTGCCCCTCTTACTGATTCCAAAAGTGGCAATATCAGAATTCTGAAAAGAAATACTTCTATTTTTCTAGGATTAGCCTTCTTTTATTTAATCTTTCTTTTCCAGACTTTCTCATTCTGCACCATTGCAAGCTTTTCCTTCTTCCTTTCTCCTCATTTTCTTCTTTCTATCTTTCCCACAGGAGATCTCGCCAGGCTTCCCCAAACTGAAGTGTTACCTGCCCTTCCTCAGCCGTAACACCAGCCGCGTGCTGGCTGTGTGGGACCTGTTGTAGTGATCTGGCTGAGATCTGTGAGTGCCCTCCAGATAAGTCCCTCTTTCGCCCCATTGCTAATAGCTCACCCAGTCATCGTCAGCACAGATGGGCCAGTTCTTCTCATACTGGCAGGTGGACTGGGACATGTGCTCCACAATCCTGGGACCACGCACCCCTGCGCCCAGCTCTTCAAAGGTACTCGCTCCATCTTGTGCCTGCCAGGAGGAAAAAGGGGAAAAGCAAAACCAAGATTAACTAAACAGCTTCCAGAACAACAGAAACGTAATGCTGATGCCCTTCAGCACTCAGTGGCATGGCTGATGTGTGGCAGTCACAGACATCTGGTAAGCATTACACTAAACAGGGCAAGAATTTTATTCTCAGCATTTCTTATAAGTTATGATTTTATTTGTTTTCTCAGAATAGAGCTTTGCATCTCTTAAAATTAATGCAGCTATGTAGAGAGCTAGTGATGCTCAGGATATACTATGATAATATCATTCCAGAGAAATATTTTGTTCTGTGTGTAAATATAAAATTAACTTGAAATCAGATTGGAACTGCTTAAGTTAAAGCAAATACTTTAAAAATCCTATATCCTATTTCCATTAGCTTCAATGCTTTAAAGTTCTTATTGCAACTTTGCAACATTCAGTCTACACAAAATTGGTTTAAAGATACATATAAAGAGTTTTCCCATTAGTGTTTCTGATTTAAATCACAGTTGCTAACTGCAAGCTTATAGCACTGTTTTGCCCGGCAAAAACAGCAAGAAAGTAATAACATAATTAAATAATAATGTCATTGATGGATGGATTTAACTGTGCTTATGGAAAGACAAATTAATATACTGAGGTTTTCTTCAAGCCTGAGAGAAAAAGTGGTATGTACAAGCTAATTCTAAGCCAAAACATAATAAGGATTCCTACTTAGTGTTATTACGTAGTAAAAGACTGTAAAATTATTATTTTTTTCATAAAAGAAAGCCCTGGTTTAGAGCCTGACATGTAACTAGGTCTGACTGGATTCCTCTGCATGCCTTTTGTGCTTTTCAAACATAATAATTAACAATTTAAAATATCAATTATTAATTATCAAATTAAAATATCAATTATTAATTCTGAGGCTGAAAAAATTATCCTTATTCTAGCCTCCAGGGTAAGAATCACCCTGGGGAATTAGAATGTCTCTGTTAATATCAGCAGATTCACACTAGTTGTATTAAATAATGACTTGATCTGGCCCACGTGACTCCTAAAAGTAACACACAAACCCAAAAATGCCCTTTAGGCATTTACAGCTCTGATATGTCTGCTTCTGTTTTGTCTCAACTGCTTCTTATAATTTCTGTTATTTGATAAAACATGCACTTTCTTCAAAAAATAAACAGTTGCCAAGAGAAATGTAAAGAATCTAGCATAAAATTATAGACTGAGTCCTCAATGAGAAAAAAGCAAGATTATGTTAGCATAGTTGAAAAATAATTCTATCTCTTTCCTTATCTAAAATTTGATTCTTACTTAGCTCTAGTTTAAACTGATGTTCCTGCCACAAGAGTTCTTGTTTTAAAAAGTGTATTTCATAATAAAGGTACTATGTATCATTTGTAGGTGGAAAATCCAACTGAAATACTGTCCAAAGGAGATCAGAATTCATCCTAATAAATATGAAAATTCCTGAACAGTTGCAGTCACTAGCATGCAGTCAGTTATGTTTAAGACTTACAGCATTCTATGAATTCATGATAATGTATATGCTTTTCTGCTCCTCAAGTCAGGCAGATTCAGCAAAACTGAATTAAGCAAAACCACAGAGCTGGAAAGTCAAGAACTACTGATGGAAGTCCATCAGTGAGGTGGTTATAGTAAGCTTGTGTGGGCATTGAACTTTACAAGCTAGATGACAGCCAAAATTTATCTGTCTAATGAATGAACATTAAGTAAATGCTTATGATTCAAAACAGAAAGATATGAAAAGAATCAAGTAAGTAAACTCATACCCAAGCTATGCTGAGGCCCAGCAAAACAGAGAGGATCCTCACAGGTATCATCTTCAGGTGAAAAACAAGATCTCTGACTGAAAGTATGCTCTTCACCAGTCTTTTGGTGCAATTTAAACCTGAATGTGGAGCCGAGATTAATCATTATGCTCCCTTATGTTTGTAGAAAAAACAGGCCAAGTACCCCCCTTCCCCTTCAGTGATTACTTAAGGCCTCTTGCACAAGTTTCTGATGTTATTTGCTCCAGATAAGTTCATACAACACCAAAATGCGGGCACCACCATGAGTTCCAGGAAAAAAACACCTGTCTAAAACTGTTTCTCCTAACTGGATGTTCAACTAAGATGTATGCAGGACCCAGTGGGATCCAGCAACACCCATTTACTGGAAGACACACACTCTGTGATGGGCATTTAGCTGCATAAACAAAGAGCTCATATTTGAAAATTAAAGTCATCGCTTTGCCCCTTCTGTGTGACTGTGTTGCACTGATGTGAAATGCACTGCGTGTTCCAAAGCAAGTACTAGTCTCAGAAAGGTTGATACGGTTTATCTGTGGCCATGTGGTCATCAACCAAAATTAATGCCTCCGGACTGCAGAGCCCAGTTTATATCAGTTTATAGTCTTGGTGGTATTTGTGTAATACATGATGTGTTTAACATTATGCTATTTCTTACACTAATAGTATATTATATTTTTGTCAAGTGGGATTTGTTTAAAATATATATTTATGAAGAGCACAATAGAGTGGCACTTGAAAATGTCCTAGAACAGATTTTAAGCTTAATTAAATCTTCCTAAGGAGTCATGTCTCCCTGTCTGGTTGTATAATGGGTGTAATCTGGATGTGGCAACTTAGCATGATGTCCTGCTTCCATGAGCTACACAACAAGCCTTACTATTACTGAGGAGGGTCATACATGCCTGTCAGAGTCTTGAGAGGTGCTGCCTATCTCAGAAGTCATCACCACAATGAGCAGGAATTAGCAAAAAAAACCTTTGCTAGAATAAATGTGGGTGTAGTCAGTTGAAAAACCAAGACTGCATGACACTCACAAGACTCCATCATCGACAGGGTACAATCACTTATCACAGTCTGCTTTAGAGAGACATGTTTAGCTCTTGTTCTGACATTGTAAAACATACGAAAATCAAAATAGTTGATTTTAGCTTTGGATCCATTCCAACAGCCTCACAGATTTATCTTCCTTTCCTCTGCTTCTCCTCTTGTCTTCTGCCTTCATGAGGCTTTAACCCTCTCCATGTGAAGCTCACTGCAGTTGAGTGGACCCTTTGTTTCCTCCCATTTCTGGCCTTTCATTTCATGCTTTTCTTGTCTAGGAAAACACTCTAAAACCTAACTTGAGTTATACTAATATCACTTATAACAAGTCATATCCTGAGCAAAAGAGCTCAGTAAGATGGTACTACACTGATTAACACATACAACACCAGGATGTAGGTTTGCGTGACAAAGGGTTTCTGTTATATTTAAGGCTTAATCTTATCTGTGTGCATTCTGAAACAAGATATTTTGTCTATTTCAATTCCCTGCAACAAGCTTTGTAGAGTCTTCTGTTGAATCTCATGCAACAAAACCTCTTCTGATTTCAGCAACAAGAAAGCCAAACTAACTTCAGCAACAAATGTCCAAACAGATCACATATTACCTTTGGTCCGTCTGAAGGTCACCCAGCCATGGCCGTATTGTTGGTTGATAAATGCATATAAGGCATCTCCTGAACTCAAAGCAGATAATCAACATACTAACACACTAAAATTCTCAGCTGCTAACTTCAGCAGGGGCAATGTTGGTGATGCTTCCCCATCAAGTCCTACGCAGGTTTTTTCTCTCTGTTGCAGCAGTTCTGTGAAAGAACTATAAAAAACGCAGGGGACAATTCAATTCTTAAAGGAGGGGAGGAACAGAGTAAAATGGGCTTCATCAAATATACACTGAGGTCCATGGAGAATCTCCCATTCAAACTCAGAAAAACTGTTTCAGCCTCTATGATAGATACAGAAGTCTGGTCAAAGATGACAGTTTTGGGATCTTCCTGCGCAGGAACGCAAGAATTGCAGATGCAACAACCTCCATGGGTTCTCCCTGTCCATAAATTCATGGGCTGTGCTTTACTGCAGGATCATATATGATGTTTCTTCCACTGAACCCCTTTCTCCTCACACTGAGAATGGATGGTGCTCCACAGGCAAGTAGCTGCCCAGAGCTGTGCATCCTTTTTATTGTATGATGATGCTCTGCAGACTGCTTAAAGCTTCAAGGATCTTCCTATGGTGCTTTACAAACATTCATTCCCTGGCCATGACTTTCCCCTTTTCACAGCTACATAAACCAAGTGAGGAGATTAAGTCAAAGAGTAATTATTAATTTTTGGGATCCATTTTGATGGAAGTCTGAGTCTTCAGAGCACACCATATGTACAGATCTCATTGATGGCAGCTGCATCCCTGTGCCTGCACTCGGGGGGTGCTCAGGGGAACACTCAGCAGCCAGCTCTGAGACATCAGATCGTCTCGCCTCTGGTCCCACAGGAACAGGGTGGTCAGGGCAGGAATTGCAATTAATTCTGCAGGGTAACAGCTGTAAGTAAGAGACCATTGTGTCTCACCAGGTCTTGTTCACTATATGCGTTACAACCTATGTGACAGCTAAAGCATCCTTCATAATTCAGGGGTGATGTGGCATGCCACTTTCGTTCTAACTTACCCAAACTGTAGGAGTTTGATTTTGTGATCATCAATAATACATGAACATTGTTTCCTTTTTTTTTTTTTTAATTTAATGGGCCTTAAAAATCAAGAGTAGTAAGAGTACATTAAGCAAAAGGATTTCTACCTTTTCAACCATGTTGACAGATGATGTGACAATTTGCTACGTGGTGTCCCAGGCACCAGCCACCAGTGTAATAGGGGACATGGCAAGTAGCATGTTCCAGGCCTCCTCTGACCCTGATGGAGGGCACAGCTCTCTGGTGACACTCAAACACAGTAAACTTAACTCTGGTCCAAGTAAAACTCGGCCACCAAGGCTAGAGGGACTGGAAAAAGCTGATAACTGATTATAAACATTAGGTAAGCTAAGAGGGGCTTCCTGTTTGCTGCGAAGGGAACTGCTGGGGGAAGCTGGGGTGAAGGAGGAGCTTCTCAAGCCTTCCAGTTGAGGGCTGAATCTGTGCCTGACCTTCAGCCTGTACCTCTGCTTTCATGTTGCAATCATCCAGTCATTTCCCCCAGTGTTTGTTTAGAAGGCTAGAGGCCAAGAGCTGGATAAACGTTGGATTTAATTTTAATTCATGATCAAAGGACAGAAGGTCTGTTCACTACTTCACCTGCCATGCTCTTGGCTGAATGCCACAGTAATGGTCGGGGAGTCTGGGATTGAGATCTGCTTTGTGCACCCTAGATGTGAGCCCCGCCTTGTTTGCCCAGTGCTGCCTTTGTCTCCTGCCCTATGACCAGTCCCGACCACCAGTTTCCAGGTGGTGCCTTCCTCTCCTCTTACCTGCCCATTCATGTCCCTCCTCTGGATGCTTTGTCTTAGCCCCTGTCCTCTTCCAGACTCAGCTCTCATCTTCGCTTCCTCTTCATATGCTTCTCAGACTACCTAACTCTTTTGAAGTCGTTACTAGTCAGTCCCAGCACCTGGTCCCACATTTTTTCCATGCAATATTCCAGGACTGAGGAATCCAGAAAGTCCAGCCCATGCACTTTATTTGACTCTTTCTTCCTCCACACCTTCCTTATCCAACCTTTTTTTTTTTTTCCCTTTGGAGTGATATTCCTGGTTTTTGCCACATTGGTCTTTTGGAAGAATCAAGCACAAGTTATGAAAGAAAGTCCACCAAATCCTATAATAAACTTCTATAAACTGAGAGGGACATATTTTTCTAAATACAGGCAACTTTTACTATAGGTTATGGTCTGAGGGTTATATATGATAAAGACTAATTTAGGAAGGAGAAATACAACATCTCAGTATACAAAATCGGGGCATTAAGTTCAATTGCAATGTATTTGCTTGCAAAAAAAATACAGAGAGTATTAGACCTTTTTTAAAAGTCAGAAGAAATAAGAGGTCTTTTCAGGCCTCTTTCCGATAGATTGAGGGTTGGACACAGTAGAAAGGAGCTTCCAAAGGCATGAGTCTTGCCAGATTTCTTTCAGGGTCCAGAGAATATGACTGTGGGCAGGGATCCTGCCTGACTCACTGATGAATTCTGGCATAGGATTTCTTTGAAAGATCAGGTTCCTTGAATTCACTAATGCTGATTCTCCTGACCACTGGAGCAAATGCTCCTCTCCAGAGGTTAAAATGATTTTTGAAAAGTTAAGACACCACTCAACAAGACAACTAGAAAAATAACCCAATCGTAGTTATGGTGAGCAACCCATAAAATACCAGCTCACACCAATGAAACGTGTGTAGTTACAGCAAATTTTCATCAAACAAATCATTGTAGCCAAAAGCTAAACTAGGAGAGGCAAATCACAGTTCAGACCTAGGAGAGTATAGATACAGAAGTCAAAGTGACAGAGGGGAAAGGACTGTTATTAAAATCTGTGTTGCAAATATATAGATAATATCAACTTTAAAGTCGTATCATAGGTGGCACAAATTGAAAACAGTAAGTGGAAGGGACTTGGCCTATGTCAATTAAGTGTTCACAGAACCGGGATCAGTTTGGTGTTGCCAACCTTTCCCTTACATCCTTCTCTCTAGCCTCTCTACACATACCGCTTCAGCTATGAGGAGCCACGGGAGAGGGCTTGCAGCATAAAATGCTCAGGAAAACTGCTTTGCTTGATGAGGAATTGGCTGTCAAGGCTGGTGGTGACCTGTGCAGCATGGCTGGTTGCATGGGTGCAAGAGAGCTGTGCAAATACACCGGTTCAGTGGTGTGGAGGGGTCATCCCTCATCTCAAACAGTTATTAACCCCGTCTGACCCTACGCTAACCATGGCTTCTCACCTACTGAGAAACCTGCCTTCCTCTTAGATTTTGACCCAACTACTTCAAAATGTCAGTAAGACTGAGAGAGAGTCAGCACATTGTCATGCTAGGGAGACTCAGATCCAGGGAAGAGGCTCAGCAGCAGCCTCAATAGAGATCTGGGCACCAAAATTGGAAAATTGTTAAGGCATCTTTAAGATTTGTCTTATGTAGTGTAATGTCCCCTGTCTTTAAAATAAAGCATTTGAATGTGCTGTTCAAAAATACCAGGCAAATTTCTGGTCTTTCATAAGTAACAAGAAATAAAGATCGGGATACACTTCCTATTTCACTTCTTAATACGTGAACTTGAGATAGAGATAGTTTCTAGCTCTGAGTGTATTTTTTGTTGAGCAATTTATCTACAAACCTAATTTGATTTGGTAATGCACCCCTTAAATGCACTTATCAGATTTTGAGCAAGTACGTTCAGACAGCATTGCAAACTTTTTGCAGATCTTGATCTGTGCTTTGAATTTGTTTATATGGATCAAATGGGAAACAATCACCAGACGCAGAAAAAGAAAATGCAAGTAAAATACAATTAATTTCTGGTGCAAATGTTAACATTTTTGGTCAGATAATGGCACTAGATACATTAGATTAATTTTTAAGTGTTTATGAAAAAAGTGGGGTATTCAGAAATAATGGCTGTACAGTGTACTACTATGTGTCATATAGCAAATGAAGCTTATTCTGAGTAAAATTTGAGAAACTTGTTAATATGTATGCTCTGGAGTAAAATACCTGTTCTTGGACATTGATAGTATACTTCCTAACACTTCCTGATTGAACATTACTTGGTGGTAAGCTCAGTTAAGTAGTCTGCAGGAGTAAAACAGACCACTTTCAAGTTGCTATGTACTTTGATCTGTGTCACAAAACAATTGTATTAGAAAACATGAATATTTTGTAAACAAGCCATATTTTATGGAGAAATAGCTCCAACATGTGCCTCTAAACAAAGAGCAGAAACTATTGGTATGCAATTCAGGAATCGCTGAATGAAATAAGTTCGATCAGAGTAACCTTCCAACCATCAAAAGTTTTCTTTGTTTTGTTTGGCCAACTGTAGAGCACAGATAACAAGTTCTGACTTTTTTTTAATAATGAAAAATTTATTTAGAATGTGTACAGAAAAAAATAACCATCTACAGAGGTAAGCACTGCTCAGGGAAGAGGTTTGGGCATCTTACAGTCAGTGGTGTTCTATAGTCAAAGCTGAACTCTGTGATGTTAGGTAAGTTCGGTGTCCAAGAGAGAAAAGACTGGCTTTCCCTGTTCAGGCTGGCCTTTATGAAATTGTCCTTTATGCATCTCCAACCTACAAAAAAAATAATAAAGGAGTATTTTAAGGTTCTTCTAAAAAAGGTATATAAAGCTATGATGACATGCTGACAGTGTTCATACTTTGTTATACTAGTTGGAAATTAAAAATGTAGCATTTAAAACACATAAAGGAAAGCATTATTTCTAATCATGAGACCATTTATCTATCTGTTAAAAGAAAAAGCGATGTAGAAGGTACACTAAACTCAAAGTACAAATACTTCTGTGACAAAATGGTAAACAAAGCTAGCTTCTGTGGGCTTAACATTTCAGCTGTCTATGCTCAGTGTTTGCAATAATCACTATGTTCTGGTATCATTTTAAATATCTCCTTGGCCCTGTGGTCAAACCTGTTTGGTGCCTAGATTGTGCTGCTGTCCATCTACTGACAGTCTGTTGAATGGGATGATTTTCATTGCAGTTTTCTTCATAGAGTACCACCGGTCACGCCAGGTTGCCCAGATGATGCCATTGTCATATCCAGCTGGACCAGCATCTTGTGATGTGTACACGCCACCTAAAAAATATCAGTTGGAGTAAAACATCTGCATTCTAAAATAGTTCATGTGCCCATACACTTTTCTGGTACAAATGCTTCCATGGTATCTCTGGCCATGCTAACAGTCCCTTTCTCCCCCTAGTTTGCTTCTCTCAGGACTGATTCTCCCACTTTGGGATGGAGAGCAGCCATTAGTTCCTGATGTTATTGAGAAGAACTATGGGCTATGCCAGCCTTGGAAAATCCAGACGGCAAAATGTACTCAATGCAAGTGACTCATTTTAATTCGTCACTAAAATGTGTCCTGGGGTGTAAGTACTTAGGAAACACTTTACCTATATAATATTTGCCATTGAGGTGGCCAGCATGACATCTATTCATCCACCATCCAGATCCATCTTGCTCAGCACAGTTGCCATTATAGTTATCATTGTCATTATCATAGGTACTGAACCGCATGCCATTATGATAGGTGAAGGATTTATCACTTGGATCATCTCCAAAATTATAGCCATCAAAGGCATCCCCGGCTTCACCACCGAGAAAGTAGGCGTAAGTCAGTCGATACTTGTCTTCTTCACTTCCCACTTTGAATACAGCATAGTCAGCAGTGCTGCAAATGAAGGAGATGGTGAATATGAGTGTGCTGCATTCCCAATATATGCACAAATGACAAATACATTGGTGTCAGAATTGCAGGAATTGGCTTTATGTGTTTGTGGGCCTCAGTTCAATGACATGCATCCAACCAACTTTTGTGCTCCAGTATTAGACATGTTTTCTGACTATTAGTTTTCACTGATGTATGAAACATCTGCATTATAAAAAAACTCGCACATACATAAACATATCTGTCTATCTATCTGTATATCCCAGGTTCGTAATGCTGAGGCTTACTTAGGTCAAAAGAAAATTCTTGGTGGAAGGAGTGGGTATCTCAAGAAAGAGCAAGGACAGTAAGTCCTCCTGGAGAAAGGAACACATAGAATAGAAAACAAAAGAACAGAATAGCTCAGCTGGAAGGGAATTATAACTATCATGTAGTCCATAACATACATAAGACTTGAAGAAACTTATAGAGAAGAAACATATTCATTCTGCCTAATAAATGAGTGCTGACAGAATGTGGCCTTCAGACATGCACATGTGCCTGGCAACAAGTCCCACACAGTGACTGCTGTCACAGCTCTAAGTTCAGGAGCCACAGCAGTGTCCTACATGTCAGTATGTCTAAGGGCTCATAATTTTTCAGAGTGGTACAAATTGATGCAGTAGAGGGAGAAGTAGATTTTAAGCTGTCATTTTCAGAAACATCATGAGCAAATACCCTTTTTTGCCACTCCAGTCCTCCAGTTCTATTCGTAAGGTGTATGGAAGAGCAGACTGTGTAGTTATTAAATGGATCTTCTCGTTGCCCAGCCAGAACTCAGTGGTGTCATCTGGAGACAGGTGTCCAAATCCTTCCTTGTACTGAACCCAATTTTTACTGAAGTCCTCACTCCCATCCAGTCTCTGGGGAGAAAAACCCCACCAAAAGCAGAAATAAAAACTTCAGCCAAAAACGTATGTATCTTATGCAGGTAAATAAAAACTGTGCTGATGCAATAAGCTTGCTGATAGTAATAATACATAAGAGACATACCCTCTGTAGTACTGTCCAGCCATTGCCATATGAGTCAATCTCACAGTAGACTAGGAATGACTGCTTGGCTTTTTGAGGCTTGATAAAGTAAAGGCCACTTTTTCTAGCACCTTTATTTGCAATGTCTTGACAATCTGAAGTAAAGATATTCAAAGGATCATGATTAATCTAGCTATAATCCTGTCCTCACATGTATTTTATATTCTGATTTTTTTAGTGCAAGAAATATAATTAATCTAAGTGCCATTGTTGCAAAGGTAGCTATTTAGTCCACAAATGCCATAAAATATCCTACTGAGGGTCGTGGGACTTGTGTAAGATGAAGATGAATTTAGTCTCACACGGTGTTTAAACATTAATTTTTATAGCAACAGAAAAAGACACTTTTGGAGCTAATGAAATAATTAACTTTCTTTTTCTGTGTGATTCAGTAGAAATGTGATAATGAGTTATCTTCTATTTTTCCATGGAAACTCTACTAATGTTTAGCATACATTTTGGAATAATTGAATCTTGGCCAAAAAGGCCAAGCAAGAACTGTCTAAATCTGAATGCCTTGTTTGCAGAACATCTACCTGCCACTGACATTTATCCAAGCACCAGCTTTATAACTTGCAATCTTATATATCTTTGCAGAAATCTATGGCACATAAGATTAGAAAGAATTCATTGCTGTGATGCCAACCAGTGACACTTGTAACTGAATTAACCCTTCACTATATGTGAAATATTTTGCATACCTCTTCCACTTGTCTCCTGTATTTCAGCCGTGTCTCTGCATGGTTCCTGACACTGTAATTCAAGCTGGGCAATCTTCTCTTTCAGCTGTGTGATCCTGTTGCTGTTCAATATATGTGTATCTGTCAACTGTCTGGACAGAGAGACATAAGAATAGGTTGTTGCCTCCACTGTTTCTGAATATGTAATACACATTTCCATATACACATGCCTCATCTATCTAGCATGCGGCTACATGCACCCCTGTAAAAGGGGGTGCCTCTGTTAGCACTGGTATTTAAAGTGGAAAAGTTAAGGAAACTAGCCAAAATGGGCAAGCACATGCTTAACCTTACAGAAAACTTAACCATATGCAAAACTTCACTCCTATCAGCAAAACTCTAACTAGTTATTAATGTATGAATATAACTCCATGGAAAGGTTTACTTTGCTCTCCTGAAGGAAATGATAAACTATTCCTCTTTAATTATGGTTGTATTTGTAAAACATAGGCTCTGTAAATAAATGGCTGAAAGAGCTGCCTCTGTGAATGCCTAAATAATCTTTGACACAGTGTTATAGAAGTGCAGATTTTTTACACTCTGGTCAAAAAACATATCCTTAAGTTTTAAATTTTATTTTCTATGTAAATTTAGAAAAGACTACCATTGAGTTTAAAGTTACTTACAATTTACAACAATGTAACTGAGATGATTTTCATGGATATATGCAGCAAAATTGGTCAGTCAATGATTGTACAAACATTCCACATACTCTGCATTACATCACAAACTCATGGCCTCCAAAGGTCATGTAAAAAATTTTAGGGGTAGCTGGCACAGCAAAAGAAACATAAATAAAAATATTGCCATGCTTTATGACATTCTTATCTTGCACTTCTTGCACAATTAATGGTTTATGCAGATGAGCAGATAATTCAGCATCAGATCCTCATGATCCTTCTGTGCTTTGCTAGGCAGCTACTAATGACAGTGTGGGCAAAATTGTCCATGTGAGCCTGAGAGCCTTGGGGGCGCTTGACAAAAGAACAAAAATAAAACTATTTGTATTGTCAATAACCTAAAAAGTGGAAGATACCTACTGTATAGTATTTTCATGAGATACTATAGTGTTTTCATATCTGATAATTTCTTCAATTATTTTCCTGGACTTTTGAGTGTAATCATCAATTGTATCTGTAAAACAGAAAAAGGTACAAAATATTTGCAATTATGCAAATTTTTAAAAAGAAAATTACATAAATTGTATTTTTCAGTTGTGTAGTTATTTTTATATTCCTACTTGGTAATGTCTGCTTCTCTGAAGGATGGATCTCTCGGATGTGTTGAATCAGATGTTGTGCTGTTACTGTGGAGTTAGAAATTTGCTGCAAAATTCTCTCCATTTCCTGTAGATCATTATCCACGGTGAGATGGTATTTATTAAAGAAATCCGCAATGCCACAGGTTGTTGGGCAGAAATTACCCTAAAGAGGAAAGAAGATAGTTGGCAATGTTTCAGGAGCAAAGAAAGGAGAGCAGAATATTTGGGCAGAGGAACTTTCAGGCACTGCTGACATGAACAACAGTGGATAAAAAAGGGCAGGTGTTTGCCACTTTGCTATATTTCAATTTACACAAGCAGTTTACATTCACAATGTGTGCACACATAGCAAGAAAACAGTGCGTGCTATTACTTGTAACTTCTTCTGGATATGTGCTTTCATCCATAGTGCAGCCTCCCGTACATTTTTACCAAGTATATACTGCTATTAATAAATAATAGGTTTAACCACTGCATATTTAGTAAGTATTGAAAATAACAATGAGGATCAAGTGATAATGGTAGTTAATGATCAGCATAGGAAAGCTTTAGTTAAACTCTTAAGATAAAAGAAATTTTTTTCTGTTACTTACAAATCGTTCATCCAGTATGCAGCAGTTTTCTCTGGTAGCAATGTACTGAAGAGAAGAAAGAAGAGCATTTTCAGCGGATTTTCTCTGACAGCGCTTGCTGTGCTGACATGTTCTCTAACACTGTCTCTTCACTTACCGCCATGCTGGTAGAGAAGAGCAGAGAGAGGAGAGACCCCAGGGGAGTCCAGGTGCGTACCCTCAGCCCCATCATGTCAGTCCCACCGGGTGCTGAGGACTGCTCGGTGCACTGGCGTGCTCAGCAGCCGAAAATGTCCAGCCCCGCTCGGGGTGGCAGCTGTTTAAGGCTGGAGCTGGGGGCGGGCAGTGCGAGGTGGTGGGAAGAGGTGGGGTAGCCTTTTGAGGTGGATTCCCAGAATTTGCCCACCTCTCTTACTCCTCCCATTTTCAGAACCTGTTTGCCACTTAGCCGCTCGGTCTCTGCTCCAGGCAGGCCTCAAGGGATTCAGAAAAGTGAGACAAAGCATGGAGATGCTACATGTAGTAACAGGAGCATAAGGAGACTTACTTGCGGCTCCATGATGGGGGCTGGCAGAAGTTTCACTGAAATAGTACAAGAAAAAGCCACAGTAGCTATCTGAATTATATGTGACAACTATGGCCTAACAATAAACACTTTTTGTGGTTTTGTAGCATTTGCTTGCCACAGATCTTAATGTGCTTTGCAAAGAGACTTGACATAGTTTTCCCTAATCTGTGGATGACAAAATTGAAGCACAGAAAAGTATGAAGTCACTAGGGAGTGGCATACCTGAAAAGAAACCTGTTGTATTTCTCAAAGGCAATGAAAGCATGAATGTTCCCTATACTATAGTGAGTCCATTTCAATGACTTTGGTCAATGCTTCCTTGCTGGGGAACTGAGGTTGTTGGAATCTGCCTTTCTCAATATTGCTGCAAGACTGGTGATAGGTCCCCTCTTCTGCTACGGGCTTTGCTGTAGGCAAATTATTTCAGTATGCTTCTGCATGCTATCTATATTAATAGCAATCATACCTTTCCACTCATGCCCTGCATCTGGTGTCCAGGCTGTGGCTTCTCTAGAGAAAGCTGGATTTTGTGCCTATACAGCATCATGTGTGATGAGACAGTGTTGAATGAGGCTTTTGACTTCATTACATGTTTGACCAAAGGATGAAAAGAATGGTGGGACTGGGGCTTGCTGCTAGATCTGTTATTAGTGGGGTTAGCTTTGTGATTTCAGACAAATGATTTCACCTCTGTACAGAGGGATCAATATTTCAACTTTGCTTAATAGGTACTTAAAACATGGACAAAAGCATTCTACATAAATCAGATTATTCTGAATTTAGATCGATATATGCCCTGAAACATTGAGAAACATTCCTGACCTGTATATCCTCTCTTTATATGGTCACGTCGGGTCAAACAAAAGGTTCCCATTATGTTCAAAGATCCATCTACATACTGCCAGAAGGAGATGTATTTATGATGCTAAAAATCCTACTGATGTGACATTTATGTGAAGTTGAAGCCCTGTTCCTGGGAGTCAGCTTTCCAGTTACTGTACTGATGACCAGTGAGTTAGCTGCCAGGCTGCCAAAAGTATTTTCCAGAGGATGACCGATGCTGTAAGTTTGTCCTTCCAGATCTGATGTTACCCTCAAGACTCATGTGCAGAATGTGCTTCTGTTGGTCCTTACTGATACAAAGAGGATATGGTTCTACCTTTTACATGGCTAGTTCTGTTTCCCAAGGAGTGAAAATAAAGTAAATTAAAACTGTGTAAAAATCTACCTGCTTTTGTGGTTTTTATTGTTTCTTCATTGGTGCTGCTACCATGGACTCAGGAAACTATCAGTAAGCCTCCTTGCCACTGCTGCTCATACATTGACCTGGCTCTGCTGCTTCTTTGCAAGTCATGCCACAAAGGGGCCACAGGGTCCTGGAGGTACAATTTCAGAGGCTGTGCACCAGCAGGATTTCCCTGGATATGACAATATAACATGAATAGGTGGCTGGTATGAGCTTTTTAAAATAATTGGCCCAGCTTCAACCACAGAGGTACACTGCAAAGTGCAGATGGGCACATGTTGTTCATGAGGCAATAGGAGAAAGACGTATCACAGTTCAGGTATCCCTCATCCTTTAACAGACTAAATACACCTTTCCCTTTTGTCACTAATAATAGTACGTATAGGCTTGAAATTCTGTCCAAAGAACATTTGGTTACAGAAAATGAAAACATTTGTCTTGTGTTCCAAGGCAAGAATTTCAGGAGACAGAAAAGATGGCAACAGTCATCTCTGGCAGTAATAGCCAGTGAATCTTGAGATAAAAAGACAAGATAATTGTCTAATTGGGTGGGCAAAACAAAAGGATCATTATCCCTACAAAATGGGTTAAAAATAGAAAACCCAGATTTTCTTTCATGTGCTTGTGTTACACAAAATTATCACTGTATGTATTTATATTTATGAAGGAATCAATTTTCAGCATTGCTTTAATGATTACCAAATATCTGCATACTGCATTTGTGCTACTTAGCTGTTGCAACTTATGGTTGCAGCCACTAGTACTCAACAGAAACCTCAGGAAATTTTTGCTTGTTTTACTGATTACGTGGTCATGAGTTAGCCTTGAATAATTAATCCTTTCATATATTTGCTTCCTTTTATTTTCTTCTCTGGTTTCACCATTCATTGCTTAGAAATATCGTATTCCTGCTTTTCATTAAGTTGAAAACAAGATGTATTCTTAGAGGAATGACTACATAGTAATTTTCCTTCCTCACGTACCATTTTATCTTGATGTGTCCTGTCTGCAAAACAGTTGACCCACTTACCAAACAAATGTGCTAGAGATCTAGTTGTACCTGAAATATGTCCAACATAATTTAACCACGTTGATTTTCTGGCTAGTGTTTTCTTTCCAGTAAGTCTATTTGCTGCCTTTTTAGAACATGAAGACAATTTGTGCAGCATAGATGGAAGGAAGAGTTCTCAAACTCAGTTTACTTTTTTCTTGCAATATATTTTTGAGGAGATATTAAAGGTAAGCCATTATTTATTTAAAAGTGGTTTCTTCAACTCAATATTGATCGCTATTTTTGTCAAAAAGCCACTGGGACACTATCCAACACCTTCCCATTAGTCATAGAAAATCTTTTCTCAGAAAAACGAATCAGAAGAAATATGCTTATGTCTGCAAATTTGTTCTCAGATACCAGAATATGCTTATGGCTGTCTTGGAAAGACAACGGTTTTTAAACCTGATGTTTGATGGTTTGAATGAGCTATTATCTTAATTTTGAAGAATCATATAGTGTTAAGTTAAGCATTTACTTAATCTCATATGTTAAAGATTTTATTTAAACTTCATTCAAAACTTAAAGTATTAGGAGAGGACATATATCTAAAAAAACAGGAATGTGATATAAAAGAATGCAGTCAATATAGCTCAGAAAATAACTCTTTTTGTTGTTTTGTTATGGCTCAGGTTTTTCTGAGTCCGAGAGCATAGGATGTTATACCTCAAAATGCTAAAAATCTACTAAATTACTACAAAACCAGGGTTTGGGTTCAGTGAAATGCCATTATTGAGCTTTGAGTTGTTTGTGCCTTAAATAGGGGTATTAGATGCAACATGGCAAATTCTCTCCCTTTACTGATTTACAGCGATCATTTTCAGGTGTTGATTCACTTAGAAAAGGTTGGTGTTCAGACTGTCTGCAGAAGAGAGATTGCAGTGTATACTTTACCTTGAGGGCAAGAACAGTGAACTCCATTTGTTAAACAAAGAGAGGCACTAATTTGTGGGAATGAGATAAGTAGTAAATTCAAATATTTGCTGAATATTTTGTAATTAGTTGAGAGGACAGAGCCTCAATAAACTAAAGCCTACTTCAATAAAATATATGCTGATACTCTTGCTTTGGACAGGAGCCTATTTACAATGACATTAAAGGAAAACCAGCAAAAATGTAGATTTCACAATAAACCCCTGGCCTGCGAAATAGTTTGCTTCTACTTTTTTGAGCAATTGGAGGAAGCCTGACTGTCAGAAAAATCCTAGAAATCTAATGGAAAGTGTATTTGCTCTGGAAAAATGTGCTGTGTGTTGTTTTTCGTGACTTCCAGGGGTAAGCCTGAATTATATTAATTAAGGATGATGGAAGTAGAAGAGTGAATTTCACATTTATGTTACACTACATCTGTGCTCCATGCTGGTGCACAAATCTGTTTACAGGGAGAGAAGCGCAGGCTTATCCTTGAAACATTAATGGCACTAGCCTATTAAAAGTAAATATAAGTATTTAGGTTCATGGAAGGAAATAGAATCTCAGGCTGATCTACATTTGAACTCTGAACAGGAAAAAAATTATCTTCTTTATTTTTTTTTTTAATTTTTATTATATAGCCCTTGTCTTTCTCCAGCATAAAAATAAAAGCCAGAAGAATTTTTTCCCCTTTTCTCGCTAATTATGAGAGGAGTTCAGAACCTGGCTTACCCTTCAAAGCTGTACATTAAGGAATAGATTCCTATCGTATGACTGAGTTATGGCAGCTATTATTGTTGACCCATATCCCCCATGTTGACCACAAATACAGTCAGGTGTTTTACCAGCACCTCTGTGTATGAATTTCACATCAGCTTGTTATTGATTGCAATGTCTTTTGGGCTTCACTGACAACTACACAGTGCCATCTGATGTCCTCAAAGAGCAATCAACTTTTGTAAAATCTGCTAAATCATATAAAACCGAAAAGCTCAAAATTAAGACTTGACCATCACAGTGCATTGCTTTCCAAGCCTACCTGGAAAATAGTCTCTAAATAATTTGCCTTTGTTTTTAGCAAAACAATCCTAACCTCATGTATGAAATTATAGGCTCTGAGCTAATCATTACCGCTCACAATGGAAGAATGATGATAATGAAAACTCAGTCTTCACTTTAAGAAAATAATTTGTCCAATCAAATGGAGGGAATAGAGGTAGTGAAAACTACTAAAGCAAAAAAAAAAGACATTATTTTGTTGGAACCTGCACAAGCTTATTAAATAGCCTACTTACTTATGCACAAGTCTAAATTACACAAGAATCAAATTCACTGAGGGAACCAACAGAATACGGGCTTTGATCCCTTCATTGCTTCAGTGCACCATTCCTCATGTTTTTGGTAGGTCAGCTAATATGTGTGTCTTAGTATTTTATACACGTTGGATATTAATTCTCTCTCACACACGGCAGCATCCATATGCAAATTTGCTAAAATTGTATTTAAGATTCCATAAGGGCATTGAAATAGCTTTTGAAAAGATCCAGTTCTCCATAGAACCAGGAGCAGTCACTGGCGAAATCCACGCTACAACAATACTTGAAAGAAGCTAAATGAACAAAGCACCCTCTAGATTCCAAGACTGTTCTACCAATGTACACATGTACATGTGAATATTTATGTCTTAATATAAATAAAATGCCCTGTTCCTTCGAAAGGGGTGAAATGCATACCTTTCCCTCTCTTCATAATGCAGCACAGGGGATGCTGGTGGAAGCCGACGGCACTTTTTGGGGCCAGGGATTGTTTTGCAGGCGAGGCAGGTGCGGACAGCGGTGAAACACAGCCATCTACTGGCCTCTGGGTCACTTGGTGTGAGCAGCCAGGTCTTCTAACGAGCAGAAATTCAGTTGTGCAGCACGAGATCTTGACCGAACCCATTTCAGTGGAAGTTTTACTTACATTCATGGCTTATAAATGATTCTGTTTGTCAATTATTGGATTTATTTTGAACACGTTTAAGCACAGAAGTGAGGACTCCAGCACGTTGGTTATGGTATCTCAGCCAAGGTAAGCTGTATTTGAAATTCACCACAGGATTTGACAACACTGCATGACTTGCTGAGGATTAGCCATGTTTCCTGCTACACTGCAATATGTTGGAATCTCACTGCGATGTATTCTGTATTGAAACACACATGAAAGACACTTTAAAATTTAACTACAGAAAGTAACTGTCTATATCTATACTGATATCTTTGTATTTTGTACCAAACAGTACTCTTTCTGGTTCTTGCTTCAAAGTTTACTTTGAGGAGCTCCCATAAATTTATATTTAGGACAAAGTTATCCACAATAAACTATGCATACATAACATGGTGAGTTTTTTCCCTCCACTGTGATTATTTGGATGTTTACTAGTTTATAGGGACTCAAACCTTGCAAAATTTCAACAGAGTAATGAAGTGTTTCATAATTTAATAATCAAAAGCTAGGTCGTCTCTACGTGTAGAGAACCAACTTTTCTCTGTGACCTCCTTGGATCTGCCTGTTTAATAACTTAGGACAGGAATAGTTCATAACTTCTTAAGCACTGAAAATGTTGGAAGATGGTCCTTTATAGCCTTTTTTTGTGACAAATAAATAAATAAAGAACCAAATCCTAAAATCCCAGGATGACTATTTTTTGTCTTAACTGAATTATTTCTAATCACAGTTTGAATTTAGTCTAACTGCACGTTTTATCAACATTTTTATCAACAAAATTCAAACCCACTTGGAATAGAAGTGTACGTGTTAAGGAAGGCCTGGCTATTATTGCACCGGATTGGCACTCAAGCCTGATGCAGTCACAGTCCTTGTTCACGCCAGGGAATCACTCCGGAGTGCCCACACCCGATCAGCCCTCCTGTTCGGACTTCAGGGTTGGGAAATCATTCCTCCTTATTTATGGCGGAATTTCATGGGTTGGCGGCATTTACCTCACGTCCACGGACGACAAATTCAGTCTAGGTCCTGAGAGGCTCTTTCTGCCAGACGCACTCCCACAGAAAGCCTAACTTCTTAATGAACACATTTCGTACGTAGGAGGAGAGGGCTTAATAAAAGTTTCACAATCAGAGTAGCTGACATGCTTTGGGCATTACCACAACCCTGACGGGGGTTTCCATTTTTCAGGTTAATCCCCCTACAGACCACCCCTTGCTCGGCAGGGACGCGAGTGCCCTCGCCAGCCCCGCGCCGCTCTGCCATTTCATCTCGCCCGGGCCAAGGGCACAGCCCGACCCAAAGCCGAGGCGCCAGCCAGCTGTGAGCCCGGCCAGCCTAACTCCCACAAATCCCGTCCCTTTGCCCCGTACGCCCGGGGTTTACAAACTTTCTCCCGCCCCCTTTCCCGACCGGCCCCGCAGGTCCGCGGCCCCTCCCCGGTGCTTTACGGCGCGGCCGCCCGGGGCGGTGCCCGCACTGCCGCCGCCGCC
>VWZG01003084.1:3991-21111 GCA_013396735.1 Grallaria varia
CCACTGGAATCAGCCCATCTCTCCAGTCTATCCAGATCCCTCTGCAGAGCCCTCCTGCCCTCCAGCAGGTCAACTCTCCCTCCCAACTTGGTGTCATCAGCAAATTTGCTGATGATGGTCTCAATCCCCTCTTGGCCCTTATCAGGCCAAGAGATTTTAAAGGCAGCAAATGGAATCCAACTCACCTAACTGTAGTTGTTTAAAATGAAACCATCCATGCTGTGTTCATGGACTAGGCTCTGTATTCAGCAATACAGAGGGAAATCAGAGGTTGACCAATAGATATCTTTTCTTTGTTGAAGCAACACAGGGGTTTGCCTTCAGGTGCAAGGCCTTAGTTCTGTGGTACGCATGGAATTCAGGGACATGTCTTTGAGTAAGGAGTATTTGAAGTTGAATACCATTTTAAGAAGCTTGAAGATGTTAATTGATTAGCAAAAGAGGTAGGAAACATCTCTACCAAGAGTTTTTTGTGGGTTTTGGAGGGTATGAAATTGCCTTTACAAAAAAAAAAAATTATGTACATAAAGAAGCATTTGAATACTGAATGCTTTAATAGCCAATGAGAACTTTGTAATAAAAATGTTCATTTTTTCTTAGTTCACCCAGAAGTTCACTACTGTGAACTTAGGTAAAACTCATATTTCTTCACTCTCAGGGCTGAACTGAAATATTACAAAACTAAATGCTCATGTTCTCATGGAAGAATCAATTAAAATACATGACAAAAAGGAAATTACTAATAATTTAACCACATTAAAAACAAATAAACAAACCTGGTTTTATTGTTTAATCTAAGGATGGCTTCTTATCAAAGCTGGAAGGTTCTTTTTCTTGAAAAGGGTCTTTAGATCTGTCTGAAGTCCTAGATCTGATTTACTTTTTCAGGATCTGTGTAATTAGATTAAATTTGGGTGAGGAGGCGGGGACAGGACACATGAGATGACACATGAAGGACATACATGACACTGACAAACCTGAAGTAGTGATATTTTATTTTATGTAAAAAAAATTCCATTCCTCAGTAAAATATCATAACAAAAATGTAAATCTTCCCAAATGAAAGATGTGTCTGATTTTTAAACTTGCTTTTTAAGCCAAAGCCAAGTGTAGCTTAATTCGGTCTCCACTAATCTTCTGCATTCAACTGAACAATGTGAGCTAAATAAATTTTCAATTAATAAATTATTTGTCCAGTAACTTTGATGATAATTCTACTGAAATGACAAGAGTATACTGATCTGTTCATCTTGTCAGTGTGCTCCCCAAATGGCTTTTGCCCAAACCCTCATTAAGAAAACATTTCTTTAATTTACCTGTTATGGTGAAATATCAGGTTGTTTCTCAGATCTTATTATTATCCTAAGCCATGAGCTCCATAAGCATGAGAACACCCTTACACATCTTAGTTTTACACTACATAAGTATGTTAAATCAGCAAAACACTGTTAATACAATCCAGGAATACACTATGAATTGAAATGCAAAAGCACCTGCTAAAAGATAGAGCTAACAGGACCCAAACAGTGGTACTATCCACTAAAGTTCAAATACTGAGGGCACCTTGTTACTTGTGCTGTGTTGTCTACTCTATTTGATTAATTCCTGGTCCTGTAGCTGTGGCTCTGGCATTTTCAAGACAAATCCTCCATCAGTGTTAAAAAATTGGGCTAAACTGACTGACAGTCTGATCCAAACTAAACCTACAGAAACATTAACAAGTCCCAAAAGCAGTAGGAGATGCTGTTGCTAGTAGTAGCTGATCTGTTTCAGGAAGGACGGACCAAGTGTGATGAAGAGGTTAAAAATAAGTTAAATAACCTGCATGCTTGGCCACTCTGCTTTCTGTCCCTGTTATCTAACGTGCTCACCTCAGAAGAAATCTCTAATTTAATTAGAAGTACCAATCTGGGATTTGTGCACTTACATAACAAATCACCTTGGGAAAGAATTTTAAAACATACCTTTTTACCAAGAATACTCTCCCCAAATATTAATTATTCTTGTTTATAGTAATTACAGCATGGGACTGCACAACTCGCCAGCTCACAGTTTTGCATATGATGAATTACAATAGTTGCAAACAATTGAGGCCAGAACCTGATTGATGCTCATCACACTGCAGGAATATGTGTTTACTCTAGCTTTCATTATTCACTGCTATGATGAAACTTCTTCTGCATTCTGAAATATATTCTGAGCCTAGTATTTTTATTATTTTTTCTCACCAGGTGATCTACTATCTAGACAGAAAGTTGAAACTGGCTTCTATTTTTAAGTCTCTGCATTTGAACGAGGTTTTATTTGTTTGTTTGCTTTTAACTCACATCTGCCACTTTAAAAAAAAAAAAAGCAAAGGCCATGGTTCACTTCAATTTAGTGGATTTATCTCAAATCATGGCAGGTTAGCTTAACATGTTTTTGCAGCACACGTAGGACATTTGGGATTAAAGTTACTCCTTGTAACCATATCATTAGCATTGTAGCAGTATGCAGGCACTGATTACATTCTCTCTGTCTCACTTTCACACCTCTAATCTCAGAACTGACCCAATTTATATCACTCGATTTACATGGGCCTGTGTATATTGGAATCCAGGAGAGGGGAAAGGGCTGAGGCTCCCTGAAAATAAAGCCGGCAAAGAAATCCATTTCTAAATGTATTTTTGTCTGCTGCTGAGTGTGCAGAGTTTCATCCATTTAAGGGACATAGGCCAAAAGCCTGTCACTGACACTGCTCGGGAAGGTACAAGAAAGAAACAGATGAATTGGTATTTCAAATGGATCTGTCACCACCACAGCAATTCAAACGATTTGGGGATCTTTTGAGAGAGAGGGAAGGAGGAAAACAGAATAATGAAGTTGGAGACAACATCTCAGACTAATCATTTGCAGTAGTTGGTATAAGAAAAGATTATTTTCCTTTCCAAGTATCACCCATCATCAGTAGCTTTGGAAAACCTGATGTTCTCTTAAAAGCATTCCCAGAGTAGGTACAATCAGTCATCAGTGGCAGAGGTTTATGTAATCTCACATCTGCAGGGAGGAAAACAATTTATGGAAGAGCATACACATGGACACAGTGGCCCTCAGGCCTTTGTCAAAGGATTCCCAGGAAACAATTTAGCTGACACAGAAATTAACCATTTCATAAGTGTACTCATACCCTTCTGAGCATGCAGAGTTTTACCCATTTAATGATCCCAAGTCTAAATCCAGATTCTTCTAAGCCTGAAAATACAGAACACCATTATTCCTCTCAAGAGCATTTTCTGCATTTCTATAAAAGGCTTCTCCTGAAGCATCAAATACTCAGGACTGATTAAAAACAGTGCCTTGATATTTACATTCACAGGTAATACTGGAAATAGCAAGACATGCAAGGTATTCCCTGGGTGGCTTATGCCAGACGTGGGTGGATGAGATATGTGGATGCCAGACGTGTGTATGGAGACCTCAGCAAGTGAGGAACCATGGATGGGCAGGCAGAGCATTAATGGAGCTCAGCTGGGTTTCTGGGGGTTCAGCTCACTCATACCTCTGACTCTGCCTCCCTCCTCCGATTGAAGGCAAAACCAGAACATTTATAGCTCTAAACTGTATTATAGGCACCATAATGTCATTCCCAGGAAGAAACCTGGCTGTGGAAGTGTAACACTCTGCTTGATAAGCCATGGTGCATCTTCCAGGCTTGTGGATGAAAGCAGAGAAATGTCCGCTCCTGGGGCCCCGGCAGTCAGGCAGTAGCTGTGCCTGGAGCAAGCACACTGTGCTTAGTTGTTGATTTCTTACAGTGACAGGGCAGTACAGATCATTGCAGCAAAAATGCTGCTATTATTCTCTTTTTTACCTGAAATTATCTAGCAGTAAAATCTTCTTAAATTCCTGATAGTCCAAAGCAGGGAAATGATTTTTGCAACAGATGACTCAGATAGACCCCCAACATAGGTACTTAGAATAATTTCCAGCACTTCTAAATCAGATCAAAAACATATTAATATAGGGTTAGAAAAAAAATTGTGTGTGACCACAACTCTTTTCAAAATTAATTATCCTGAGACTGTGGAAGGGATCATCCTCCCCTTGTCAGACAGAAAAATGTGATGATTGTATTACTGTCTAATCTTTCTCTACATAAAGAGTGTCAAGTCTATTTTTGTATCTGTTACTATTGCTTGTTTGGTATGTTATACTAAATACGTGCAAAATTCCTTCTTAAGAGAAACTGTGATTTTAAAAAGGAAGAGTAAAGTGAGTTTAGATGTGATAAAATTAATATGCAGGAAGAAGAAATGGAGTAGGAGACCAGGTAAACTACTTTTTTACGTGTCCATAGCCAAGGTTTTTCTCAGACACTTCCTTCATATATAAAGGTTAATATTCAATAAATATAAATATTATATAGTCTCTGAAGGGTAATAGAAGAGACATACAGGACAGTATAATGACCAATTCAGAAATCTATTCTACATTTAAGTGGATTTAAGGTTGAAAGCACTTGTCAATAATTCAAGGGTAAAATACATTAAGGGACTAGTGTAATTATCCAAAGCTCAGGCAGTATAAACTGGGAAACTGAGAATCAAGGAACTGATTGTAAAAAATCCAGCCATGCAATTGTCAGACTTTTGTGGTTACTGTCTAGTGTTATGACAGAGCATAGTTAAGGCTAGCTGACTGTCTCTGTTGTGCCTCTTTGTCTACATGTGCCTTGATTATTTTCAGTGTAAAATAACTATATATTTAAATGTAGTTATTTGCTGATCCTGGTGGCTCTACTAAGAGGCAATCAGCCAGCCCCTCTAGAAAAGCAGCACAGTGGCTGTCAGAACACAAATAAGGTTATTGCCCTAACCATGGAAATACAAACAACATACTTCAGTGAATTAGAGCAAGAAAGATTAAATTAAAAGACAACCTCTGGTCCCTGACAGCTGTGTCTCCTTTCCCACACAGTCCAGGACAGGATATCTTGTGCATTTCAAAATATCCTAGAAGAAAGTGATCTGTGTGTAAAATCATGGAAAACAGGATGAAAGGGATCTCGGGAGTCCTGCCTAACATATTGCTACATCCTAGCCCCATGCAATGACTCCTTTAGTATGTGCCTGCCAGAGATAGTAGAAAAAGGGATTCAGTATTTAAAAGGAAATTACTGTTTCTGTTTGACCTTGCTAATGCTTTGCTTTCTTAGCTACGGCTAGACCTGTGAAGTAATAAGTGTTCGTTTAGGGGAAAAATCCACCCTTAAAATATAAAGAAGTGAAGAAGTTCTCTAGGGAAAGTGCTGAAACTACAGATGACATAGTCGAATGAAAAAAGCCTGTGTTATGGTCATTAGTCACCCATTCTCCATGTGTCCACACTGTTCAAAATGACAGAGAATGCCTCTGGCACACTTTGGCATTAGAAAAGGATTGTAATTCCACTTTCGACTTGTTGTCTTAGTCAGATGGTCTGCATACCCTTGAACAAATTTAAACAGCTGGAAAAACCCAGGGAGAAATAATAAACGGCTTTTTGCTCTGTCCACCACCCCTCACTGTGCACCTCAAAACAAGGTTAATTCATTCTTAGAATTCATGTTTTCTTCCTGGAGAATGTGCTGCCAGATCAGATCAAAACAAAGAAACAAAAAATCTCCACCTGAAATGCAGCCTCATTCAACCAAAGCTGACACAGATTGTCCCTGCACAGTGCCACGACAGCTGTGTGCCTTACGCAGAGCGCACAGCTGATGGCTGAACAGAAACAGGAGGGGCACAAACTGAAAACCATCCACTCTCTTTAGTCTGTGGCTGTATGTTTATCAGGGTTAAAATAAATATTCTGGATGCTTCCTTCACTGCCTTCTTCACCCATGAACTTTTAATGATTGCTCTGAAGCAGGTTGTCACAACAATGGATGCTCTGCCAACTGCTTGCTGCTTGCTGAAGAGCCAGTCCCTGATGCCTGCCAAGAAAAGGTTCCCTCCTGGCAGTGGGTACCTGACCTCGTCGGTCCCCAAGCCACCCTAGCATCCTGACAAAGAGTGTTTTCACTTTGTCCTCTCTCTGCCTCAGGGTAGATGGTAGGAAGTTTAGGACAGGCTGCCTGGGCTGTAGATGCGCTGCTCCTATAATGTTTGTTACATTACTTTGAGAATAACTTTATTGCTAGATGTTCTACAAACAGACTAAATCAAACTCATTCTATTAAAGTACTGGGCTAAGGGCTGGGCTGCAAAACTGGATGCTGAATCATAAAGAGGTCAAATGGATTATGAATTTCCAGTTACTATATTGGCTTCATCTCTGGCCCTTGACAAGCCACAATCATGACAGTGAACAAATCTCAAGCATTTCCTTGATTTCATAATTTATTTTGTATTCCTACTAACTTAGGAACATAACGAGTTCAAAAAAGCACGAAAATAAATGTCAACATTCTCACGGTCCTTTGAGGACAGGAAAACATCCTAGCTTCATTTGTGTCTTCTGTCCTTGCTCTTCTGCTCAGGGAGTTTGTTGTGTGTTGGTAGGAATGTAAATGGAGCACTTTTTTCCTCCTAGATCAAGAAGTCTGAGTAATGCTTAACCTCTAATTTAAGTGCTGGGAAAGGGTTCTTGATACTTCCTTGTGCTTCTTAAACTACTTCATTAAACAGAGTTCTTTATTTTGTTATAGAACACCAGAAAACGCATAAGGTTTCCCTGAGCTTCACCCACTGGGCTTTCCTATTCCAATGGCATTCCACTTTGAGTCTCAGAAAAATGATAAGCAAGATAGTGGAAACTATGTCCATTGTAAAACCTCTTGAACATAAAGGAAAGTTGAACCATTTATATGAGTAATTAAGCTGGATAGAAAGGTGTAATTGTAGCCCTTTCCATTATAACTGTGGAGCATGGTATGTGCAAAGTTCTTTGCAGACTGCCACTGCTGAGCAGCTCCCCAGTCACTGATGAGACTGAATTCAATCCTATCAATATGTATGTTACACACTTTTATTAACACACAGTGTTAGCATAAAACCCTTCCATCTAAGGCTGACTAACACTTTCTGTTATAAACCCCATGTGTAAACCCTTATAAATTTACAAAAAGGGCTTATAAAACATATTTGTATGGGATTTTTCCATTTAATTAAGAACAAAGAATTAAGCAAATTAAAAAAAAAAATCAGTGTCATTGGTAATACAAAATAACTATGCAGAAAATGTTTAAAAAGTGAGTGTATGGAACTAGATGTAAATTACCTAAAGGATGAACTTGGATGGTTGGCTTCAAAGATTAGTTCATTTGATTTAAAAGATGGTAATGCTGCTTTGGAGAACATCCAGCAAGACATGCCTACCAATTTAACCTCCCAAAGGAGACAGCTTGATTAACATTACAGGCAGAAAGTCAAGAGAGTGTAGCAAGGCTTTGCTCCTGAGCACCTCTCACAGCTGCAGTCACAGTGCAGGGTAGCCTGAATGTGCTCCTCCCTCGCAAAACAGAGGTTCAAGGACTAGACAGGAATAGCAGAATTTGGACTGAGTCTGACTGCTGCTCCTCAGGTACCCATGCTCAGGCTGGTGGTACCAGGGATAACAATGTGACTGAGAGATAGCAGAACTTACTCCTTGCTCACAGCAGTGACAATCTTCCCATTAAATCTGGTGATTAAAAATAGCATTTGCATCAATTGCAGGTAATGATCAAAGCTCTGTCAATAAACTAAGATATAAAACTGGCCTTTCAACTATCAGGAGCCCAAATATTGAGTAAGCAGAGAAACTCTATTAATACACAGTGATAGAATTCAGAAATGCAGAGAAACACCTGCATGAGCCCAGCTGCAGCCAGTTTTGTCTTCTGTAACCTCTCTAACACGTTCTGCTCTTCAGTTCTGCCACACACTCTTTTGAAAATTTACCCCATGCCCTTGGCTCTTACTGCACTGTTTAATCCCACAGCCTCATCTCCAGGAACAAGGAAAAGATCCCCCCCATCTGATGTAACCATTAGGGCTATTAGTCATACATTGTTTAATGAGCAGTGCATTTCACCAATGCCACCGAGATGCTGCTAGAAAAACAACAAGGTTGATGGTATAAGATGCTCTCATTTCTAAGAACGGCGTTTGAGATAAGCTGTTCTAACAGCGGCCAGTAAATGTTTAGTGGCTGTGAATCCTTTGTTCTTGTTTGCAGGTAAGTTACAAGAGCTCACAAGACTGATTCAGTGAGTGATACCCTCAGGGGTGATGTCTTGCAGAAGATACTCACTTGAGCTGTGATAATAAAGGACACAAATAAACCAGTGACCGCATGACCCTGAACCTGCTCTAAAGACACAAAGCAGCCAAAACTTTCTACTTGTGCTTTTCTATCCTAGTCCTCAGGTGACAAATAGTACCCAAATTCCTTCCCAAGTAATACACGAGCAGGAAAGAGATTCGGAGGTATTTGTTCAAGTTTGGGGAGGCTAGCAGGGTACGACAGTAACAGAGTTAATGCTCCTGGCACAGACTCCTTAAGGATCACCTGTCCAAATAAGATGGTGAAGGATCGGGGCCTTTGGGCCAGATCCAGCATCACCAGTTTCAACAGAAAGCTCCTGCTCATATCAATGGATTCTAAATTAAGCCCTCAGGCCCTGAAAGGCAGCTGCTCAGAGAATTATGCTAGGTCATGGCTAGAGACCAGGCACTGCAGTCCCAGGGATTACTGAATATTTTATGATTCAGTTATTAAAAAACATGTGTATCAGACATCTATCAGGTTGGGCATCCATAACCCTGGCTGCTCCTGGGGAACTGAGGGAGGATATTAGCAGAAGAGCTATTTCAGGACTGCAGGAGTCTGCCTCCCATAAGCCAATATTTTCGTGCAGTGAGAGACTTTGCTGGATATTCTTGTAGCTGTCAGTAGGTGTGGGGCTGACTCAAGCTCTGCTGCAGTAAATAGCCATAACAGATTATTCAAGGTTGAGCTGCCCTGTGGATGTCTCCAGCCTCCTGGGGACAGATCAGGGCAGGGCCAGGGCAGACACCTGAGAACAACCACCTCCTCCCAGGCTTGTACACACGGGGTCGAGGCCTTCTGGGTGTGAAGCAGAAGAGAAAAACTTCTGGAAAGAGAATGGCTGCGGGGAGTTGGGCACAGCAGGGGCAGATTTTAACAGGTGTCTTAGCTGTGGTTTCAGCAGTCAATTCATCCACACTGAATCAAGCTGTTTGCAACACAGCCTTAGAGATATTGCCATTGAAGAGCAGCTGGATAACAATCTACTTTAAAATTAGCATCAACAATAGCAGTATCATAGTGTTTCTTCAAAACAATAGGTAAACAAACCAAATCACTGTTAATTATTTTTAATAATTGTTGAAGCCTGCTATGATATGGAATGTCAATCAGTTTGCTTTTTCTCAGACTTTTGATGAGAATAGCAATGCCTACCTGATTAATTCTAGTCCTAACTTAGCTGATCCAAGATGAATAGCAAAGAATATGTGGGAAATTAAGCTTCTTATATTAGTATTTTCTAAGACAATAAAAGATTTCACGTGTAGATGGATGTAGTCAAAGACAAGAGCTGAAAGTACACCAGAGCATAAAGTGCCTCTGATTTCTTTCCCAACCTGACTCACTGAAAATAGAATCTTTTGGGATAAGTCTCACAAGAACAACTATGATCTCCACATTGAGTTGGTCTGTAGAAAAACTCCATGTACCTAAGAAAAGTGGTTTAGATTGTAATACACTGGTCTGCAATATCCACTAAACCAAAGTGGCAGTGACAGTGCTAAACAGACTTTAATAGCTAGTAACATTTGTCTGTCCTCTGATTTCCACTTCTGCTCAGGAACAGTTACTGCAAGCACTCATACTTTGGAAATTGTGGCTAGAAGGGGTGGATCAGAATGAGGACCACATACCAACAAGAACCAGGCACTGTTTTCCTCAAGTAGCGCTCCAAGAGAAAGGAATCTGGCACAGTATGTTTATTATAAATAGTAGTAATACCATGTACTCTGATTCAACAGTATCACCACAGAATTGCAGTCACCCTTATAATGGTGGTGTATTATTTGCCAGAAAGGCAAAGGGCAAAGAAAGCAAATGGGATCAGATTCTGCTCCCAAGTGCTCTGCTTTGGAACCTGTTTTGCTTCATCGCATTTATTCAGCCCCAGTCCTGTGAGGATGAGGGCTGCATGCTTTTGTCAACAAAAGAAAGTGTTCAACAAGCCTTGCAGTGCCATTGCAGCTGGTGGTCCTGTTCCCCACCCATGTCACAGGGCAAAATAACCTGAACAGAAGCCATGGCACAGTGGTGTGCATGTGCAAGGGAAAATGAAACATGCTCCCTGTGCACCTACCAAACAAGCCAGTTCTGCACCACCACGGGACTCCATGCTGCCTTTAGACAAGGGTCATCTCTGGACGTGGTGCCCAGTGTGGCTGGGGGTCCTCTGGGATGGCGATCCTCTGCCACCCTAGCACAGAGGGAGCTGAGAGCCTCTCCTAAAAGCCACCCAACACATGGTGAGAGGCCTGTCCCACCTCAGCAAGGGCAGGCAAATCTAAGTCAGGACTCTGTTACCTCCAGATGAGGGAGAGCTGCCCTCAGGCAGCTGCGCAAGGGCTGGTTTCACACCCCCTGAACCAGGATGAGAAGTGACACAACCACAGTTTTGTGGTGTTGTGTCTCAGTAACTAAACCTCAGGATACAAATAGACTGAGTGTTCAAGTTAATTAAACTGTGTTTCGAAGGTCAGATGCTATAGTTCCCATGTGCAACTCCTGGATGTCAAAGCTCATCCTCTAGAAATCAATCCCTTAATGACCTCCCCCAGCACCGGTTCCTGCCCTCATGCAAGTTCCCCGGCTGTTCCGGCTGGCTGAGATGAGGCAGACAGCTCATCCATCTGGACACCATCTGCCTCACAGGAGCACCGAGTCATGCTAGTGAGGGCTGAAGCGACCCCGTGCAAGCTGTGATGTGAAAAACACGCACAGGCAGAGAAAATCCGTCTCCAGTCCCTGGAAGGACACCGCAGACTTTGTCCTAAATCTCTGCTGCAACAGGTGGTTACGCTGACCTGTGACACCCACAGAGTCTTGCCCCCTGTTTTGCGTTTTTTGTGTGGTTCAGCATGTACATCTCTTCCGGATGACAGTCTGGTGTCTGCCTCACAGCTGACAGACAGAAAGGAGATTTGTTTATTTGTCAAATGGAAAGAGCAAAGCAATCCTCTCTTGAAGCGCCTTAAGAGGTAGTGTGCGCTCTTAATTATAACCTCCAGACTATATCTGAGAAGCAGAGAGAAGGATCATACATCTACATTTACACATACACATACACTTGTAAGTCGCTCTTAAAATTACTCTTAAAGTGACTCAAGGGCCTTTGTGGAGACAAAGAACAAACAAACAAGTGTAAACTAACATGGCAACTCTGTACATTTTATTCACTGTATTTCACTCTGCATCAGATGTGCGAGGGCCATGTAGATTTCCAGAAAAACATCTCTCTCACATGTCATACGCAGGCAGAGAACCTTGACCACCCTGCACCACACAAGTATCAACCTGACCCAGTGAGGTGAAAAGAAGAAAATCAGAAATGAAAACATTTGGGAAGTCTGGATATTTTCAGCTGGTTGCGTTAAGGAAAGTGAAATTTTCTCAACGGATATTTTTAAAGCTTATTTTTGTTAAAAATAAAATCCTCTGTTATCAGTGGTACTGTGGTAGACCTAGCTGGTCAATAACTGTGATGGCAAAACAGAGTCCTTGTAAATGCTATGAATCATTGGCATCAACATTAAAAAATAGCATTATAGCAACACTTCCTACTTCTGGAAATATTAATGAGGAAGGAACTTAAAGTGCAGTTAACTGTCTGCTGGATTGTATCCAGGGACCTGGTTCTCCTGGTACAGGAATTGATGAAACTTTTGCCAGTATTTTCTGCAAGCTCTGCAATCCCTGCAAGAAGGGTCTGTGCCCCACAGGCACTCTCTGACTTTGTTGGACAACCTAAAAAGGATCCAACTCACCTAATTCAATTCATCTGTAAGTGAGGGTTGCAGCCTGAGCTGGATTTGTGAACTTTGTAAGTCCACTGAAAGAAATAGACGCTTGAGGAAGGCAGTTCATTTTACTCTAAGCACTTGGTTTGAGACAGGTTAAGATGACACATCCTGTGGAGACATTTACCTGCTTTTGATTGTATGATCTAGATGCTCCTACTGTCTTGTAAGGGGAGAGGTGAACTAGGTAAGATGAGAACCTTCCCTTTGTAACCTTGCAAAATGGAAGGGATCACAAACACAAATGGACAGCAGGAGTGCTCAGCTGGACAAGTCATACTTGGGTACCTTCTGCCTTGCTCTAGTTTCTCCTGAGAGCTCTGAGGTAAGCCCAAAAACTGAGTCACCAGTAGTGTTATTCCATGATGCCTACCAAGCCTTTTCTCCCGTGGTTTTTGTCTTTTTGGCTGACCTCTGAGCTTTTTATCAGGGCAATTATTTTAACAATCCCTCACTGAAATACAGTGCCTTGCACAAGGAGCACTGAGAAGACAGCTGATTTAGGTTCCCTTGCCGAAGTCAAAATTTAAATTGTAGTTTTGATGCTAAAAAGTGTTGGTGTCTTTTTCTTAGTGAACTGATTTTCTTAGAATTTGGATCTTACATGTGAAAAATATTCAATGTCAAAAAAATGAATGCTGACTTCTCATTCTCAACTGTCTCTAAGTTGTTTTCACTTAGGGGTTCCCCATGTGAATAAACAGCACAGCTTTCTTATCTTCAGACTTCCCTAGACAACACCTGTCTTCACAGTCTCTGAGATCACTACCTGGCCAAAATCATGATGGGATTATTCTACAGCTGGTCTCAGTCTCAAGGCTCAAGAGGGACACAGTAACATGTTGCACCTTGGACTTAATGTCCAGATTTACAACAGAGCAGATCTATGCACGACCAGGGACAGCAAGTCAGAAAGGAGATCCTGAACATGCCCCAGGGTGTCATGTTTGTTTACACTGTACTGTTTGCATATATACTCTGTCAGATATCAGAACTGAATGTACAGATCTGCCTCAGAATTCTCATCCTTTACCTGCTCATACATATGTTCAGAATCCCTGTCAATGTTTTCATTATGCATATATTATATGAATGGGCAAATTACTCAGTGCAATTTTTTATACATAAAGTTTGTAGCTAAACTGGAAAAATGTTTTATTTATAATAACACTTTCCCCTCTCTGTACTTAAATAGTGGATGTTTTTCATTATTCTGATCTATAACTGAGCCTTAATTACTTTGACAGGTCTCTTCTATCAACATATTACATTATTGTGCCATTATTTCATTTGTTTTAAATCTATACCTTGCTGGGGTCCAGAAACATGAGCACTTATTCATGTTTGAGGGTGCACTGTTGGCCAGGACAGAATAGAAGGAAGATAACAACCCCAATTTTCTGCTCTATTTTAGAAAGCACTGGTGTCCTTTCATCCCCTCTTCCTACTGACTGGTAAAAAACAATGATAACCCTCTTCAAATAGATCTGAAAATTGATTGCACTGCATTAAATATACCCTGCCTACCCCAGCTGCAGTTGTACCTGCAGCCAAATACTTAAACCATCTGTCTTGTGTCGACTAAGAAAATGAAGACATGAGAAGACATGAAAAGGCATGTTGACAAAATCAGCAGCTGCTCTTATTGGGGCCATTTGTTTGCAATTGCTGACTGTTCTTGAAAGATGTGCAAAACCTAGTGCTAAAACCATTCAGGAATATGTACCAGACAGAATTCCAGCTATTTATTAGATCTAGGCTGTTGGGCATCTGGTCCAGAAGTCTGAAATATGTGGATGTGAGCTGCTAAATGTTATTTTCACAGCCTGCCATAAGTAGTAGCGGTGCTCTCAGCAAACCATTTAGACAGCAGATTTCCACTCTGTTACCTGGAATGTTTGCTATATACAACTTACCTGGAATTATTGCCCTCAGAATATGGTATTTGCAGGAAGGATGTCATAAACAACAACAAACAGAAACAAACAGCTACATGTTGTTCTGGAGTTTGAAGAATATGAACATTTTTTCTGTAGGTCTGCTGTCTTACTTAGATCTGTTACCCATACCATTGAGTCGATCCAAGTTTTTCTTGAAGTCATGCACCAAAGTTATCCTTGGAGTAACACCACACTGATCAGCTGGAGAGAAAAAAATCTTCAGCTGATTCTGGGAAGAGAAAGGACTAGACTCCTAATGTTCACTAAAAGAAAAAAGAATATAGAGACATAAGCAGTGACCCTATTTCATCTGCATAGAAAGGAGACCATCTGTGAATAATGAATTCCACAGTCAGCAATAGTTACTTGGAAGCTCTCTGTTTTTGAGACTTTATTGAAACAGATACTGCAAAGAAAATATTTTACATTAGACTAAACAGGCCAGCTAAGGCTGATTATTTTTTAAAGGTGAACACTCCAAGAGCGCCATACATGAAGTTCCTAGTTTAGAAACCATATAGCCTTAACAACAAATTGCCACATAACCAGTTCAAACAGCGCTGCCAGGCTCACAGTAATCTTCAAAATAGTATGGTTACTATAAATGTGCCATGGTTTCAGGATAAACTGAAACTTCTGAGGAATCCAGGTACTACATATTGTAGGGCTTATAATTCCGAGAAGAGAAAGTTCACATGACAACGGAATGGGTGAAGTGGGAAGGGATCTCTGGAGACAAGCTGGTCCAAACTTCCTCCTCAAGTAGGACCATGTACAGCCAGTTGCCCTGGATCATGTCCAGGTGGCCTTTGAGTTTCACCAAGGACAGAGAGTCCACAACCTCCCTGTGCAAACTGTGCCAGTTCTTGGTCACCCTCACAATGAAGGAGGGAACGTTTTGTGTTTCAGTTTGTGCCACTGCCTCTGATTTTAGCGCTGGGCACCACTGAAAAGAGCCTGGCTCTGTCCTCTTTGCTCCCTCCCTTCATATATTTATATACATTGATGAGATTCCTTGAGCTTTCTCTTCTCCAGACTGGACATTCCCAACTCTCTCAGTCTTTCCTTACAGGAGAGATGCTCCAGTCCCTTCATCACCTTAGCCATCCTTTACTGGACTCTCTCCAGTATGTCTACGCCTCTCTTGTGCTGTCGAAGGCCTTGGTAACAGCAGGACAGCAGGCCTCTGTGAGAGGCAGGAACTGCAGCATCTCATTCATCACCTTGGTGGCACTGGCAGTCTGACCGCAATACTTGAAGAAATACTAGATTTGGTTCCTCACTAGGAGAGGACTTTCTTCTTCAGCTCATTGCAGAATGGCTCTAGTCCAAAGCAAACATCTGTTGCACCTGAGTTCTGTTTCCAAGCTGTTCTCTGCTGCTGCAGTGATAAAAACTGGTCCTTTTGTAACTAAACATTTGAATTTTGTAACAAAATGTTTGAATTGTTTTTGTTTTTTTATGAATTTTGCTATATTCTCCAAAAGTGAGACATAAATCAGAAATTAATCTTCATTCATCTAGACTAGAATGTTTTACAGCATGCAATAGCAATTATTTTCCATAGAATATTTTCCCATAAACTGAAAAAAACCCCACAAATGAGGGGGAACTTGGTTATGAGCTATAATGGGCTCCACTGTGTTTCAGGAATAGCCTCTGTGTGGGTTGTGCCTGCTAAATGGAACTGTAGTCTTGAAAAAGGAGAGTGCGTTCAGCATTCTGCAGTCCAGAGCTAGAGGACAGACCAGGGAATGGACAGGGACAAACTGACCTCAAGTGCAAATGAATAGCCTCGGCATTTTAATAATGTAGATGAAGCTGTCAGTTTTCCCAATTTTAATGCAAATCTCGAGATTTTATTTTATTCATAAAGACCCATCTGTTGAAAACAAGCAAATATGCAGCATTCTGAACTTACTTTCCTTCTTTGGGAAGTGCAAGATCTTTTCCATTAAAAGTTTCGGTTTTGGGGTTTTTTTGTGGTTTTGTTTTTGTTTTTTTATAGGCGAGTACCTTAGAAAATTGACTTAAAAAGCAGAAAACATAGGAAGAAAAAGCTCTCAGTTTGTAAGTCTCACCGTCCTGATTGTGTGGCACTTAGACTTCCCATCAGTTGCCTCAGGTCCAGCAACATTAATTTGTGGTTATTTGCAACACATCCTTGCATTCATGTATAAGGAAAAGCCTCGTGCGGTCCATTCTCAGTTATCTAAACCCTAGATTTGCGAGGCTGAGGAAAATCAGCGCCTGGGCTGAGGAGTTACCACTGCTTGGTACTTCCAGCCGCAGCGAGATCGGGAGCATGACTCGACTGTGCTCTTGCAGCTCAGCAAGGAACCGAAAAAGCCATTTCCATATTTGACCAGAAGAGGGCAATATTGCGTCACCTAAAACACTCCGACGCCGGGTTAACTCCGCGCGGACGGGGGGAACCAGAGAGTCCTCGAATCACAGACTCCTACAATGGGTTGGGTTGGAAAGGACCTCTAAAGGCTATCTAGTCTAATCCCCCCTGCAGTGAGCAGGGACATCTTCAGTCAGGTTGCTGAAAGCCCTCGCCAACCTGACCTTGGATAGCTCCAAGGATGGAGCATATACAGCCTCTCTGGGCAACCTGTTCTAGCATGTCACGGCACTCATTGTAAAGAATTTCTTCCTTCTATCGAGTAGAAATCTACTCTCTTTCAGTTTAAAACATTTACCCCTTGTTCTGTCACATTTTATGCCAATATAACATAGCTTTTCTACTCCTTTTGATACCTCTATTGTATTTTTGTTGCCCGAAACAAAACACAAACCGACAAACTGCCAGTTTATGCGGTGCTTTATTAGGGCCCGGGGACCTGAGGACTAATGTCCCAAGTCAGGATCCCAAAGACCCACATGTTGAGTGATTCTTTTATATTCTCTAACAAACAAGGCTACATGATCAAAGCAAATATTTTTGGGTTATACATTAAAGTTACATGATTAAAACAAATATTCCAGTTATACATACATCATCTCGAACACAATCAACCCTTAACCCTCCCGCCATAAATCTGTCCCACCAGCCTAACTCTAAACATTGTGTATCTAACTCCCACCAGCAAAACATACCCTATCTCTAGTT
>VWZG01003084.1:21162-33065 GCA_013396735.1 Grallaria varia
ATTGAGGCCATGCTGCTGAGAACGCAGCTGCGCTGGGCAGGGCACGTCTCCAGGATGGAGGATCACCGCCTCCCTAAGATCGTGCTCTATGGTGAACTTGCCACTGGCTGCCGCAAGAGAGGAGCCCCAAAGAGGAGATACAAGGACGCTCTGAAACAATACCTCAGCCTTGGCCATATTGACTACCATCAATGGTCCACTTTGGCCTCCAATCGGGAGGCATGGAGACACACCATCTATAACGCTGCTGATTCCTTTGAGAATGCACGCAGAATCAGTCTGGAGGAGAAAAGACAACGCAGAAAGAGCCGTGCCTCACCAACACTGCCTATGGAGACTTTCTGCTGTGCCTTTTGCAACCGGACTTGCCTGTCTCGCATCGGCCTCTTTAGCCATCAGTGCGCTTGCAGCAAGCGTGGGTAGAGCCCTTCCCAAATCTTCGTTCGCGAAGCCCAGCCATGATGATGATGACAGTTCAGGAGCAGGTCCCCTCAGAACCCCTTGGTAACATAAGGCCCTTCAGCCTCCCAACCCAAAGCCTGCTGAATCTGCCACCTGAGAGGCAGAAGCTCAGTGATTTATCCCCAGAGAGCAGGGATTAATGTAAACCATACGTGCAAATACACTTGAAGAAAGGCAGAAACAAGCAAATAACTTTATTTTAGGTTTTTGAAAGTTCAGAAAAGGTAGAACAGTGGTCTCTGTAGAGGAGTTCAGCTCTCCCACTGCTGTACTGGCAGTGCAGACCTACATGTGTGTGACACGCAGTGACCTTGTGCATGCAGCCAGCACAACACCCCCCACATCCCCTGCCTCTGTTTTCTGCCTCTTTGGCTTTCTGCCCTCCATTTCCAACCAGTTTGTCCTGCTGACCTTCCTGTAACAGGCTTGGCCACACTCTGGGTGCCTCTGTGTTCCCCTCTGCATCCAGTTTAAGCACTTTTAGCAGTTTCACTTTCTGCTTCCCCACTTTTCCTGTGAACTTTGGAAAGCCTGTGGACACAGGGGGAGTTTATTGCTCTGTGCTTCTTCCTGACCCTTCTGCTTCCCTACTTCAAAGTTTGGGGGGGAAATATCTCCCTCACTGACCCTGAGGAACAGGCTCTAAGCCATAAAGCCACTGTGGGGGAGGATGATCTTAAAGGTTTTTCTCAAACCCTCTGGGGGGTATCAGTGCACCGTTTTGTGAGAACTTTTGACAGCTCAGAAAATCTCCATTCACTGAACCAGAGAAGTGACTAAAGTAATTTCTATTCATGTTCCCAGTGCTTTTTCGGTGCAATGAGGGCCAAGGAGGGGTTCTCACTGTGGAGCCAGTCCTCAGGAAGGCAGACAAATGGCACAGAGGAGCACATACCCTATACCCTAGTGTTTCTGTGGAAGCACCTGACATTCAAACTTTTGCCAAATCTGGGGCAAGTTTCCTGGCAGACTGTGCCAGTGTTTTCGTCTAAGATTCACCCACCACAGATGATCTTTATCAGGATTACCCCAAGGAAATGCAGACAGACAGCATCCTCCAAACAATGTACTGGTTTCCATCTGTCTAATATTTTTTCATATCAAAAAGTCAAATCTTGCACAGTTTGACATTTCCTACAGAAATGTTGCTTACTGACTAACTATAAGGAAAATACCATGGCTAGATTCTTCTAAATTTTTTTCTATGACCTTTAGTTGTCCTTAATAACAAGAAGCCAAGTAGCTTAACTCCTACAGAAACACTGAACACAATTAACAGCCATGGCTTGAGTGATTAGCACTTTGCGTGCTTCAAATCGCTGACAAGAGTTTTACAAATGCTAAATAATGAAGTACATCAGCTCTACTGGCCAATATAACCAGGGGAGAAGAAGGTTCAGCTGACATACTACAGAAATCCAGCTCTGGAGAGCCCAACAACTGCACAATAGTTCAAGACAAACAGAAGAAAATAATATCACACCTTAAAAATTAAAAGGTACTTTGGTTATCCCAAACACATGTAGTTTGACCTAGATGTTCCTGTGAACAGCTCCTTGGTCTTTTAACTACTATAAAAACAAGAACCTATACATTTTGATCCCGTCAGACTGACCAAAGAAGTCATTGGGGGATAGGGACTTGTATAGAGGAGAGTTGCCTATTGTGTCACCAGCTGCCACAGCATCTCAGCAAACACATGGAGTCCAACTAGGATCAGCTTTGCTAATCCAAATGCTCTCACGAGGTCACAGCACAGGCAATAAGCTGTTGTCCAGAACTTGGGAGAGCATTGGTAACAGGAAACATTTCCTTGAACATAGTACTTGTTGTGGAACAAGGCTACAGAATTTAAACTGTCAGAAAAGTCAGGTCACACTGTGATCAGTTGTCCCATTGGCCCCCCAGTATTCATGGAAATGCCTTCATAGTTGCTGTATTTAGGCATTTGCACCTGCATTAAAAAGGACTCGGACAATGTGGGCTAGTTATGAACCACACTTACAGAAATCATGGCAAATCCCTGGCAAGGTTTCCACTACCAGAAAACTCAGTCACCTCAACAAATCCTAGTCTCACCACCTACATGTAAGGAAAAGATCAAAGCTCTCAATAGGAACTTGACAGCATTCTCATGACAGCACATCTGGAGCAGACAGCCCAAGAAGAGAGATCTTCTGTCAGCAGCAGCACTGCTGTGTCCTCTGCTGGAGATAGCTATGGAAGGTTGACCAGTCTGTTGGTCATTCTGGCAGATCAGCCCACACATCTTATGCATGTTTCATAATTTTCCATGTACCATGGCAGTTTCCTGAATTTGTGCTGTTGTTACAGAAGGTTCAGTCTGCTGGTGAGAAGAAAACCCATGATTTCTAGGCAGAACTAGTAAGCTGTTCTCTGATTTATTTTATGCTTCCAGGAACAATACAACTGTAGTGTCTTTCCTTCTGTCAGTCCTCTCACTTTTTGTGGTCTGAACTTCTTGATCAATTGATTAAAAGTCCTCATAGCTTGAGGGAAATAAAGGCTTCAAAGATTTTATGTTGCTGCTGTTTGCACAAGAACAGCAGTGTGGCAAGAGGGAAAAGTCCCCAGATGATGCTCCCACAGAGGAGAGGCAGCACCCAGCAGCTCCTGCCCAGGCAGAGGCCCTGCTCACACTCAGAAAGCAGGGACCCAGTGCAGCAAAAAAATGGGAGGCGGACAGTCCTGCATGTGGGAGATTGGAAGACCCACATCCCACCTCCACTAGAAAGCAAGCTTAGTGTTATTTATAAAACTTCACTATCCTTAGATACACTGTCATTTTTGCCATTGACTGATACAATTTACATATTTTTATTGGTTTCTTGCATTTTGCTTTCTTTATCCTGACATATAGCACCAGAAATCTAGTTTACTGTGTTTCATCTCCTAATGCAGTAAACTTCTGTTAAATTTACTGATATCATAAAAGTTAAGTTTGCCTAAAATATCTCAACTCTCTTTTCTACTACATTGAGTCTGGTTTGGGCCTTCATATGTATGATTATCTAGCCAGCCATATTAACATGGCCTTGTAGGATTCAGTGGTGGGTGAGTGTTTCTGGGGTTTTGAAAGACAAAGCTAGCACTTCGTATACAGTGCAAATGAGTCCAATTGCTCTTCTTCTGGTTGGAGACACCTACATTTTCCTACCTATAAATGGAGAAGCAGAAAATCATTACTTTTTCTCAAATAGTTCTATGTTTTTGAGTCACCCAGAACAAACATAAAAACCAGTAGCCTGATCACAGCTCACTGGAGTGCACAGTACCTTGTCTGCAGTTTATTGCCATGAAATGGGTGGCAAATAGGGAGCTCATATGAATCCCTCTTCTGTACATCATGATTGCTCCTTAAGACTGTGCAGCTGAGAGAGGGAAGATATTGTTAGAATCTCCATATGGGGTACAGCTGAAAGCAAATTGGTTAACTGAAGCAGACAATTATACTATAAAACATTCAGGACCAAAAAAAAAAAATCAAGAAAGAAATCATTAGAATTCAAGTAGTTTTCTGAAAGCTGAGATATTATTGCAAAGTGAGCAACTATAGGATGAAATTTTCAAATTCAATTGATCAAAATCAATAAAAATTAAATCTTTGTGGTTTTCCTTTTTTACTTATTTTTTTTACATTTTTTGCATGTGTATCAATACTAATGTACAATTGCTGGTTTATCGTGGCATAATAGCCATGACAGCTAATAAATTATTTCACAGATTGAAAAATATGTATTTATGAGTGTTCCTGGTGTAGTGGTTTGTGGGAGCCACAAAAGTGCTAATTCTGATCACACAGAGGCATTGACCAATGTCTGCGGTCAGATCACTTGACCTTCCCTTTCTTCAGTCATTCTAACTGGAAAGTGTATTAAATGCATTGGCCCTGGAAAACAACAGTGTGTGTTCATGCATTAATGTGTGTTTTACCACATATAGGATGTTGTACTTCTCCTTCCCCTTCAGTTTGTAGTTTCTGGTTTCCTAAAGTGTTAATGCAGAATCCTGTGCAAGTGGTATTTTACATTTCCTAAACCTTTTATATCCTTAAAGTTTAAGAAATTAGATAGTATTGGCTTTCCTCTCTTGGATTTCTAAAGACATTACAGGCTTTTTTTTTTATCTAAATCAATTTATGGCCCATTAATTGAATAGATAACGTTCCTCAGTAAAGTCTGAAGGGTCATTTAGCATTTTCAGCATGACACAGTATATTTTCAGGCAGGAATGAAATATTTTTACAGTTTTAACACCAACAAGTGAGCCAGCCTTTAATATCCACTGTTCTTGACACATGTAAATCTTTGTGATGATATTTAATCAGAAGAAATAGGATTTTGGTTAAAATGACATGTCATCTAATGCCATGGTTGAAAATTCTGAAAGGGCAAGGGAGACATGAACTACTGCTTTTAATAAGACAGAATAAAATCCCCCAAATATCTAGCCAATAGTTACCACGAAATTCAAAGAAAGTTTCAATATTCTAAGTAGTAAAATATGTATTTTCAAAGAAAAATCTAGTTATACTACAGATTTCAACTCAAAGTAAGTATTGTAAGCCAGTTTAATCTCTGCTGGAGACCTTTGTTAATAATCCAGTTGAAAGCATTGCTCAAGAAATTACAGTCATAGAAAATCAAACAGATAAATCAAATTTCTTACAATTATTGGTAGCATTCTAAACATTGAGCAGTATTGAAAACAGTCAGCCTAAGCTATGTTGAGTCTACTGAGCCATTTTGTAGCAGCACGTACCAAGGAAAGGTGAATGTGCATCCTCCTTGGGGTTTTTCTGCCACTGCAAGCTGGGACCCAGTCCTCTAAAGCCTTGGAAGCATGCTAAGCTGCACTCACCCTTTCCAGACAGACATGAATAGGAAGATAAAATCCTCTTTATTGACTACTTGGATATTTTATGTTTGGAGCCTGTAAGACTTCTTGGCTTTTGGGAAAATAGAATGAAAACTAGGCTTAGGGGTTAAAAAAGGTCTGCAAGTCTAGCCACCAGACGTTTGGCTAAACATAGAATCATAGAAGGATTTGGTTTGGAAGAGACCTTAAGGATCGTCTAGTTCCAGTTCCCAGCCATGGGCAGGGACACCTTCCACTAGATAAGATTGCTCAAATAACTATCCTTTTAAAGTTAATGAAACTAATTACATTCCATAGCATTGTTTCTGTGGGCAATCTTTGCATCTGATCTACCATAATTTGTGGTGGGTCTATAATTTCTCAATTATTTAGTAGCTACTTACATGGAGGGAGAGCAAGAGCTGGTCATTCATACAAATATATATTCATACATATATACATATATATATTCATATAAATACCTATAACTAATAGTTAACATCTATGTTAAATCTTCAGTGGCCACACTCAACTACAGCCTAAGAGTATGGCAGAAAATAGTCCATTATATAATTTTAAGTCATGATAACTTCAGGATGTGTTTTGAAAGACAGTATGCTCTACTAGTGAATAGCAAGTAACTGCACTCCGTTTCTAGAATTAGTCCTTATTCTTGCAATTCAGGTGGAAGAGATCATAACTGTGTTGTCACATTTTACTCCTCATTATGGTACAGTTGCTCCAGGGACTACTTTTGAATTCATGCTAAGTGTTTATTAAACAGATCACCTAGAGCTTGCAACTTCTATTTCAGTTCTTGCCTTATCACAAAGAAACCACAGGGTGAAATGAGGAAGAAGCATCATAACACATGTAATGTTATTTTCTTATTCATGAGCTGCAGGTGATAACATAGGGCTTAGATTCTCTGTAAAATGAGAACAGTAGGTCATTAAGTTGTGCCAAGAGGTGTCAGATGTGCCCAAAGAAAATGTAGAACTATGATCTTGTAGAAAGAATGAGGGCACTCAGAAGAACTAATCAGCTTTTAAAGTCATCTCTGATCTTCAAATTACTGCAGACCTTGAAATGATCTTCAAAAGGATGTCTCCTGCACATCTGTCCTTGATGAGCACTGACACAAAAGGAGAACCTGAAAGGACTTATGTGAATAAGGGCTTTATGTATTCCTTTTTACTCTGAAATTATTACTTACCTCCCAAGGGACAGAAAAATCTCATATTTTTGAAATACTAGTTAGATGACTGCACGCTCAAGTTGGAAGCTGTGCAGTCCATTCTTCAACTGTGAGCCCACCAAAAGTGCTGTCTCCCCACCAATTCTCGCTCCAGTCATAAAAGACATCAAGGAACAAGTTAAAGAAGGGCAATTGCGGTTGTTGTAGGCAACAACTGCCTGAGCATGACATGGGGCAGATTCTCTATGAATTAATGTTCCTGATTTTTTGTAGAATGAATGACACCTGATTTCACATAAGATTTAATGCCCAGATGATAAAAGAACTCAGCATCCAACAAAAAGTTACTGTCTATGTTAGTCCTTTTAGAAATGTGATTGCAACATATAATAATAGAGATAACTGGAAGACTGAATATGTCTCAGCTTTCCAAAGCTATCAAATAGTGCATTTTTAATGTTTTTAACAAAAACTTCATGTATAGTATAGCTTAATACAATATAAGAAGAAACAATAACAAAGGTATCACACAGATGACACAAGGTGCTGCCTGTGTGAGTAGGCATGACTTTCTGAACCAGGGCAAAGGCCTAATGCCAAGCAGATAGATACTTCCTTGGGGGAACATAAAAAGTCAAAGGACAGACTCGTGGGAGGTGGAGAGTATAAAAGAGCATTTGTGGACTCCTACACCCATTTTACAAGCAGTAGAAAATGTGCTGCATCTTTCTTTACTCATATTGCATGACTTGGGGTAAAACAAAGATTCAGGCAGCAGAAAGAATCACAAAAGCAGCCAAAGCATGGGTCACTAAACATCCAGAGACATATGGGTGTGCGTGTTTTCAGCTGTGGGCATATTTTTACCTCCTTCTGCTCATTGACTGTTTGTTCTAATCTTCTTTCTTTCATTTCATTTTCCTTCTCTCTGCTTTGCTCCCCTCAAGCCACTGTACCTAACAATGTTTGCTGCCATCCCAGCAGTTAACTGTGCTGTCTCATGATTTCCTTTTTCTCCTTGTGCACTTATCTCACCCATTTGCATTGAAAGGTCTGTGGGACAAGGGACATTCAAGTATTGTGTTTTCCTAATACCTTTAGGCCAGTTCTGGTTCCTCTACTGATTTATAAGGTGCTAATCTACTCACTATAAGAAGCAAGAGTATCTTAACTAACAGCACATTTTGATTGTAGCCACTCACTGCTGAGTTTGAGACCAAAATAACACAGTGTGCCTACTCCTTGTGACAGTCATATTTGTAATGCATCTTTTAAATGCCAAAAGAAAACTGGCTCCTTTCTCACAGTTTATTATGTGCATATATTGATGGCATCAATTTTTTAGTTTGGGGTTTTTTGCAATGAGCACAGAGGACTGAAGTCCTTGCAGGGAAATATTTCTACTGTGAAACGAGACTCCTCTCTGTTTTTGATCTGGCCCATTAGCACTGTGTCTGTGTGTAATTTTTCAAAAATTAAATAGGTAGATGATTTGTCAGCAGTGGGGTAAAGACTTGCAACTCTACATTAAACATTTTGGTGGGGAAAAAAGGCTGTGAGACAAGTCAGAATCAACTCACTGAGAACTTGGAGGGGGATTGGAGCTTCCTCATGAACACCCAGTGAGGTCCTGGTCTCAGTGGAAGCAGGAAGATTGTACTGTAAGTAGGTAGAATTAAAAGAGAGGTAAATAGTAGATAAATTAGATGAGAGAAACACAATCTGAGATAAGTGATTAAAGAAGCAAACCCATTCCATTAAGAATGTGAAACTAAAAATTATGGGCTCAAATACACCTTCCTTTCTAAGGATAAGTCTGTGCTTCAAGTCAGAATTGTGGCCTCAGCAGCATGCATAGTCCTTTAACTTTAAAATAGCCGGATACTGATATCCCATAGATCCAGCAGGAGCCACCAAATACCCAGTACAACACTGAGTTCACCATTTATTGATTACACCAGTGGTCTAAGCTAACACAACACTGACTTCTCCTACATTTCTTATAGCAGTGGTCTAAGCGAAGGCAGTTATCTATAGCTAAGAGATTTGACAAACCATGGTGTTGTCCTGGAGACTCTTCAGGTTCTTCCACTCTGGAGCTTCTGTCCCTGAAGACGGAAGATGACAGCAGAGAAGGAATGGATGGGGAGAGCAGTAGTACAGTTTATATGAAACTGCAAACATAGTTATACTGACATTTTTTCTGGGGGAGAAGAGATCTTGAGAGGTTTCTGGTTCTCTTTTTTTAACCCCTCTTGCCTTCATACAATTTGCTTCTGATGCTGCAATTCAGAGCCCACTATAATGTGCTCACGCAACTCTGTGAGGCAATGCTGCTAACAAAATCACCATAAGAAGGAATTCCAAAATCGCACAAGGAGGGAGCTTCCCAAACTGGCTTTGACAGCAGGTGGAGTATCTATAAAAAGAAAGCAGAGTACCTATACTATATGATTAACTTCTCCTACCAGAATTGTTGCATTCATATGAGTGGGATTTAAAATCAGCTTTTCTGTTATTGTGGGAGCCAGGGTAGGAAATCTTTATCCCTAAATTAGACCACGGCTGTAGATGAACTTGAAGCTCCTGTATTCTTACTTGTACTTAACTAAGTTTGCAAGCTCAGTCTTGCCTGTTTTATTTTCCCCAATCAGAGAATGGTAATGCAAACATTTACAAGAGAGGTATGTATCAGGAAAAATCAATGAAAACCTTGGGAAATGCAGTACTCTGCCCCAAGATTTTGCATATTTTGATTCATCAGAAAAATTTTAAATAATAAGATCTCTGTATACACCCCCCCCTCTATATTTTAAATACGTTCTTGTTATTTATAATTGTATTTCTGTATTATTGTTTGACCGTGTCTCCCAGCTCTTAGAAGCTAGATTGCATAAACCTGCTGACCAAAAATTTGTCTCACTGATATTTATATAAGTGTATTGGGTAAAGCTGGGCCATACACGAGCTTTGTGATGAAATCATTTGTGTTGTGTCCTTATTTGAATTTCCATATTCACTTAACAAAAGGTTTCACTGGGGCTTTTCAGTCCGTATTTACATAGATCCATCAAAGATGGCATAGTTAGACGCAGGATGTAGTTGAAAGTAGACAATAGCACAGCGGGGTTAAGGTATTGGGCTGCAGCTAAAGTGTTTTGTTAGGAAGATCTGATAAGTGCTTAGACTTTTTGCTAAAATAAAGACCCTAACAACAGTGGGAATTCAACAGGGTAATCACACTCAATGCAGACTGTTTAGCGCAATTAGAGGTGATTGGCAGTGTCTTAAAGCCCTTAAACAGAAACAACATATAAAAAGAACTGACCTCAACTGGATTTCAGTTTCAGACTAATGCATTATACCGACTGGTTATTGCACGTAAGAGTAAAGTATTTTTTATTGGTCCTGTGACTGTGAAGTTTCTGCACTGAGAGTTCTTGTGCCATGAAAATATCAAAACGCTCCATGTGATATGCAGCCCTATCAGTAGACAGTGTAAATAAAGAGTTTGTACTTGCCAGAGGATAAATCTCTTCTCTGATATCCATGAGGTGTTTATCAATGAATAGATCAGGAATGCCGTGGGGAAGGCAGGGAGACAGTGACAGATGATCCAATAGCAGAATGAACTGAAAAGTGAATTTTTAATGCAAAACAAAAGTTTGGAAATGCTCATTTACAAATAACGATGTATTTGTCCTTATAAATAACAAACAGATATTTAATTTACAGTGGATGCAATACTGATTTAAATCTATGCAGACATACTGAAGTCACTGAAATGAGGCTGACTTTCTTTTTCCCAATGATTTAGCTCATAACTCTAAGTGGAACTAGCTAATGTAATGAATCACCAAGGCCTAACACACCTCAGGAGCCTTGACAGCATACATTTCTGTGATAGTGTCTTTAGATCAAAATTTGCTAAGGCATGGCACTCACAGACATTGCCAAATACTGAGTAGTGGTCTGACCTTGGTAGAAGAGTTGCTTGAAATAAAGCCCTACGTATCCAGAGAGAGGGTATGGCCAGAAAGGCAAAACATCTACCTGGAGTAATTTAAATTATGTTAGTCCATGTCAGAATTGCCGTACTCTCAGCTGACGTGCAGGGGTAGAATAGTTGTGTGCTCCTATGTTGTTGCAGTGCAGAAGCTGGGTAGCTTAAAAGTTAAAACCTTCATTTAGGAAGCAGTATCTTCTTAAAACACACTGGCCAAGTCACTTTTGAATCTCTAACGCTACCCAAGTTCTTATAAGTTTTTATATTTATATTATTTATAGCTATACAATGGTTGTATGTATAAGATGTCTTGTGTTGGCCTAACTTGATCTGTTCTCAAAAGATCTGTATTACAACCATTGTAATAATATATCTATAACTAGGGATGTTGGAATGGATCTGAAGAGGTGCAGTGAGGCAACAACCATTCCATCCTGACAGTCACCTCAGCTGGTGCTTTTTGGCCTCCAAGGGGAGAGGGCACTCCTGAAATCCACAGCTGAATACACTGCTTTAGCAGCAGAATTTATGCCATGTAATTTGTGTATTTCCACGGGTTCAAAATAATGATTAAAGGGTGCAATAATCCTCTGCAATTTTGAATGCACAGTGAGGTGAGGATACACCAAGAACCTTCCTTTGGATAAAATCTACATAAAATGAAGATTTGCTCATGGACTTTTCATTATGACAGACAGCAAAGAAAACTGCTGGTTTAGGTTTCTTAATCAGAGCCCTAGGCTTAATCAGTAGTCATAGTAATCCCATCTACACAAGACTGGAAATTGACTCTGCTCATCCACCAGAGAGATAAGGTTTTTTGTCTGACCCACTCACTTGGAATCCCTCCGCAGCCAGTGGAGACAGAATAGGCACCTTCACTGAAGGACATAGATGATTAACTCATCCCAGGTACTTAGCTTTCAGTGATTAAAGTTCGGATAAATGTTTGCACAAGGTGTCTAGCAGAGTCAGATACAGTCAGACATGGAGATGAGTAGAATAGTGCCCACCTTCAGTGGAAGGATCTACCCTTCAGGGCTCCTCAATATCGCACCCTCGCAGATCTCACACAGATCCCAAACAGATCCCTCATTCTGCAGCTATTGATTCTGAAAGTCTTTCCTCTACTTTCAGATTCAGTAGGACCAGAGTTTCTTTTGCAGTTCTACACAAACCTCCCTACATACACGTGTAACTTCTTAGCCATTTGCTTGTTTCACTGTTCCTCACTGGTCATAAGCCAGATGTCTGAAATCTCTCCTCATGTGCGTGTTTTACCAATAACAGAACAGGTAATAATATGGTTTCTATCTTAGCATAAATAGTGTACTGTTACTTTATTACATAAGAGACAAA
>VWZG01003084.1:41448-79064 GCA_013396735.1 Grallaria varia
TGAATTTTCCTCAAAATTATTATTTTATTTATTTTTATAATAAAAGCCTTAAAATGTGAGTATTTCAGGAAAGCGGAATTAACTAACCAAAAATTACTTAAAAAATGTTTTTTCTGAAATTTCCAGTAAAATACTACATAGCCTAAGATAGTGGATGTTAGTAAGCTGCTGCTTCCTTTCACTGTGACTAGTTGTCATTAAATATTAGATCCATCAGTGACTAAAAATATGCTATTTTTCAGCCACTAGTGGTTATTTCTTGTATGATGTTTTCCAAAAATAGTTGCCTGAATTATTGTTCATCTGACAGCAATGAGCTGCAGAATACAAGTAAAAAGGCTATAAGACCTGTTTCTTAATGAAACCAAGTTTTTTTGCGGTACTTAGATTACTCATTTGCTTAGCTGAAAGTAAAGAAATTTTGAGATGTGGCCTTCTATAGTAAGCACTCAATAAGCCACAAAATAATGCTTTTACATTAATCAATTTTGCCTTAAGAAACATGGGATTTTTTTGTAAATATAAGTTTATAAGCCATGTTGCTTCATTCCATATTCAGCAACCTTGGGATAACAGTCCCAGGCAGTAAGAGATTATGCTGTAAGCCTTCATACTGCAAAAAACCCTAGCTTTTACAGGCAAACATAGATTACTTGGCAATTAGACTAGCTGGACTAAATTCCTCTCTGATATGATTTATAAATTCATCCAATTTAATTTGTTAATAGGAAGCTGAGCACTGTACCTGGGTCATTTGGTCTGATTTATATCAGAAAAGTGTGCAAAAGAAAATGGAGCTTCTCTATCTTTCTCTTGTCCTCTCCTAGATTCCTGTTACTATATAACAGGCCTCCTTTTCCTTTAATTACCTTCTTCACGGCCTGAGAGCTTTGATGACTTGATTAAGCCTTGCAGTGCAGTTCCAGTCCCTACCTCTCTGATTAATTAGCCCAAATCTTATTAACTTCTTAATTCTAATCAATAATGCACTGATGCTGAACTGTGCAAGGGCAAACTAAGGATAGAAATTTTATCTGAAGACACAGCACCACATATGGTATGTTCTTTCGCTTCTACATAGCTGCAAAATTACCCATCAAGAACATATTTGCTCAGGGATGACTTTGTCACCACCTGTCTTATCTGAACTACATCTGCAGTAAAACTTATCGTGACGGAGACATATTGGTGGCATCCCTGTGCTGAGCTGCCTTTTCCCAAATATTTAGCTGTTGCTGGTGGAAAATGTTACCCAGCATGTTGGGGTTGTGGTCTCCTGCACAAAATGCTAATGGCACTGGGAAGGCATGGCAGACTCCTGCCCTCTCCTGTACACTCTCCCTCAACCTGTCCAGAAACAGGGAGAGCTAGCTGTTGCATTTCACTTTATTTTAAGGATGCGAGTGGAGACTGAAGGACTATTTCACCAACTGCCAGCACAGCCAAAACAGCTTCAGATAAGCCAGTGCAAGTTTAACCACGGGTAGCTAAAATGGAGCTGGGAGGTGATGGCCCTTATGTGGCCCTCAGCTCCTCTGTCCCCAGCTCTGTCACCGCACTGGTGCCGGAGACCTAAATGCTACTCAAGCCTTGGCTAAAGGAAGTGAGGCTTTTTTTTCCTTCCCTGGGATGACCTGAACATGCTAGCAGAGAATTCAGCATGGCTGGGGCAGCTGTGAACTGTCAGACAATTCCATTTCTCAGGCTCATAGAGATGTACCACTGCCACCATTTCAAATATTTTCATTGCATGGGTATGTAAGACCTAACTTTCACAGTCAGTAGCAGTTGTGTCTTTTTTTAAATTTTAATTTTTTGCAGCAGCATTGACAGTGAAAATGGGATCCAAAGGTCTCCAAAAGTCTGTTGTGGTAGAGATTGCACATTAAACTAGCTCTACCTGGTGTTATGAAAATTACTGCTCTTGTCTATGTTCATTTGAGTTGGTCTAGGTTTCTTCAACTACTAGAAGGGGAAAATCATAGAATATCCTGAGTTGGAAGGGATCCATAAAGATCACTGAGTCCAACTCCTGTCTGTACACAGGACAATCCCAAAAATAACACTTTGCTTTTAAAAACGAAGCAGTACAAGAAAAAGTATTTTAAAAGCATGACAAAAAGACTTCTCTATCATTCTTTCACCTGTAGTAGATAGTCCTGGCAAGAGCAAAGATAGGAAAAGGTAGAGCTCACAGCTCAATGCACACCAGTTTGCATTGTTGGAACTTAGGATAAGAGTCGGTACCTAAGATTGATGCTAACTATCCACCATTTATTCTACAAACAAACCCACACAACTTCCAGACCGGATACACCTGAATAACAAACCTTTAAAGCACTGTGTCTGCAAGAGGAGAGCTGCACAGGTAGGATGTCTGGGAGGACACAGGGCTTCTCATTAAATGCCATTGTTATTTTTACTGAGTTTTCATTTTCTGATCACATAAGCAGCTTTTTTTGTTCTCATTAATGTCTGTCTTTCTAAACAATCTATAGTACCAAGTACCTCCATTATGCTTTCCACAGGCCACTGACAACAAACCACAATTCTCTGTACAATACATTTTCTCGGAGGTAGTGGGTATCAAGGACTCTTAATAGTGCTGTGGCAAGGATCAATTGTTCAGCTCTATAGTGCAGAAGTGTCTCCTGAGCCTCTCAGTGCCTGCCTTTGTGTACAGTATCACTGATGGGGAGTGACACTTCTTTCTTAGGGAACCTTCCATTAGAGAGGCTGCTTCCAGGCAAATCCAGCGGTGGAGAGTTTGGAAAACAAAGCAAGCGTAGAAATGGGCTTTTATCACATTTGGCCATGTGATTGATAAGGAATCAGACACTTTTCCTGCAACTCAATAAGAAACTCTGCAAAAGCATTTTCGTTCCTAAAGTGTTATTATTTATCTGAAGTTTTAAATATAAATACCTGGCATTTCACTTTCAGGGTAAATTTCCCAATAAAGAATTTAAGAAAAATTCAAAAAATTCGTTTTGGTCTGCATTTGCTAGAAGGTTTACATTACCAAGTAGTGTTTGTGTATAAAGACTTCAAGTCATTGTAGTTTCCTAAAGGTATGAAATCACATTTTTCATATGTCTGTGCTGAGTTAGACCAGGATAGTAATTACACAAGGTTATATTGAAACAAAGCTGTACATGAAGTTTCTACCCCATGCATACTTTATCTACACTGCAAGCAGATCTGGTTTTGACCAACTCCTCCTACCATACTCATGTAAAACCCTTTGACATGTATGCTTGTGAGTTTTGAGTCCAGCATCATGCTAGAGGTGCCAAGTAAATCATGAAAATTTCATCTTTACTGATGATGGCCTTTTCTGAAGAAGCAGAATGTAGTGTTCCTTCCTTGCATTAACAACCCTCCAAAGCCACGCCACAAATCCTTGATTCCTATCTTCTCCTGGGATATCAGAGGAAATCAAGCTATAGCTGAGGTCAGCAATTGATATGTGGCATATGGGACTGCTCATTTGTTAGAATTAGGAGTCACATTGCCCTGGAAGGGACTTACGAGGAGCTTAACACCCTAGCCTTGATAGCTAAACACCAGAAGTCAGGAAGAAGCATCCCCGTGAGAGAGGCCATAAAGCCTTGATGTGCCTCAGCTTCCCGCCTGCCAGCTAGAAACGAGCAGTGCTCTGATAAATCCTAAGAGGACAAAGAACTCCAAGAAAGAGGTGAGCAAGATAATCTGGCATCACTAGGAGGTGGTTCTGCACAGCTAGAGGAGGTGTGAGGAACCTGTATAGTGGCAGAATTAAGGTGCAAGTGGAATTCCACATTAGCCCGAATTATGAACTCTTCTTTCAGCTCCCCAAGGTTCATGAACACACGAGCCCAAGCAGGAAGATTTTAAGACAGTTTGCACTGCCACTGCCAGCACAAGATCCCAAGGGTCTGCCAAGCTGGATGCACTGCACAACCTGGCTGCTCTCCCAGGGCTGGCACGGGACAGGAGAAGGCATACTTCACTGGTCAAGATAAGCATTTAAGCAGCTTCCAATAATCCTTTCATTCATTAAACCACACTAAGCAGATTTGTTTGGTCTTCAAAATTAAGTCAAACGTGGAGAAAGGAAAGTGCACCTAAACTGATTGTACAAAGTTAGCACAGGCTCTTGGCATCAAGGGCTGCCTGCCGGCGACACACATCCTCGCCTCGCCTCGCCTCCCCTCATACTGTCTTTTGTTTCCTTCCCACCCTCCATTACCTCCTTGACCTATAGCTTGCTCTGAAAAGATCCCTAAAAAACCCAACCCCATTTTCACAGACATTCATGTACCAACTGAGAGCTTCTACCTGTCCTTGTTTTTCACTACCTGTTCTTCTCCCATTCCCATTGCCCCTCACCCCACTCATAAACATGCAAGCCAGATAACCATCACAGGACACAGACAGCAATCCTGATGGCAGACAGCATTGAAAGAACAATCAGCTCCTGCTGCCAAGCCCTTACATACATCACCAAATGCTGTGAAGTTGAGCACAAGTGGCTATAGCAAGAGGAGAGGACAATATGGATTTGGTCAGGCATACAGAGACTGACATTCTTTCCCCACAGTCACCCAGTGAGAGGCTCTTTCATCGTCTTCTCCTGCCCTTATGTGCAGACACAAATTTGCAGGGATGCTGGTTTTGTCCAGATACTGCCACCAGTGTGGTGGACACTACTTCTGACATCGGGCTGTATTGTGTCCTGAGGGATCCATGCCCTCAGAGATCCATGCCCCCAAGGATTATAGGGTGAGGCTCTTCCTACACAGTGTCTGGGCAAATGGTCCTCACACCGTGAATGGCATTATCTGATCTGGTATGCATTTCCCTTCAAGGTAACTAGACCTGCCAGGTCTGGTAAAAAAAAGTCTTAGGTTAGGTCATGTGGAAGATGTCTATCTAGTGTACTGGGGGAAGGAACAGCTCAGGAGAAGGCTTCAAGGGCAACCCATTTTCTGCGCGGTACAAACCACAAGAAGGGGCTGACTCTGCTGCCCCACCCCTTCCTCTAGGCAACCCTGGACTGCACAACAACATAAGTAACACCTATTAGAAGTAATTACTTCGAAACTATTCAGTAAAATGTAGTACTATATTACATGTGGTATTACTATGTTACATGTTTTCACAATGCTATCACAAACTCTATATCCTATTCCAATGCATGTCACCTTGCTTCAATAGTAGCTGCTGAATATTCTTTCCTTGTGTTCCTTGGGACTGCAACAACAGGCTAGTTAAAATCTGCCTGGACTTACAATACTAAAGCTCCTCCTCGAATTTTCATATCAGGCAGTTAGTTACCTGCCAAAGCATTCATAGCTTAAAGGGAGTGAATCTGCTCAAGGATGGGAGTTCCAGGTTCTGTTAAAATATTTTGCATTCTTCAGGTGTGACAAGGAGGGAAAAAACATGAACCCAACCAAATGAAGTAGGAAAATAGCTGGTTATAAAAAAGAAAGACGGGTAAAGTCTTCTATTAATTTCCCCTATATTCTTTCCTTGAAGTATGTGGAAATGTTATTTCAAAATACATATAAGGGTTGAGATAAAAAACCCAAACAACTGCAGAAAGAAGGAAAGAAGGAAAGATCTGGTGAACTGATAACACCCTAAAAACAAATTAAATATTTCAGGTTAGGATCCATCTCATTCAGTATGTATTCTAACTAATGGACTGCAGTGTAGAGAGGACTGTGAAATTCACATGTTCCAAATACCCCTGAGCTTTCGTTCTAGGACATTAGTGGAAGATTCCTAAGCAGGCTGAGTTTACTAAAACAAAAAACATCTCAAGGTCACATTTCTTAGGATGAGACATGTTCAATACAATCACTGAAAAGGGCACATATGTTCCATGCAGATATCCTTACAGATGTCAATCATATATGTTCTTACCGTTTGAAACCTGAAGTGTAATGGAAGTATATTTATGTTAAAAGCATTAAAAAAAATACCAAGAAATCAATTTCTGGTAAGAAGCCTTAATATGAGGAAGAGTAAATACTTTTTCCATCTCTTTGGGTCCATCCTTCTCTTTCCCTTTGCCTTTCTTTTCCCTTTCCTTTTTTATTTTTTTTTCCCCAGCTTACAGACATTGTGCTAAAGTACAGCATCGTCTTTGTAACAGTTTATTGATGAGGAGTGGCCAAGGACATCTGTGGTCTAGAAAACCCACTACCAATGCAAAACAAAATCCTTAACCTCTAAACCATGAAGTGAATTTTAAAAAGACCACAAAAAGCTCCAGCTCACTCCTCCTGGGGTCTCCCACATGAATTCTTTGAAAAGCTGTCTTTTTTTAACTTTTTTTTCCCCCCACTGGGATTTCCTATACCAGGAATAAACCAAATGATCCTCTGAGCCTAGAAGTATTCAGCCTGTTCTTAAGATAAAAGATGCCATGACCAGAGGAAGCAAAACTGCTCAAGTGCTGCTGTACCTGGAGCACTATACTTTTTCAAAAGAAACAGAGTAAAATTTTTTGGAGTTGGAGATGATGGTGTCTCCGTTCTGTGAAACTCCAATGGCAAACTTCACAGACCTTGTGAAGTTCAGTCTTAGAGGACCTGTTCTAGGATATGCCACTAAAAGTTGTGTTTTACTTCAAAAGAAATCTTCACTGTTCTAACCTATGTTGAATATAAAGAAACAGATTTCTTGACTTGACTAGAAAGAAAATCATGAAATGATCAGTTAAACTGATGAAGATTATAAAAGTCAGAGTGGCAGTCTGAACTCTGGCTACAACAGCTTAAAAGGCATTGGTGTCACAGTTTATTGGACTTTATTAGAAACATCAAATTGCAGAAAATTAATGTGTTGACATTATCTTTAATGTTTATCAAACTATTTATTAAAGTCTATCAATGTACCTATTTAACAGAAGCAAATCCAGTGCACTCCGAAACATGAAGGAAAGTGTGATGGTTCATTTCATTTCAGGTTTGACTTCAGACTTCAGGCATTTAATTTGTTATTCTGTTATTGCAAGTTTGGGCTTTTAAATGAGGTAACACAAAAAGTTGTGTATTTTGTGCTGCTTTATATGAACTGCAAATCTGAAAATATATAACATTTTCATTGTAGCTCATACATGTTTACTGTCTTCACCTCAGCTGCCTTTTTAAATGCACACAGACACAGACACACACGTTTACACATAAGACAATTAACAAACAAATCGGTCAGGAGCAACTAATAGCAGCTACTGATTGTGCTGCAGTGGTGAAGAAAACAATTGTAACTCAAGAAAGTGGTTTTGCAGTGGATGTTGTTCATCACTCTGCCTTTCCATCAGGCCCCTGAGAGTGAGAGCATACAAAGGGAATAGCTGCTGAGTATTATTGGGGGAAAAAGAGGTGTAACAGACCGTAAGTAAATAATAGGGGTTGGTGTTGGTGGTTTTGCTTTTTGTTTTAAGAACTAGCTAATACAGGATCAAATTCTAAGTATCATAATTGACACAGCAGATAGTAGGATTTCAATCAAGCAATTCATTCATCTGTCCTTTTTCTAAAAATCGCAGTCTTTCTTGGATCGTTTCCCATGTATGTGTCAATTATAATCTTGAAAGTTTAAGTAGGTACAAAGTCTTGTCACTCTGTTCACTATTTAAAATAACAAAAGGGCTTAATTTCCAAGGAGAACATCTGCACAAAGGAAATTCAGCAATGCAGAAGGAAATTCCGAGTATACCTAAAATCCTATAATAAATAACTTAATTAAAGAGAGGGAGAAATGTAATTGTAAGCAACCTTCCTGGGATATTCTGAACAGCTACTAGAGCCCCAGCTGCAATGGGGATAGATAACCCTATACTGACCAATTCCAGCGGAGGGAGAGAAATTAGCTAAGCAGATTATTAGATGGGTTCCTGAGCATGGTTACAGAAGCACATATACAGTGTTCCAGCAAAGGGCATCATCAGGCATGCAAATGCAAGCTCTACCCTTGGAAAGTCAAAAGGAATGGAACAAATGGGATTAGGAAGACTGGCAGCAGGACCAAGACAAGGACCTGGAAGAGACTAACACACAAAAATATTCAAGCGGGAAACTTTTATTGTGTTGACTGAGCCAATGATGAAGTAGTAAACAGTGCTTAAAAATGTCTTAATCTGCTGCTTAGGACACTGAGATTGGGATAGCTCATTTGCACTGGTGATGTTCCTTTGCTGCTCTTTCCCCCCATACCCTCCCATACACTGCGAAGAGCAACGTGCAGAGCACATAAAGCACAGGCCAGAACCCTGCAGGCTGTGGAGCTGACACGTGCTGCAGCTCCCTTCGAGGCCATGCACTGAGACTTTCCCTTGGAGAATAAGTCATAATGGGAGAAGAAGGCCCAGCTGGATGTGGGAAATAGGTTTGTTTCTCTCTTCTGTATAGTTGTTTGTTGTTGTTTTTTTTTTTTTTCCCCCGAGGTCCATTAACCTGGATTTGGGCTCTACTTTCAGCATCAGTCTCTGCAGTGCAAGGGAAATAATTTAACTGATCTGTGGCACTCTTTTTCTGGTGGTGATGATCAGCCCTGCTCCCACTTTTAGTACCTTGAGAAAACCCACTTTCAACAAAGAAATAATTGAGTAACAGAAGGCCACCAAAATAGCTCCAACACCTCCCTCTCTTGAAGGCTTCCACCTTGCCCTGGTTGCTGTAACTGCGCCTTGGAGAAGGTGGCAGTCAAAAGTTATCAAGAAAGAGGCTTGAAAGAGACCAGTCTGGACCAGGGCCTGCCCTACACAGCTGGGAGCCAGAAGTGCCACCAAGACCAGCTCAACCGGGCCAGAAATTCCAGGATTTGGATCATTGTGCTGCAAAGGAGCCATTGTAGTGCAATCAATAGGGACGTTTTAAATACCCTTACATGACAATTCCAGTGTCAGAACAGAGCAGGCCAAAGAAGATTGTTCTCATAACAGGTTAAACTCCTGAGGGTGGAGATAATCTCACAGCAGGAAAGGAAGAAAGTGCTGTGGCCGCCTGGGCCAAGATGCTTTCACACTCCCCATTGCCAGCTTTAAGCTACAGAGCCGGCCATTATCAGAGTCATTGTCATTATTATCCTAAAATCTGCTGCCTGACATTCAGGCATCTATCAGGAAAAGACCGAGACCCTATTAGTGCAGGTGATAAGCTCCCAGGAGGAAGGGAGGCCACTTGTTCTTAGACTGTTTAAAGTTCCTGCTGGCTACATTCCTATCAGCCTTGTTAATTCTGAAGTGACATTCATTGGTAAATCTTATTTTACTGTCCTTTCCCATCAATCAGCCGGACAAGTGTCCTATCAGAGTTTTTTTTATTGTCTCACACAATAATTTTCCTCACTAATACATGATCTACTGGCCCCGGGGGAAGCTGAGCAACAAACCTCTGTTCCTATGTGAAAATCATGTGCCCAAAAGGCATCACTGCCAGTGTGTCCCGGCTATGGCTGTGATATCTGCCTTCCTGCTCTCAAGCTGCAGTTCACGAAGTCACTATTTTCCTATTAAATATATTAATTAATTGCGAAAGAATGTCGTTCCCTCTCCCAAGCGATGCTTCCAAACAGTAGGATGCTTTAATATTAGAAAAATCCCTTACCTGGGGGGGGAAGCTTCCACTGCAAATGCACATTGGAGATCTGAAAACAGTGGTGAGCAAAGCCTGTGTTTTTTACTGATATATATATATACATATATAAAGTGTTAGAAAACTCATGAGTTTTCATCCCTCACCTCACCAATTCAAGTCCCACCGAGCTTCTGATTCCTCAGGTTGATTCAGAAATATTTTCTCTGTTTTAGGTGGTTGGTCACAAGAGATAGTATCTGACAGGTTTTCATTTGCAATTCTAAGTTAATTCATTATTTAACCAGCAGCTTCATAAAATACAAAATGAAGTAACAAACAGACCACATTCAATCCCCAACCCCACCCCCACTTTTCGGGAAATTAAATATTTGATTGTTATAGAATATTTAAAGATCTGGGTATAACTTCTTGATATATTGCTATCTAAGTGAATGGAAACAGGCGAAAGCTTGCAATAGTCCTATAGCTGTTTAGGAAAAAAAAATCTCTAAATTTGTTGGATATTTCTGTAAAATAATCCAAAGTAATGAAACTGAGTGTGAAGAGCACAGTCTTTAAGGTGATGAATAGTACTAAAAGACCTCTTTACCGCTCTGAAGGTAGTTAACTGAGCTGACTGCCTCGAGCATTGACACCTTTAAATGTCACGTTTACCAAGGCAAAGATGGGTTGAATTTGTAAAATAGTTGTCCTTCTCCTGCACTACACTAAACCGTGTAATTGATTAATTTTCTTTTTCTCCATACTATGAGAGTGATGACGAAAGGAGCGCAGCGAAGAGCGTGACGCGGAAGGGCAGTGCGTTTTAACTCAGTCTGCTGGCAGGTGGGGAGGTGGGCCGGCCTGCCGACTGCTCCATCCCTCCCTCCCCCGGGAATAGTTACAACAGCGGGTTAAAGGACTTCTTACAGCCCCCCGGGGACTGCAGTCTCTTACAGAAACACAATGCTGCTGAATGCCGCTGAGGAGCTGGCTGAGGAAAGGATCAAGAAGAGATGGGCAAGATGTTGGACTGTACACGGAGAAGGGCTGAGGACAGGCAGAGTTGTTGGCTCGGTCTCATCCATGGCCCTGCTGAGCCCATCACGGTGCCCGGGCTCTCATGGGGCCACCTGGCCACCACATAACTCAACCATGCTGCAGCTAAGGCGCCTCCGCTTAAACCCACGGCAGGTTAAACTTCTGATGAGTTTCTAACGACTGTAAAAACTCCCCTTTGGCCTTGGGTATTATAACTATTTATGAGGTTGACCTTTAATTACTCTCTCATGTAGAAATCTTTGATAATATGTCTTTGAAACCTTGACAAATACGGACCTACACAGCACAGATCAATACCAATATAGTAACATAGTAGAGTAGCTTCCACAAAAGCATATGCTAAAAGTGTATTACCAGCAAAGCTGCTTCAAAGGACTTACCCCTTCAGCTGGACACCACCAACTCTTTCTTATTACAGAAGGGTATAGGGAATGTAAAAAACAAATATGGGGGATGCCAAATATCAACATGACATAAAGACTGGAAGGGGTATGAACCATTGTCCCACTGGGGCTCAAGGGAGCCACAGCTGTCAGCAGCAGTAGGACAAGAGTAACTGCCATCTGCCACTGCTGTGAAGTCTTCTTTCTGCTCCTCCTCAGTTCAGGGCTGGGAAATAAACTGAATGTTGAGTACCTAGTGTGAATGTCACGGCATTTCTTGAAAAGTAGCTCTAGCAAATTCATTATCTTTTGCAACATGAATGACATCCAAAATAGTAATAAAACTGAGAGTAGATAGTTATTAGTTTTGTATGCAATTTACTTGAATATTTAGTATTGCTCGACTTTTCAAAAAGACATTTTTAATAGATGTTATACACATTCATGAGCATACCTACATGTGCACAAATGAACACATACATATATGTACACACAAATAAAATCAAAAAGTCTGCAATATTCTGTTAAGAATGGGGAATACACTTGTAAAATACCTACACAGTGTAGAGGAGAGGGTTAACAGTACACCATGCAGTTATATAAAACAGAACCTCATAATCCAGAATACTTTATTTTGATTTTAACCCACCTAGTATAACTTAATTGTCATGACCAAGTTTAATATTTTGTGTCATAAGTATTATGGAAATAAGTGGGTGGTTTCCTAGGACAACAATTAAAAGCACAGAACTGTATAAACATGATATGCATCATCTTTGACCGTCATTATACATTATACAGAACTGTCATTTGTTCTAACCTAATGACATTCTACTGATGGGAGAGTGAGTCCCAAAGACTTAGACTGAAGAAAAAGTAAAGATAAAATTGAAAAGATTTCGTAAAAGTTTTTATTTCCTCATCACTGCTAGACAAAGTATTGACATATCTACCAGTCAGATACAGTACAAAAAAGTGTCACAGACCAAAAAGTTGCATGAATTTTGTCAGATGTTTTAAATGCTACCAGCCACTTTAGTTTTCCTTCTCTTCTGAATGTCCTCAAAGCTAAATTATTTTCTCTTACTCAGAAGAACAACTGTCCTCCGTTAGCCCTCCATAGAACCTTTTTTGTCGTAACAACATCCCAGCCGAAACAGCGCCCAGGAGACAAAATCAATCAAAGCCATAAAAGAACAATGTTTTTGTCATGTCAGGCCCTACTGCTCATATCTTATAGTTAAACACCATCAGCAACTAAACTGGGTTAGACAGCCCATCTGGATAGATCTGGCCAGTTACTCTAACCAAAATCAACAGACCTTTTTAATTTGAATAACTTACAGTTAAAAAACTCCAACATATAGAAACAAACTATGTTAACACCATTATAACGGTGTCACATCAGAATAGAAATAGGAAAGGAGCTTAAAAGCCCTAAATCCAGGTGCCTTCCCCATAAGGAGTTTACATCAGAGTAGTTTATTCTGAGGCTGCCTCCCTGCCTGCAGATCTGGCACCTGAACTCTCTCTTTGATGGAAAGAAACTCAAAAAACACAAACTACCTGAAAGGCAGACTTCCAAAATACAAGGCTGAGGACACCCTTGGGAAGGCATCTTGCAGCCAAGTAAAGAACCAACCCAGATGCTTGAGCAAATAACCAAATGTCTGTTTTCCAGGAGCTTTCTCTTTTAATGACATATTTTTTTCATGATGAATTTTGTTTTTTGTGTAATAGATTAACTGTGTGTATGATCCCTCTAGCTCTGAAACTAGGAGAAAAAAGTCTTAGAAGAAGAAGTCTGGGTTAAATTGAAGCCTACTGTGATGAAGTAGAGTGATACATCTAGTAATATCCATGCAAGGTTTCATACCATCCATCAAAGTTGAGAGAGAGGAAAAACTCATTTTGACTAGTAAACTTCTGAATCAGCCTCCTTACACTGTGTGGAGCAAAGACACTCAGTGGGGGACTGTCTCAGCCCCACTGGCTTCAGAGCCATGATGTGAAGCCTTCTTTCACTGTCAGATTGAAGAAGGAAGCCTTCAAGAATGCAGCTCTACACACACCAGAAAAGCAAGATCCTGCCCTTCAGGGCAGGACTGTCTGTCTTCCAGCATTGCACATAGATTGGAGAGGGGAAAGCCCTCCGTTCCTCCAGCATCCTTCGGCACTGCCATCTCCAGGACCTGATGATCCTGTCTTGCCCATCCTCAATAACAGCAAGAGCAGGAAGCTGCTAGCCCATGTTCCCACTCTGCTTACTGATGGGTACATCAGTGGGAAACAGCCATACCTCACATTCTGGGAGGAGGTTCAAGAAAAAGAGCAGATTCCCCTCTGGTTGTTTCACTGAGGTTTTCATATGCCTGGGGAAAAAAAATCGAAAAGCAAATCCACTTTTCATTAAAAGAATCGTTTGAGTCTGTTGGTGAAACTGATACTACAGAAATATACATTTCTGTGTGCTGCCTTCCTGCTCTGTAATGGCTCTTGCATTAGGGACTGGGGGCAGGGGGATGCTGTTGTCCATTTACTTCAGTAAAGATTGCTATTGAATGAAACCTTTAATGGTGTGTTTATGCTCCCACTCAGCTAAGAGCTCCGAGCTTGGGCAGAGTAGTCTTTCCCTCCACCTTGACAGCTATTAGAGAATCAATACAGGTAATCCCTCAGCTGGCCATCAGCACACTGTGGGGCTGCCACTGCTGCAGGGTCACTTGTGGGAAAGTGAGACTTCTCTGGGGAGTGACTTTCCACAATGCACACCCCATCACTGCACCATGCCAGTGTCCTCCAAACCACGGGAAGCTCTGCAGCTCCAGAGGGAATGCCACTGACTCCACTTAGACCAAGCTAGAGGATGGACTTTACTGCCTCTCCAGGAAGCAGGGGCCTCGCCACTTGATTTCACTTCAGAGATTATCTGTGAATTGCACCTTTTGGCCAGTATAATCAAAGAAACCATCCCTTTCCCTATCCTTCATCCCCAGTGGATGTTTCCTCTGCTCCTGCATTTCTCTTAGTGACCAAGGTATGTCCTACCGGCTTTGCTCCAGTCCCTGCAGTCAAAGAGGGAGAGGTTGCATTTCCTCACTGCTACTTTGCAGACTGGTAATACTGTAGCTTGCAGGATTGTGTGGCATTCTCACACTAAGCCATGCAACAGTGCCCTCCACACTACTAAACTGCTGGGCTAGCCAGAGGTTAGTCCAGTGAGTTTAATTCGGATTTGCCACTACTGAAGCGGAGATAAGCTGGGGTTTCAGGACAGTTCCTACAGCAAGAGCTGCTGCAGAGGGACTGGCTGGGGACGGAGATGGAGTAGAGTTACTTGGGTCCTGCTGTAGGTCAGGCTGAGGTGCTGTGATACTCCCCTCTGGTGCTGCTCTGTACCCCAGTTGTAAACACGCAACTCCAGGCACCTTCGAGGGGCTTGTTTTTCAGAATAGGCATTCCCTGGTGCAGATTAAGCCTCTTTAAAGCTGGAGTTACACACCATAAAAACACAGATCATCACTGAAGATCTAGATGTGTTCTACATGAGGTAAAAAAGAAGGAAAGAATGAGTGCAAGAATACTGCAAGGACAGTCTTACACCCCTCATGTGCCCAAGGCTCTGCACTATGTACATTAAGGAGAGACAGAAGGGAGAAGGTGCAAGGGGGCATGTGTGAGGAGAAAAAGGGAAAAGGGTGACAGCGACTGTGTCCGTCGAGATGAAACAAACACCAGCACTTGCCGCAGAGGCATGAAGGAGACTGGGCACCCAAGCAATGGCTTTCTTAAGACGGGGGCAGACAGTCAGGGCTCCCCTGCTGAATGACCTCTCCTCTTTAATTGACAATTTTCCACTGATCAATATTTGTTTGTGGCATTATCTTCAATTCACTAAGCTCCTCATTGCTTTTCACCTTTCCTAGGTGGTTAACCACCTCCCTCTTCTCAAGAGTCCCCCAGGGTGAGCAGTGGGACAGAGTCTGGGGCAGCAGGGGGATGGGGACCAGGTGTTTGAAGAGCAGGGATATGTAAGAGATGCTGGAGGCAGCAGATGTCAGTGTCCAGGCCTTTTGTTCCCTCACACTCACCAGCCTGAGTCCTGGGACCACCTTTTTGTCTCCCCATTGTCATTCACCCAGGAGGGGCTTCTCAGGAGTTAGTCTCACATAGTCTCATCTCTCTCTCTCCCAAGAAAACAGTTGATTGCCTTCATACTCTGGTTTCTATTTAGATCACTTTCTATTAACATTTAAAAAACTCCTACAGAGTTAATGCAGAGCACTGGGAATCAGCTAGTGTCTTACAGGGATGATTAGTCCCAATGACTTGACTTGCTGCTCCCCTTGGCAGGGCCATTTTTAATCCTCATTAAGAGAAAAAAGAGCCAGGGTGCACACATCCTTTGCTTTAGTGAATGCAGGGAGAATGTGACCCCAGACAGGGATGTCACCCTACAGATAGTTTAAGCCAAACTGAGTGCGAAACACGGGTACCTATTGTCCATAGTGTATTATTACAGCCACTGGCATGGAAAATAGAATTTCTATATTTGAACATGCCAAGAAATAAAAAAGGCATATCTAGTACAGACCAGTCCCCTGAGAACTGCAGGGATGTCCTGCTTTCTGCTGCCTCAGCTCAGAAATGGCTATCTGGAGCATGGAGTGCCATGGTGTCTGCTCAGGAGGGACCTGTGAGCTGGGGCTGCCCAGCAAAAGGACTGAACCTTTACAGCTGGTCACAAATATTCTCACTTGAATTTGCAGTGCAGCCTCCCTCATGCATGTGGGCCTTACGCATCTGTGCAGTCACCCTGGGAACCTGCCAGATAAAAAGCTGCAGTGTGCATTCATGCTCCCTCCCTCCCCCTTCTTATCTGCGTATATAAATATCCTAAATCCCACTGCTGGCTGAGCTGTCTGGAATGGCACATTCACTTGGCTGCTGACAGTATGGCTATCAAAGGTGCAAGTAGTAAATGTGCAAATCCTCAGGGAAGAAAACCTCAGCACTGGATGCACACCAGGTACATGTACACTGCAGCAGCATTTGGCAATGGCAGCAATATGTTTGCACTGACAACCACTGCATTTTCCTTAACTAAAATCTGCCATGGGCTGGCAAGCGGCTTAGCGTGTGCCCTGCCTCCAGCTCCTGGCTGCTTTATTTCTCCCCACCCTGCTGTGAAGTGTGCCATCCTCATTGTCCCCAGCCCCAGCACAGCTGGGACTCACTATTCAAAAGAGAGACGATAATGCGATAGGGTAGTTAAATGCTACAGGATAGTTAAATGCTTTTTTTAGTGCTCAATCTGGATCCATCATCTTGCTTGCAAGTGGGAGTGAACTCAATCTAGAACTGAATGGTCTCAGCTTTCATGAACTATTGGGGCACTTGAGGCCCAATCCATCAAGACACTGGGTGCCTTTGACTTCCAATGCAGTCAGCTGCTACACAGCAGGAAAAGGACTAGAATTCCCAGTAAGAGACAGTTTGACTCTGTAATGACTTAGAAATGACACAGAAAACACTCTTCATCCATTTGCTAGTATCTCAAATACACCACTCCAGTGCATCTGGCAGAACACAAGCCACAGCCCATTAGTGTACATTATAACCTCCAATAACTTATTTCCGTTCTTTGCACGAATGTAATTGCAGTAATACTAATATTTGGCATCAGAATTTACATATACAAATTTGATGTGCAAGACAACCAGTTACAGTCACAAGTACAAGTAAAACCCCTCCCCTACTCTTTTATAGGCAACACAAATACTGTAGAAAGGTGCAAATATTTTAATACAAGATATTTGGGGGTTCTTCAAGAAGAAAATGCACACAAATAGGAGCAGTACAGATGCACCATATAAGTAAACAACCTCATTCAGAAGAAACAAGGAAGCTACCTGCATGGGAAGCTAACCATGCATTTAACAGTACTTCAAAGCCCTTCCTAGTCATAACATTTATGCCTTCAGTAGTCAGTTGATTTCACCAAATCCAAGTTATTTAAGGTACCACACCAGCAAAACCTTCACACATATAATTCACACTTCTGTTTGTCAGAAAGCCAATTCTGTATGCTTGGGGAAGAAGATCTCCTGACATCAGGCAAGAGGTAAGAAAGATTCAGTTATCCTACCTGTTCTTCAGCATGGCTTTTGGACATAAATACTGTGATAATTTTCTGCTCAGGAGTGAACTTTACCTATTTAGAAGTCAGGAGTTCAGCCCTCAATATGTACAAAATTCTGCCTGCCATGTTGTAGTAATATTTTGTATTAAAATAAGAAAAAAAAAAAAATCAGAATGTGATTTTCATTCTACCCTAAAATCTACATGTATATATGTACAATACAATTGGACTTGCTTATTTCAGATACTGACTAGTGCTGGGCCTCAGTATTTTACTTGTAAGTAAGTGTTTCAATAAATATTTAAAAAATATTTTTACCATGAAAACAATGAGGACAGAGCCTATTAAGTACAGTAAAACTTACAAAAATTAGTGCAAATCAATATATGTATGGATATCACATCTTCATGATATAATTAAATGTACAGGTAACATTTTTCTCTAGTTCTATTCTGTAGAGAGACTGTTAAAAGCTGGCACAAAATAAAAACTTTATTATACTTTTTGTGCAAAATCCTTATATGAGCTGATCTAGAATACTGAGAAGATAATATAATCATCCCAGCAACATCAAACCACCTGTGTTTATCAACCAGCTGCAGCAAGGGCTTCCATTATCCCTCTTGGATGCAACATACAGTTTCACAGGCAACAGGGAGCCCCTCTCATACACACACAGCCTCCTGCCACTTGTACTAGCCACTTGGTGGTAATAGAAGCTTCCACACTAATTACAGCATTCCCTATACTCAGTGGTCCTTCAGCAAAGGCTTTTTAATACGCCTTCTAGTTTAGCTATGATATTGACATGGAATGCCATTTTGTTAAGAATTCTTAACAATTCTGAAAATACTTAAACCCAAACAAATCACTCCTGACTTGCTTGTACGGTCAGTGAGAAATGGAAGATGTGATCTTCTAGTCCTCCCACGAAAGTAAAGGCTTTCCTGCAGTCTGGGGAAGGAATTTCACATGCAGAGTGTGAGGAGTCCTGACATCACCTATTCTGTGCTTTAAAACTTAAATTTTGGGCAGACAAAGGGAGTGCCACGACAGCAGTCATCCAATGTAGAGCCAGGAGGAAGCAGAGGAGCCTACCCTTCATATCAGGACTCACCACAAAGACCCACCTGGCCAAGACCAGACAGGTTCAGTGAAATTCAGAAAGAAGAGCCCACTGGCGGGACTGTGCCTGCTCCTGGCCTGCGCTGAGCTCACAATGAAATGCCTGTCAGGCCACTTGACTACTTATGATCCACTTGAGAGCTCACTGATGCAGAGCCAAACTCCACTATCTCTGCTAGCTGGCATGTCAGGCCTGCATCTATGTCACCACACCCTGCTGCTCTCCTTCTGGACTAACCAGCATCCAGCACCCTCTGGAAGAGTTGGGCAGTCCTACAGCTCCCAGTGTCCCAGCAGCTGAACAAAGGAATTAAAACACCTCTATGTTGGTCCAGCAGTATCTCTGAGGCAGTACACATTTAGATAGAACATCATTAGAAAACTTACAGGTTAAGGGAAAGTAGACCCCATACCTGTGGTCATATGTTCAGACAGAACCGGTTAGATCAGCTTTGAGAAATGCACTTGTCACAAACATCCCTCACACAAGCTTTGATATAGACTGCACCAGGAAGTCCACAGCCATTGTGCATTAGAGACACAGAAACATTCCTCACAGTGATCTTTGTGCACAAAAGGTTTTTGGCAGGTAAAATTCCAGCCTATGGCGATTAGGGTATGGAAGGGGAAGAGAGAAAAAGTTGAGTAACGAATGTTCCACTTCACCCCAGTATGGCATCGGGGTGTACCCAAGAAACTCCAGTCCACTGTGCTCAGTCATACACCTTGGGTCCAGAGACTGGACCTACCACAAGAGTCACTGCACAGGTGAATGTTACCTCCTGTTGTGCGCACACAACCATGCACAAACAGATACATACAGACCGACACACACGTGAGCTGGTCCAGGACACATCCACATGGCTCCTGACTAATGAGCAGCGTGAATCTTCATGTGGAAGTTATAATCCTCCTGCACAGGGAAGTGCTGGCCGCACACTGAGCAGGTGCAGCCCTTCTCCTTGCTGTGTGTGCGCCGCACGTGGCTGTCGTGGGCTGCGTGTGAGGCGAAGGCTTTGCCGCAGTGCTTGCACTTGAAGGGCTTCTCCCCTGAGTGCTGGCGGATATGAGTGCGCAGGATGCTGGATGCTGTGAATGCCTGAAGGGGCAGGGATCAGAAAGGGGATCAAGTTGGATGTAATTTGTTTTCACATATGTAATCCCGAACTCCAGCTAACCCAGACCCCACCAGAAGCACCGTACCCTGAAAATTAAATCCTGAAATAGCTCACATCCTCAGATAACTGGAAAAAAAACCCCAAAAATCCACATCAATGAGGAATCAGAAGCTAATAGCTGTTGCTATATAGATGTGGCTGAGTCCGTGGAGATAGATGAAGCTCAGAGAAAGATTTCTAACCAAAGACATCAGTAAATATCTTCTACATGTCAAAGGTAAGAAGTCAATACTGTTCTAATTAGCTTTGCAGCTCCTTAGTGTTTGGGAAACATATTGGAGGCTTTCCTTTGGGTTTTCATTTCCAAAGTTAAACCCTTTCACTGGCTTGAGATTCAGCTGCTAAAATTCATCCATGCAGTCTATCATACATCTTCTGTGGGTTCATTTTCCCTACTGAATCATATTCTTCCTTCAGTCAGATCTTCCAGCTTGTTTCCCCATCACTACACACACACTTGAATAGCAAAGTGTGCACTTTCCCACTCTATGACTCCACCTCCATTTGGGGATAAAACACTCTCACCAAAACTCGATCAGGAATGTTGCAAAGTTGTCCCTGTTTTCCCCATTTTTCCTTTTTCCAAGAGAGACACCTTCAGGCCCTTCACTATTTGCAGATCACACACAATAAATTCTCTCTAGTAAGTTTTCACAGCAAATAGCAATACACATGAGACCCTGGAGAGACAGAACAGTGATGTTGACCCAACACTGTTCCTTTAATCTCACAATGTTGCTGAAATAGTGACCACTTTGCTTTCCCAGCAAAAAGCTGGGAAAGCAAAGCCACTGTTGGAGGTAGAAGAGGAAAAGGGGAATCATGATTGCATAGGAGAAGCGGGTGAGGATTCTTTAAAACACTCCTGGTTTTCCAGCCTCAGGAATTACAGCTATGTCCCAGGATAGCTGCATCCTGGACTAACAGTTTAATCTGATCCAATCCACATCAGTCTGAGGAGAACTAACTGGGATTTCGTCAAGGGTCCCCAGAGATCTCTCTACAGAGCAACCTGTAGAGCTCTGCCACCTCCTTCTATGATCAGAAGATTAAGGATGACATTTCACCCTAAATTCTGCCTACAAATATTCAGGATTTCTGGGAGAAAAAAAAAATACAATAACTAAAAGGAGCAGCTTCTAAGGTTCTTTACTTCAGGACACTTCAGCTCTCTGGTAGTCCAGTCAGACATAACAAAACTTCTCTCTCCAAAATCAGGAGCAGCTTGCTCTGCATGCTGATGGTACTTCTGCATTGCATGGACACTCCACAGCACCTGGAGTGTACCACAGTACACACCTGGAGTGTTCTATAGTACCCTACCAGTACTCATGTAGCAGCAGCCTGTACATCCACCCTCTGTCTGCTGAGATAGCTGCCACCACTCTCACAGGGAGAGCTCACCTGCTGTGATAGGCAGTAACAGCTGAGCACATTTTTGATCAGTGTTGTATGGCTCTGTTCGAGTTCTTTTCCAAATGAAACCTCCATGCCCAGCTGCCCACCAACAGTCCTGTTATTTCAAGGTAAGCATGCACAAAGCCTTCTGAGGGCTCAGTTTATACACCAAATCTCTTTACGGCAATCTAGAAGCAGTGTCACTAGCATCAAGAACTACCTATCTGATGAAAAAGTGGAATATTGGATCTAGGTGTGTGCCTTGTATGGCATTTGAAATGCTCCTAAGCTCTTGTAGACCTCATTTCTGCAGCAGATCACTGAGCTGGGATGAACCACAAATTCCATGTCAGCTGGAGACCAGACCCTGTATCTTCAGTCTCATCCAGCCATGTCACTTTAACTCTCAACTCCTCAGAATGTATACACGCTTATCTGGTTACCAACTTAAATATGGAGCATTTTCTTTAAAGAAAACAGAAAAGAAACAAAGCACAGCAGAGGACAGATGGAGGATGGATGGAGGGCTTTGCCTTACCTTGTTGCAGTAGACACATTTGTAGGGGCGCTCCCCAGAGTGAACCCTCATGTGTTTGTTCAGGCTGGAGGACTGAGAAAAGCTCTTCCCACACACAGAGCACTGGGGGAGGAAAAAGGTGCTAATGTTAAAATACAGCATACAACAGCATAGATAAACAGAAAAAGGAGGTATGTGGATGATTTGTGCATGTACTCTCTTATGTACATTTATATACACACATACATTTATGTATTCATGTATATATAAACACAGTAGTAATTATAAGCAATAACAATTTGAAATAGCCAGAATTTTAGTTTGGTTCTAAGAACAATTATATATATATAAAGCAATAAATATATATATGTAAAGGAAAATCATGCAAAATGTCAAAGTTTTTGTGTTGATAAAATTGTTTCAATAAAAAATTGCTTTTCTTCAGAACATGAACAGACAATACTGACTTTCAGTAATGAAAATCTGAATATTTCTGTAGTATCACTTTTTTTTCCCCAAAAAGACAAAGTTCCTGAAAAATAACAAAAAAAACCTTAAGTTGATCTCCTACAGTAATAACCTTGTTTCAGAAATGGGGAGTCAGTCACAGCACTAGAAAGGGGAAAGGAGAGGAGGTATTTAAACTTCTTATTTAATAGAATATTTTTCATTTGTTACTAATTCCATGCAGATATTCTGACACTGCAATAATGCCTTTTTAGTTATAAAGTATTTTCCTGGAAAAAAATCACATAATTGTATGATATGTTATAAAATCGTTATTTGGAGAAATTTCAGGACTTATTTAACTGCGCCATTTCAAGCACTTGAATTTGCCCTTACTCACTACCTTTAGAAAAAGTCTGATTTTCCACTATCAATGCTCCTAGAGCAAAATGATGCTAGAGCAAAGTGTTTGGTGGAGATGAATAAAATATCTCAAAGATTTGCTTTCATCAATTGAAAATCTGCTCCACATTGAATGTAAAACTTTTGACTCCTTTTTGGTCCAACAGAAACAGATACAGACGTCGGGTGGGGTGTGGGAAACAAACGTGAGACATAACCATTCCTGATCCTGGACAAGCAAAGCACCTTTAAACACAAATTAGCCCCACACTGTGTAAGAAAAGGAGCAACACCCATATGAAAACATCCCAAAATCCCATGAGAAATTTTGTTTCTTTTTAAATTCTCACTGAGACTGTGGGTTTTATTTTCCCAATATAAATCCATTAAATGTCTTCAACTAAAATTTGCTGCACAGGAGAAGCTCCCACTGAACAGGCAGAGCAATCACACCAGGGAACAGCCAGAGAAACTGGAGGAGAGGGAACATCAACAGCGTCTTACCTGGGGCAAAGAAAGACTTCTTAATCAGTTCCCCTCAGAAAAACCAGTGATTGAAAAGACACTCAGGAGCAGGCTCACCTTGTGAGGTCTGTGCTTTTCGTGAACGTGGAGAATATGGATCCTCAGCCTGTCTCTTTTTTCGAAGGATCGGTCACACAGGTGACAAGGAAATTTGCGGTCCCCTTGGTCCACGCAGCGAGTATACTTGAGGTGTTTGTCCCGGTAGTACTTGTAGGCAAAAACCTTGCCGCAGCGCTCACACTTGAAGCTCTCCCCGGCTTCTGTACATCAGAAGGAAAAGTGCCACCTCTCCATTACAGCATGGCAAGAGGGGCCGTTCAAATCTGCATCCTTGTCAGAACTGGGACCCGATGGGGAATTTTAAGTCTCCGGGAGGGCGGTAACGGTAAACGGATGCGGGCCAGCATCATTAACAAAAATACACGTGGCGGCGGTCCTAAGCGTTCACACCGCTCCCTTCTAACCGAGGGGAACAAACTAGAGCCCACAGCTTGCTAAAATTACTGGGTTTAGCTACTGAATTCAGCAAAGACAGGATTCCATCCTTGAATCGCCATAAACAGTGAGCGAACACGTGAAAAAACAATGCAGAGTCTCACATAAAAGCGCCTCCCCATACGGAACATTTGCGAGCTATTTCTTATCAAGCACTGTCCGTAAATTTTACCTCCCATCCCAAAAAGAAAAGAATTTTTCACGCCTTTTCTGTCGTTTTCAATTAACTATCGAACAAAATAACGCGTTTATTTGGTTTTCTTTTGTATTTCAAACAATTCTCAACCGCTGAATTTAGAACATCAGAAAATATTCAGATGTTTACACATCCTTTTCTGTCTTTAATGAAAGTATCTTTGACTTAAGCCTTAAGATGAAATGAGCAATTTAGCAGTCTGAATTAAACACTTCCAGACAACAGATACAAAAATTTTCATGCCAAAATTCCATGCCAATTTGCTTCTCTCCCTTTCTGCTGCACTCAGCAGTAACATCCCCACTCCAGATCTTCCCGCATTGGCACAAATCTCTTTTCTTCATTATTTCTGCTTTTAAGAACGTCATACTTTTCAGTAAATTACAACCATGAGTATACTACACCCGCCGTCCCGGAGAAAGTACATTTGCCATTTCTTTTGCAACCAATATCGGCACTATGGGATGGGAACGACTTCAGCTTGTCTCATTTACTGAGAGCGTTAATTGCATGAAAAATACCACACAGTCAGGTGTACAATCCTAAGAGGAAACAGAACAAAAAAAGGAATGCCTCCGAAAAGCCCGTCTTCTCCCCAAAACGGGACCCCTGAACGACGGCGCTGCGGCGCGGAGGCAAGCTCGGCCCAGGACCACCAGATGTTTTACAATGGCCCGACAAACACTGTTAACTCCCCGAGGAAGCGCGAACTGGCATCAGGGCAGAAAGGGGCGCCTGTTGCTCTGCGCTGCCACCAGCCCTCGGTACAAGTCCCGGGCTCGCCGGCACCGCGGGGAACCTGATGCTTTGAGCTGCTGGAGGCTGCAGGAAGGGGCGGCCGAGGGTCGGCTCCCCGGGGGATCGGGGCTGCGGGGGCACCGCCACCTCGAGCACCCTCGCGGCAGGGCCGGGTCACGCCACCAGCGGCTCACCGCAGGGTCTGGGGAAGTTTTTAAAATAAAACACAGCTGAAAAAAAAAAAAAAAGTGATGTCTGTGTTTTTTGGTTTTTTTACCTCCCTTCGTGTGAATCTAATCCCGGCCAGGCACACGTCCGTGGGAATAAGGGGCAGTGTCCCTCGAGGGGTCGCTGGCAGGCTCACCTTCGGGGTGCTGCGGAGGCTTCTTTCCTTCCGACATGGCCTTCAAGCTGATGGGGATGCCCAGGAACTGCACGTAGCAATCGCCGTACCACACCAGCAACTCCTGCTTCGGGAAGATTTCCTTGCAGGTCTCGTAGAAGATTTCTCCCTGGCATTGGATAGCCGTCAAATTCTGCTCCTCGGGGAACCTGGCACAGTTCACCAGGGACATCCAGTTGCCAGCGGCGCCCTTCCCGTCTATGAAGTGACTCAAGTGACCATATTCAAAGATCTGCAGAGCAGAGAGAAGAGCATCAGGTTTGACCGACCTCTCCCCCACACATCCCGCTCGCACCAGTCCCACCACCCGCACTGGTCCGAGCCCCTCTTGCAGGCTACGGGAGTGGGGCGGCCGAAAGCCTCGCCCCAGCCCCGCGTTGGGGGTGCGGGGGGAGCCCAGTTATGCCTCCGCTACCTCCCACATCAGCGAGTTGTCGTCGTAAGTCTTGATCTCGCTGGTGTTGACCACTTTGCCTTGGAAAGGGCCGAAGCGGACTCCTTTGGGGATGGGGTCCGTGCAGAAGACTCCGAGGTGAGAGACGTCCCCACAGGCCACCCGCAGCACCGAGAGCCCTGCAGGGGACAGGGGGCTGAGCGCGGCGCGGCGGGAGCAGCGCGGGGCGCGGGCGGTCCCGGGCCCTACCTTCGGGTAGCTGCAGTGAGTCCCGGTCGAGCAGCGGGGCCGAGGAGTCCGCAGCGCCTGCAGAAGAGGGATGCCCTCCTGAGCCCAGCACCGGCCCTGCAGGAGCGGATCCTGCCTCCCCGACAAGAGGCCGCAGCCCGAATCGCTCCCCGGCTTTTTCAAGGTGTGGGCTCATAAAGCAAGAACACCACGGGGAAAGGAAGTCTAACGCGCCCCCGGCAGTGCTCCTTGAGCCGGGCTGCGGCGGGATAGCCTGCCCCCCTTTGGGGCCTGTCCCCGAACCCCCCGTACACCCGGCTGCAAGGAGGGACCTGCCGCCCGGCGGCATGTTGTGACCCTGACGCCGCCGTCGAAGGCTCCCTTACCCGAGGTGGCGGGGGACATCCGGAGCCCCGAGATGGCGTGAAGGCTCCCGGCCGGCCGGCTGCTACGGAGCGCCCCGTAGAGCACCGCGTTGAGTTCCTCCTCGGTGAAGTGGTACCTGTAGCTCTGCCCCGCCGGCCCCTCGGCCCCCGTGCTGCGGGCAGCCCTGCGCGGGGGGCTCGGGTAGGGCGGCGAGGGCGACCCCAGGACCCCCGTCCCGCGGGCCGAGCCCTCGCTGGGAGGGAGGAAGGGGGCCGGCAGCTTGGTGTAGAGGGGCAGGGAGAGGATGGGGAAAGGCTCGGCGGGCAGGGGAGGTGGCTGGCTCAGGAAAGCGGGGACCCTGCTGAAGGTGAAGGGGGGCAGAGGCGGGGAGGAGGGGACCAGCCCGCCCAGGGGTTTCAGGGGCTGAAAGAAGTCGGGGGGCGCCTCAAAGTACTGAGCGGGAGGGAGGAAAGAGGGGTAGTAGGAGGCGAAGCTGGGGCTCATCGCGAGCGCGTCTCCGCCGTCTCCGGGGACCGACTCGGCGGGCAGGGACAGAGCCATGTCAGGGCGAGCCGTCCGGGAAGGGAAGGATGGAGCTGCTGGGAAGCGGCGGGGCAGACACCTGGGTGCTGCCGGCGCGGGGTCCCGCTGCGGGGCGCGGCGGGGCAGGACGGGACGGAGCCGNGGGGCGGGGCCGCGGCTCCTCACGGAGAGGCCGGGCCGCCCCTCTCCACGTCGGGGTAGGAGGGGGCGGTGAAGGGACGGGGTGGGAGGGGGAGTCCGGCCTTCCGGACCCACCTTCCCGGTCTCCGCGTCTGCTTTCCGCCTTTCCGAGCCCAGGCGGAGGTGCGGTCGCGGCCCGGTGGGCTCAGCCTCTCCCCAGAGCAGGAGGTCGCGGTGCGGGACTGATGCTCCCAGCAGATGGGCACCTGTGGCCCCCACAGTGTCCCAGGGGTTACAGGTGTGGGGTTTGCATATGGGAAGGCAATACACACCTCTGAAACTCCGATGACCAGAACACACAGCAGCAGCATGACGCTCTCAGTCCCTGTAGCTTCCATTGGCACTGCTGCGGTGCTTTTACTCTACCCTGTGTCTCCTGTTAGCTGCCTAGCAGAACACTGGGCTCATGGTCGGGTTTTCATGGCTCCACTACCGGGCCTATGTTAGGACCTGCCCAGAATGGAACCAGGGAAAGACATATGGCCTTAGCCTCCCGCCTTCCTTCCAGGTGGCTATGTGGCACAATAGCCATGAAAAATGTTCTTGAAAGGGGCTGCAGAATCCCGGGGTCCAGGTATGCCCTGTGTCATTGCAGGACGTTCTCCCTGCTGGTGCATGGAGATGGAGAAATCTTTAGCACAGGACAAAGTGCCATACAGGATGTGTTACTGCAGAGCTCCCTCCTGAGCAGCTTCTTCCAGCCTGGGCGACACTGCACATGCAGGTGTGGAGGGAAGGGACAGGGTGGGCTCTGCTGCACTGCAGTGAGTGTAGGGACTTGCACCCGAGGGTCTCTCTCAGATAAAGGCAGCATTGGGCTTCCTGGGGCACAGCGTAGCATGAGCCAAAGTGCACACAGACTCAGCTGGAGGTTTAAATACCATTTCAGTGGTTATAGGCGGTGTGCTATAATAGGTGGTGTTCGTTAATATAGCTCCGTGTGATCCTGTATAAAACATTGTCTTCATCCCAAAGAAGGGATGCACTAGGAAGCACTTAAAGCAGCTTCAGACAGGGAAACCATGGGTCCAGACACAGCCACTGTCTTCACTTGACCAGGGGTGAAGCTATCCTTTAAAACTTTATTTCTTATCTGGTCTGGTTGAAATGCTCTGAAATAGAGAGTTTGAGAAGGAATCAGTGGCTACCCCGGGGGAATGAGGGTGTTCAGCTCGCACTCCCTCAGGCACTGTAATTCCTCCCTACCAAAAGCTTCGATTTGCAACCTCCCCTTATTTTTGTTCACTCAGGCTATGAACACCAAGGCAACAAACATAAGCACACAACACTATCGAGAGGGACCCAGAACTGACCCAGGATCCCTCTGCTTCCAAGACTCCTTCCACAGTCATCCCACCACATCTCTGTTCCCAAAGCTGAGTAGGAACATTTATGTACTTTGCATTAAATGTATTGGGCTCTCTGTTTGCATGACAAAAGTACTGAATATGCCAGGGAAGCTAATAAACTCAGGAGCCAGGGAGAAGGTAGGAATGCAGCTTTCTGAAACTTGTTTGAGATAGTCCCTAGCTTAAATAGTCTGATTTTTTTGTTGTCTTTCATTTAAATTTTTAATTAAATTTTCTATGTGTTGTTCCAAGCCTCTGTTATTTGTAAGACAGAATTGATGTTGTAGTACTTTAGGAAACAATTTATTGATGCATCAGTAGCATAAAAGTAGTACCAGCATTAATTTAATTTCCAGGAATAAACCTTTGAGCTCTGATTGCACAGAAAAGTTCGAGTTACATTTAGAATTAAAGTGTTGCCAGATAATCTGGAATCTTTTGACTACGCTGTGTCCAGGTATCACAGTACAGGAAGAGGGAAAGGGACTTGTGGAGACGATATGCTCACACTGGAGATTCAGGAGAAATGAAGGCAAATGCAACATGAAATTTTTTATTTTGCATAGTTAGTTCATTGTAGACATGCCCAGAAATAAAATGTTTCCTTTTTCTAGGAGCCTGATGACACAGGGCCCAGGAGAGGAAAAGGGTTTGAGGCACTCTTGTCAATATACTGCAGATAAATCTTTGGAGGCTGTAACATCCCCTAAGAGGTTAAAGGCATTTATTGCATTAAAAAAGTCCCAGCCTTGGGGAGACATGTGGGGGAGGCAGAAATGCAGCCCTTCAGGGGCACCCCCAGCAGTCTGGTCAGCTCTGTGGACAGCCCCAGCTCTGTGGACCCCCCTCCGATTTTATGTCTTTTAACAAAGTAATAAGAGCAGTCTATTAGCCTCCCTTCCCCACTGCAGGATTTTAGAGTGTATTCCTTCTCTGCAGTGATGTGGGAATGCATATTAAAGACAAGTGCCAAGGGACATCCCTGCAGGCTGCTCACATAGCATTCAGTGCCTAAGTGGCCTAAATGTTGTCTCCTTAGACTGATCCAGATGTCTTAATCTAAAAAAATTGCATTCCAAACCCTCCTATCCTTTTCTCAGTTTGGACATAAGCTTTTCATCATCACTCTTATGCCCTCTCCACATCTCCCTTACCCCAGGCTTAAAATGGTCTGCCGCCTGCACATTCCCAAACACACAGGTTACACCTACAAGCAGCCCCTTGATCCCCCAAAGACCACAGCAGACCTGATGCCCAGCTTCCCACGTGTGGGCTCCCTGTGCCCCAGCACTTACACTGACAACAGCTGCAGCATGGACATGGGAGTCCCAGCGATGGCACCAGATCCTGTCATGGAAATAACCTGAATTACAATTTGGGTCAGGTCGGAGCAGAAACAGTTCATTGCTATGGCTGTAGGAGAGGACAGGGAGCAGAAAGGCAACTGACTTTGCTGATGGACTATGAAAAAAAACCCGGGAAAACACAGTAAAGTGTTTCAACTTACCTACTTGTATCTTTAGGTGCAGCAGCATTTTAATGATGTTACCATTAGCTCTGTGACTTCACTAAAGCAATCCATTGCTCTCACTCCATTCCAAATGCACTGAGAACAGACAGTTAACAAGAAAAAGTTGGTGAAGTCAGTCTAAAATTTGCAGCAAACCAATCCTGTCACAGAGATGCAATCTTTCTCCCTTTGCTGGGGCAGGCCACTGAGTGGGTACATGAGCAAGGGCAGGAATATCTGCTGTTCTCATCTCTCAAAGAAACTTTGCCCATAGTTTGCAGGAAGCTGAGTAAATTACTTCAGTCAGGATGTCTCTGAATCCTTCCAGCATCTTGAGTAGTTGTAGTGTGAAGTGATAAAGTGAAGTATAGCCTGAAACTTGGATGGGAGAGACATTTTTTGAGAAATAGAAGAGTTTCCCCACCTCTCCTGCACTATCTTCTCAGGAACATCTCCGAGGGAGAAATTCCTGGGCACACCACAGAAGTTGAGGCAGCTTCACTGATTTCCTTCCAGGACAGGGTAACCCACCTAGCTAATCAAGCAAAGCCAGCAGATGTAATCCTTTTGGACTTCAGCAAAGCTTTTGATACTGTTTCTCACAGTAGCCTTCTGGACAAAATGTCCAGCATACAGTTGAATAACTGTGTTATGTGATGGGTGAGCAACTGGCTTACAGGTCGGGCACAAAGAGTTACAGTGAGTGTGGTAACATCAGGCTGGCATCTGGTCACTAGTGGGGTTCTGCAGGGCTCCATCCTTGGCCCAGTGCTCTTCAACATCTTCATTAATGACTTGGATACAGGACTTGAAGGAACACTACATAAGTTTGCTGATGACACTGAATTGGGAAGAGCTGTTGACTCCCTCAAAGGCCCTGCAGAGGGACCTCGACACTTTAGAGGACTGGGCAATCACCAACCATATGAAGTTTAACAAAGGCAAGTGTGGCAATGCACCTGGGATGGGGCAACCCTGGTTGTGTGTATAGACTAGGGAATGAGAAACTGGAAGGTAGTGCTGCAGAAAGAGATCTGTGGAGGCCTGGTCAATGGCAAGTTGAATATAAGTCAGCAGTGCCTTGGCAGCCAGTAAGGGCAACCGTGTCCTGGGGACGCATCAGGCAAAGCATCGCCAGCCGGGCGAGGGAGGGGATTGCCTCGCTCTGCTTTGCACTGGGGCAGCCTCACCTTGAGTACAGTGTGCAGTTTTGGGCACCACAGTGTAAAAAAGACACTAAGCTATTAGAGTGTGTCTAAAGGAGGGCCATGAGCGTGGTGAAGGGTCTGGAGGGGAAGTCTTATGAGGAGTGGCTGAGGAAACTTGGTTTGTTCAGCCTGGAGAAGAGGAGATTGAGGGGAGACCTCATTGCAGTCTTCAACATCCTCATGAGGGGAAGGGGAGGGGCAGGCACTGATCTCTTCATTCTTGTAATCAGTGACAGGACTTAAGGAATGGCATGAAACTGAGTCGGGAGGTTTAGGTTAGATAGCAGGAAAAGGTTTTTCACTCAAGGGATAGTTGAGCACTGGAACAGGCTCCTCACAGAAGTGGTCACAGCACTGAGCCTTGACAGAGTTCAAGAAGTGTTTGGACAATGCTCTCGAGTACATGGTGTGATTCTTGGGGTGTCCTGTGCAGGGCCAGATGTTGGAGTTGATGATCCTGATGGGTCCCTTCAAAGTCAGCATATTCTACGATTCTACGATTCACCTTCCCAGCATCTGTATGGCACTTGTGGGGTGTATTAGTTTTCCCAGTCTTTGCTACCTTCTTGGTTCTTAAATATCTCAGTGAGTGGTGGTTGAGTGGTTAATTTACAGCATATTTGGTATGAACTGAAACATTTAAAGCAGAGTTCCTGCTGCCCCAATGAATGAGTTTGACCTCTGGCTCTCTGGTGGAAGAAGGGTCTCAATGCTGTCTCAACTCCTTCCCCTTCACAAAGCCCCTGTTCACCATGGAGTGTTGCTGCCTTTAGTGCCTAACTTCAGAGGAGGTGGGGGGGAACACCACATCTGATGGCATTGAAGCTGTCACCTGGTCTGTCCCATGTGCCCAGACTACTATTGTTCTTAAAGCCTCAGAAGGATTCCAGCTCCTCTGGGGTGGAGAAGTAATGAAACAGGCATCCCATTTGTACTGGTTTTGACTGGGTAGAGTTAACTTTATTCACAGTGGCCGGTATGGCACTGTGTTTTGGATTTGTGCTGAACGCAGGGTTGATAACACAGAGGTGTTTGTACTATTGCTGAGCAGGCTTACACAGAGCCAAGGCCTTTTCTGCATTTCATACTGTCACGCTGGCAAGGAAGTTGGGGGTACACAGGAGGCTGGGAGGAACACACAGCCAGGACAGGTGACCTCAACTGACCAGAGGGATATTCCAGACCATATGACATCATGCTCAGAATATAAAGTGGAGGGAAAAAGGAGGAAAGGGGGAACATTCGGAGTGGTGGCATTTGTCTTCCTAACTAAGTGCTACTTGAGGCCCTGCTCTTTTGGGGATGGTTGAACACCTGCCTGCCCATGGGAAGCAGTGAATTAATTCTTTGTTCTTTCTTTGCTTGTGTATGCGACTATTTCTTTCCCTATTAAACTGTCTCTATCTTAACTCACAGGTTTTCTAGCTTTTAGCCTTTTGCTTCTCTCCCTGATCCTGCTGGTGGGGAAGTGAGCAAGCGGCAGTGTGTGGGCTTGGCTCTTGGTTGGGGTTAAACCACAACAGTCTTTTTTGGTGCTATATATATATGCATATTGTTGGAACATGTAAGTCTGGGTGTGACATTGTTCGTATAGAATAAGGGGTGGATAATGTCCTAATTCTGGCCAGAATAGGGTTAAGTTTTGCAGTAGCCAGGAGGAGGCATGGCTAGACCCTGGAAGTTATTCTATACCACCTCATGTCATTGCTGGGGGCAGGGGAAAGGAACTGTCTTCTGGGGAGAAAGGATTCCTTCTGGTCAAGGAAATGTAGTGGAGGGAGCCATGTAATATTGTCTGTTATCAGGGGTATTTTTTCTATATGAATTCTTTTTTTTTTTTGACCCTGTCATTAGTATTGTTGCTTTTACTGTTTGTTTTCTCATGTAATTGCTTTTTCCAATAAATTGTTCTTATCTCAACCCGTGATGTTTGCCTTTTGTGCCTCCAATTCTCCCCTCCATTCCACTTGGGCAGGGAGGGGTAAGGGAAAATGGGGGTGGTGAGAGAGAGGGGCGTGCGGTTTAGAGAGTCTTGGTGGGGGCACTGAATTGGGGAGTACCATTCCTAAACCGTGACACAACTGGGGCAGGGAGCTATCTGGGTATCCTTGGACACATGGACCTCTTGTGCCACTGACAATCATACTGGCTGACCCTGGGTTGTCCTGCCCACCCTTCCTTGTGTGCAAGCAGTGTGGTATGCATTTGTCTAATGACACCAGCCATGGTTTGGAGGTTCACGCAAGAATGAAGCTCAGCACAAATGCCAGAGACACACAGATAAAGGATGCACACACAGAGGACATTGACCCCTTCAGTCACACAGTCTGACAAGGACAAGGTGCTGCCCTCAACATTAATATTAATAAATTATAGCATTTCTAAAGGCAAGGTTCCAAATGGAAACATTTTGCCTCTTACTAGATAGATGTTTTCTCTTCTTGCTTCTGACCTCACATTGGGAAGAAACATCTTCCTTTTCCACTTTCTTTAATGTGTTATTTCCCTCATATCCAAGGACGGACCACCGTAATTTTGCTGAAGCCAACAGAACTGCAGGATAAGCTTTGTTTTGGCAGCAATGGTGAAAGACGACCAGTATTTGAAGGTCTTTAAAATAACTTTAGCTTCTAAAATTTTTAATATAAATAGCTTTTCTCTATCATACATTTCCCAGAGACAGTATAAGATTATTCTAATAAGCAATTCTTGTAGTTAATTTTTTTTTTTAATTGACCAATCAAACATTTTCAACTGTCTTAAATTCACCGTTTGGCATAGCAAGGAGAACAAGTCTATAACTCTGCTCAGCCCTACTTCACATCATTTGAGGTCTGCCTCTGCTGACACTGTTGTGAAAGATGCCCATTTCATCCTGACTGATATAAAAAAGTATTCATAATGAACTGTTCTCACATTAAGCCATGAGATGAACATTTTCAGTTAATACAGCACTATAAAGATGAAAGGATTTGTAAGCAACAACTATCTGGAAAAAACAAAAGCCTTCAACAAAGCCTGCTGCCTTTTTAAAACCCACCTATCCATCTACCCACTCCCGGGCTTACACCCATCTATGAACAAATGAAGACACAACAGAAACACGTTGAAATCTCTAAAGCCATGTAAAACCCGAAGGCATTAAAATTTATTAAATGATGCAATAACAACAGAATTCTTTATTTACAATAGCATTATTTAACATCAAATAAGCAAATAGCATCAGCAAAGCAATATTAACTTGCATAAATGTATTTAAAATTTCTCTGAATATATCTACCTTTGCATAAACTGCTAACACTAGAAATACAAACATCAATGCAGGTGAACAAAGTGATGTTCAGAGTCAACTCCATTTTGAAAATAAATCACAACCTGAAACACTGTAAGCTTTCTCCTGAAGAACCATAGTTTATATATTGCTTAATTTTACCCTTGTATAATCTTTTCATATACACACATCTCAGATGCAACTTCATGATGAACTGTACAAATAAAACCCACAAATGACATAAAGGGAAAAAAATTAAATGACAGTAAATGTTTGAAGTAATGTGTCCATCATCTCTATTGAACAACATAAAGATTAAGTGATGATGCACTTATTCCAAAATTGTACACAATTCACTATACAAATATAATACATCAGACAGCTATGTAGGAATATACAAGACTTAAAAACAGATCTAAGGCATTATGCTAGATTTTAGCATTTTGAGGTTCTTGCACATAGCTTTTACCTGTAGTAAGAAACTTAAAAGATTTTGTTTTAGTCTACAAAGAAACACCAGGGAGAAAATTCTAATTAAAATCAAAGCCACTACAGTAAATTTTCTTCTGTGCAGAGAATGCTTTTGCTCTCAGGCAGCATACTACCATACAAATACTAGAAAACTTTTAAATTCACACCAACAATTAATGGCTTAAGTTGCATTTCAAAACTGATTGTGTATCTTTGGGTTCTGCAAGTGGAGCTGTGCCACCCATTTAATCTGTTAAGCCCATATGAATTTCACTTTTAAACAAAGATTAAAAAATGTATTGTATAAATTGCAAAAACATTGCTTTTAATTAATACAGGCCAAAAGGGATACCGGTGTGGGACAATATTTTAAGGATTGAGTACAAATTAATTTCTTGTAGCAAAACAGCTCACTTCACTTTTTAAACTTACCACATTACATGAACACTTAAACAGGTCATATGACCATGTATATATGCTTATTTTTCACATTATGCGCCATTCACATTTAGTAATGTAAGTAGAACACTGATTAATTGTTCTGTTAAACAAAATCCAAGTACTTTCTCCAACAAATTTACTGTATACAGGATGAAAAATACTGATAATGAAGGGAATTGATTTGGCTTTTTTGTTTCTATAGTGATCAATATGATCAGAAGATTCCTTCACTCACTTTTCTCTTTCATTACTTAGAAGACAACAAAAGTCACAATGAACCCAAACGGAGCCAAAGTGATAGGTACAATCTCCTTTCTTTCAAAATGGCAATGGATGATGAAGTATCATAATCACTACAGATAAGCGTTTGCAGGTCTGTTGTGAAATGGGACAAATTTGAACTATTTCGTCCACTGTGAAAAAGAATAATCTATCTGCAGAGGTTACAGTTAAGAACCGAAAAAGAATGGAATAGAAACAACATGATTTTAAAATCCATTTACACTTTGTGGTGCATGAAGTTAATTTCTTCAAATTTATACGCTTCTTATATAAATAATTTTTTTCAGATATATAATGCAAATTTAACACCAATGTTGTAGTAATGAGGCTGTAGAGCTCAGGGCTGATGATTACTTTGGTTTCCCATCAGCAGATCAGAGGATAGTTCAGCTGACTAAATTTTCTGTTTGAGTCTGGTAACATAACAGTGACAGCTGAAAAAAGTTATTTCTCCAGAACAGTGACACTGCCCTCCTCAGGGACAAACACAGAAACAGCCTTTATCATATTTTCCTCAACCTTAACATAAAATAGGTGCTATTTTATTTGAACTCCCACCTGAATACCAGAACAAATTAAATAGCAACAGAACAAACCTTTCACTCCCCAAAGGCAGGGCTGATCAGACATTATAAAATGCATTGCATTTTACATCACATAAAAAAATTTGCATTCAGGTTAGAAAGTCTGTGGAGTAGTGTCCTGGTTCTGGCCAGGGCAGCGTTAATCTTTGCAGTAGCCAGGAGAGGGCATGGCTAGGACCTGGAGGTTATTCTATAGCACCTCACCTCATTGCTGGGGGCAGGGAGTCTCTTCCAGGGAGAAGGGCTCACTCTTCTGGGTCAGCGTAGTGTGGTGGAGGGAGCAGTCAGGTATTAGCAGTCGGGTAATGTCTATTGTTTGGGGAGGTTGGAGGGTCACCATGAAACATTCACCTCTTTCTTGCACCCTCCATCATTAGTATTGTTGCTGTTACTTTCTTATATCATTGCTGTTTCCAGTAAATTGTTCTTATCTCAACCTGTGATCTTTATCTTTTGTGCCTCCGATTCTCCTCTCCAGCCTGCCTGGGAGGGGTAGGAGCAGCTTGTGGTTTGGAGAGTCTCAGCACTAAACTGGGGAGTACCATTCTTAAACCACAACAATTAGGAGACAGCAGAAAGGAAAGAGAGGTCAAATCCATCAATTTCTTAATATTTCAAGTCCTCAGAAACTGATGTCAGTATAGGAAAAGATTATTCCAACCACAGTGGGCAAGGAAAAAACCCAACACGCCTTTATAGTGGCCTGCTTAGTAACAGTTTTTCTAAGATTTGTTACGAAAGGATATAAACATACAAAAATCAAGAATTGGTTCCTACAGTGGCTGCATATAATATAGGTTAGTTAAATGATATTATGAGCAGAATCACAAGGTTTAGAAAATAAGAAGTCTCAAGCCTACAAATTAGGTCTAATCAAGGCATTGTGATCCTTTACAAAACACTTTTCCAGGAGACACACACAGCTAAGAAGATATCTAATTTAATACTGAAGTACCTCATTTGGAATCAACTTCACAACATGTATATCTCACAAAAATTATACAAGTAAAACACTTAAGTTTTCAACTTAAATTATTGCTTGTTTACATATAAACTGGATTTTATGTACCTTACAAAATGTCCTCGTAGTTCACACTGCTTTAAAATAATCAGAAACACACGATAGTGGTGAAGTCTGTAGTGATATCTGCTATAGGTATTACAGGAATTGTTATTTTCCCAGCTAAGGGGATGGGAACCAGAAATTATCATGCTTTAAAGCAGGTATCTTAGATATTATGCACCAATTCTGCCACTACCATAATCAGTACATGCATTACCATTGAACTTTGCTGTTCAGGAGTAACCTGTTCTTTTATTCTATTAGAAAGAAGAGGAAGATGACAGAGGTCAGGAGAACCAAGTTAAAAAAAAAAATCAGGATATGATGATTGATCGGAATTTAATTAAATGAGAATGTAACCAACTTGTATGTTTGGATTCATGATTTGCATTATAAACACTACCACAAAACCCAACCAAAACGCCCCTTATAAACAGCCCTCTCACAGGGTAATTTTCATCTGTTTTACAACTTTAACCCCATTCAAAATTGGTCTGTATAGTTTTCTGCATCAGTTGATCTTCTCTGACTTGCTGTCAGTGGAACGCACTCGTTGGAGGTCTCTATATGTACCAGACGTTGCTTCTACGCCCTCTTCCATGCCTCCTCTCCGCCCCAAAATGCAGGCCTTAGTCCAAAACACCAGTTTTCAGACAGAACTGAATCCTTTGCACCAGACTGAGTAAGCCAGGGAAAACAAAGCAAAAAAACCCCAAGGTCTAGAACTAAACAGAAACAGAACAAGAGCATGGTTGTTTTTCCTTAAATACATACATTTAAATACATTCAATCTGACATGGTTTATGAAAATTGCCTGTCAACATTTACTTTGCAGGAGAGATCTAAGTTGCACTAAGGTGAATGCAGTGAACAGACTGAGCAACTGTCTGTATGCTAGCTTCAGACTGTCAAAGAAGAGGCTGCTCTTCGGCAACGACCACCTGGCTCCCCTCGGGAAGGCAGGGCTGAGTCCTGTCGGCAGCAGGCAGCCGCTGCCAGTGCTGGCAGCTCAGCTGGGACACGACAAACAGACGCAGCTCTTCAAACTGGTAAGGATTTGGGGCCATAAGCCCAGTCAGCTGAAGAAAGGAGCAACCAAACCAACCTCAGGGTCAGCAATATTTCTGAAAAAAAAAAAAAAAA
>VWZG01003084.1:79094-209256 GCA_013396735.1 Grallaria varia
AAAAGAGAAATGGGGAAAAACTCAAATGAATTCTTCCTGTTTGGATGGTGAGCTAGGTAGGTCAATGAGATTTGAGATGTTGCAGTGCAAAATCCACTGTCAACTATACACTGATGGAATACTTTAAACCTGAAATTTAATTGGAATTTATAAAGTTAAACTATCCTTTGTGTACACAGATACAACTGACCTGCAGTTTAATTCCAGTGATATCAATAGGGGCTTAATTGCATTGCATTCTTAGGTTCTTAATTCATTCCATTTATTATGGATATTAGAACAACTCAAGATCATTTCCCTCTTGTACATTCCAACTAAAGGCATGGCAATAGGGTTTAAAAGAAGTCTCATTCTTGGAATATGTGCAAAATCTTTGTGTTACTGCTGCATCACCCTCAAAGGAAACAACTGCCTTGGTTCACTTTTCCTTTCAAGATTCATAATAAAAAAAGGAGAATAAAGAAGTAAAACAGCTTCAGCTACTGATCCCTAGAGATGCTCTTTACCTCATACTTAATACCCTTGCAATGTCTTTACACAAATACAGTACAAACTGGTTTCAGCTGAGTTAATTATCTTGTATGTTCTTACTTAAAAAAAAACCCTGAGGATGTGGTTTTCACAGTTGTTTTAAGACTGTCCCTTCAAGTGGCTGCAAGCTGTGCCTCTCTTGTCTTCCTCCCCTTGCAAATGCCTGCTGCCATGGGGCGCTGTGGTCAGTCAGGTCACAGTCAATCCAGCCAAAAGCCATTTTCCTCCTCCCCTGGGGTAACTTTTCACTTATACCCCATGGTTCTGGCAGTGGAGTGGCTCTTTGCTTGTGGCCTCCTACCATGCATGAGGAAGGTCCTGCTCGCTCAGGGGCAGTGCTGGTGGTAGGCAGCTTTCTCACTGGTCCATGTGCGTGCTGCTAGGCTGCCTTCTGGAAGCATGCTCTGGACTTTACCACACTTTCCTCTGCATTCTCACAAGGCCTAGAAATGTATCTTTATAGACAAAGTCAATGTCAGGAACTATCTTGCAATTCAGGAAAGTCCTGTGTTTTGTAAATCCACTATTCCCAGCACAGCTGGTGTAGCTGGAGCTATTTGGGGCGACCAGGCATAGGCAGCAGAGTGAGTCCTGATCCTGGCTCCTGCTTTCTTCATCATGACACAGAGACACTGCACTCTCATGACCTGACTAATGTGGACAAACTAAAATTTGACCCCTCTTTGTAACATGTTGAGAGGCATTTCAGGGACCCTGTTCGTGGTTTTTGAAGATAAAGTGTGAAACAAAAGTGAAAAATCCAAAGATGTCCTTATTTCTGGGGTGGATGTTTGGCAAACAGTATCTCTTGAAAGGTGCTAAATAAACACTACCCCTATACCAGCAACTTGAAAAAAAATTATGCCCTGCAAAAGTTGCACATTAACGCCCATTCTTAGTTTTCTAATTACACAGCTTGAACATTCTTTAAAAAAAGTTATGGAGGAATAGTTTACAGCTCAGTCACAGGAAAAAAGTAGCTATTTAATCTCTATTACAGTTCAAAGTTCAGTAAAAGGTATTTATAGTGTATATAAACCATCTACATTTTCATTGACAGCCAGAGGTACATAAGTAGAATAAAAGTAAAATCACTAAGGGCAATCCAATGTGCCTTTATGAAATAATTCAAGGTTTTAAGAAGCTACTTTTCTTCAGGTGAGATAAAACTGCTCTCATGCATGGCTACTGTCCATCTCATTTTCATGGCACTGACTCCATTACTTTAACTTTACACCCCAGAGAGTCACTGCCCAAAGCCATGTCACTCATTCCTTTCCACCTGCACTGTGACTTAATCCTCTCTTGTACCCTTTCTGTCACATTCACTCTGTTTTCCTTCTTTCTTCAACCATTATTTAAAACCTACCTCAGCAGCCCTATTCCCTTTTCTTTCCTCAGCAGTACTTGGTATTTTCTTCTCTGACAGTTGGGCTTCTCTTAGCACATCAAATTTAAGTGGTTGGGGGAGGCACTAAGTAGGAGACTTTCGATCAGCCTCCCAGTACCTAAAGGGGCCTACAAGAGACCTGGAGAAGGACTTTTCACAAGAGCATGTAGTGACAGGACAAGGGGGCATGGCTTTAAACTGAGAGTAAAATTAGATATTAGGAAGAAATTCTTTACTGTGAGAGTGGTCAGACACTGGGGACAGGTTGCCCAGAGAAGTCATGGATGCCCCATCCCTGGAAGTGTTTAATGTTGGATAGGGCTTTGAGCAATCTTGTCTAATGGAGGGTGTCCCTGGCCATGGCAGCAGGTTGGAACTAGATGATCCTTAAGATCCATTCCAACCCAAGCCATTCCCTGATTCTGTAGTAACACTTTGGTATATAACAGCTTCTGCTGGAGCAGAATACACTGCATAATTTTATTAATCACCAAAGTGATCAGGAAAGAGTTGCAGAAGAGACTCTATGCACAGATCTCCCACTCTTGGAGACAGACAAACACTTGTATGTTTATATGAACCATGAGGGTGTGAAAAGGGAAGTTTTGAATACACACTCATACAAGAAAGACAGGGAAACAATAAAATACATACGGCTACTTCCACCTCAGTACTTTCACATTCTTCTTTTTCATTTATGTCAATAACTTTTCCAACCAATCTTCCTAACGTCCCCTATTACTGAAATTCCTTTTCTCTGACAGCAGAAAGCTTTACCTGGCCATGACCAGGGGGGCCGTGGAGCAACGAAGGCAGAGGTGGCACCCACCGCTAGATGGCACCTGCCCCACGCTGCTCAGCCCACTGTCCATGTCCGTCTGGCTGTCCATCTGCTCCACATCCCTCCCTCCCTCCCTGTGTCTATGGAGCGTGGCTCCCTCACATTAATTACTATTGCCTGGTAAAGTATGTCAGTAAAAAGATCCTGTATCCATTCCAGTCCACAGCATAGTCATAGTCCTGTTGCCTCTGTATGCCATTTCTTACCCGTGCTGCATCTCCATCCTGCTTTATCATATCCATTCCAGGCAGCTGGTTTGGAAAAAGATTGCCTCCTCTCATAGCAGGATCATTAACCTATTGGTAAGGAGAAAGTAAGGAGAATGAATTAAAAAATACATTGGGAGGAGGGCTGGGAATTAAAAAGAAGCATATAAACCATTACACTACTTGCACATACCGACAGCCACTTCTGAGATAATGCTGAAGTCAGGGAAGTGACTGTACAGCCAAGCACCCTCCTTGCACAGCATGTGTTTGACTCACATTATTCTGCTTCACAGTCAACAACAAAGATTTCATTCCTGATACTATGACCCTTGTGCATGTTTTACAAAGCAGGCTCCATAAATTAGGTCAGAGTTATCTGAAAAGGATATCCCTGCTATGAAAGTTCTGAAAGCAGAAATATGTAACTACTTTCCTAAGCTCAATAACACATGGCTTTGCTGCTTGCAAACCACCACACAATTTTTTCAAAGCCTGATAACATGCAGGCTAAATTATACAAAGTATTGCCTTAATTTTAACATTTACTTTTCTATTTGTAAGCAATGGGAGAAAGCATTAAATGGGAAAATGTGCAGTGGCATGCCTTCCTAAAGGGATAGTCTCCACAATTTGCTGAACACAGTCATGAGAAAGTATTGAAGCTGTGCATTTCTGCACAATCAAAGGTTCTGTCATGTTTAGTTATGTGGAAAGAGTGTTTTGCCAAATTTACAGCATTGCTTTCTTATTCAAAGGATTAATCTCACCACGTAGGAACTGGTATAAAATACAAAACAGAGCCCTTCAGCAAGGTTCTGAAATATTAGAAAAAACCAGCTTTCCTTAGAAGTTTTACAGTGAAAGAAACATCTTCCCTCAGAGGCTTTATTGATTCAGTTTACTTGGCTACTTCCGTCAGAGTAGATGGGTGCGGTAACAGTGAAGACGTGCCCCTCCAGATTTTGCTGGAAGGAAAAAGACATTTTCTGTGTCACCTGCCTTTTAGGAGACTTGTGTTGCCAAGGAGAGGAGAGTCTGCCTGTGTCCTATCTCACTTCAGCTAAACCAACCTGGTGCAGCATAGGGAGAATCACAGAATGGGCCAGGTTGGAAGGGACCACAGTGGTCCAACCTTCCTGCTCAAGCAGGGTCATTCTAGAGCACATTGCCCAGGATTGTGTCCACATGGTTCTTGAATATCTCCAGTGAAGGAGACTCCACAACCTCTCTGGGCACAGTCACATGCACAGTGAAGTTCTTCCTCATATTCAGGTGGAACTTGAAGTGCATCTGTTTCTGCCCATTGCCTCTTGTCTTATTGTTTGGCACTGCCAAGATGAGTCTTGCTCCATACTCTCCTCCAGGTACTTCTAAACATTGAAGTCCCATCTCTATTTTCTTTTGTTGAGAAAGACTGTCTTAAATTTACCACACCAAAATCTTCTCATTGCAGGTCTTCATGTTTGTTCTCTTGCGCTTCTCATTTATTTTGAAAAATGTTGTAAAGCTAAATGCAATCACATACCACCACCTAAAGGAGGAGTTTCAAATGCTGCCAAAGAGAAGACTACAATTCAATGGGAAAGGTTAAAAGCTGAAAATACTTTTGCCATAGGAATTTGAACTCTGAAGAAATTGATTGTTTAAAAGTGCTGCAAGCCTCAGAGTGATGCTTACTCCTTCTTAATACAAGTAGGCAGATTTTTAAACCTGTTATATGAATACATTTACTTCAGAAGACCTTAAAAAAATCCACCCCACATTCACACATTAACTTTTCTGACCACAATAAAAAGTCAGAAAACTATGGAGAAGGACAAAGAAATTGAAGGGGTTTTATAACTTTCTGAAGACAGGTCAGGTGGTGTTATCAGATATGAAATCTGACTGAAACAAGACTGAAGAAGTTCTACAGTTCTTCAGCAATTAAGCGTATTAATACAATGTCCTGCTAATAAAGCAGAATTATATGCAAGGTGTCTAACAAGACAAATTTCCTACCATTCCAGAACTCCTTTCATCCAGTATGCTGAGCAAAATCAAGATAACTCTTAGATGCCATGATAATTTTGGCCTGAAGAGTACTGCTCTGTGCAGATTGATAAACAACTACTCTGAGTGGACATCTAAATAGGAGTTTATTTCATATAGTGAAAAGCCTCTTCTCTTGCATAGGTTTCAAACTTCTTCGATAGCTCAGTAAATAACATGGATCCATGATGCAAAGTAAGTAACAGGCAAAACCACAGCAATAGTCCATTGCGCAAAAAAAATGATGAGGACAAGGACAAAGTAAGATGTGTGAATGGTGGAACACCAGGAAGGTTTACTTTCTTTATGCATGAGGAAGCTGTTTTGGACAAAAGGAGCCTGCAGACCTGGCAGCTAGCATTTCAGCATTCCTAGTAGCAGCCTCCTAGAAGAAAAACTAGTAAGAACAGCCTGAAGAGCTTTAATGTAATTATCAGAGAGATGATGATGAGGCAAGGTCTGGTTCCTCAAATACATAAAGAAGCTCTAAGTATCATAAATAACAAGTGCAGTTTGGACATAATCTTTTTCTTTAGTGATGCTGGGTGCCTAGGTAGTAAACAAGAGAAGGTGGAGATAGAGAAGTGTGAGGAGATAAACACCAAACTCAGTATTTCTGAGCTCTGGATATATCTGCATGATACAGCATAGGGCCACAATGAGAGAGGAGACAGAGCCAACTAAACCTGTTTGGTACCAAAGGTAATATACCTGCTTCTCACCAGGCAAATAAGTCCAAGCACAGCTTTTTACCATTAGGCAATACATCTTCCACAGCCATCCAATAACAGTGCTTTTTCAAAAGCCAGAATACATTTGCAGTGTAATCACTGCTACTCACTGCAGTTAGAAACAGACAAGCATGCAAAGTTCAAATAATGTATTATGGAACAAAAAATAACACTGAATAAGAAAATAGAAGTGTAGGTGACAGTATAAGAAAATCCCAAAGAATGAATGAAATGGCGACAGTCAGCAGAATTACAGAAAACGCAGTCATTTTGAAAACCAGCAGTTACAAGAAAAAGTTGAGCACAGTGTAGGTAAATTGCTAAATAAAGGTGTCAAATAATAAAAAACTACGCCCTGAAAACAGGAAAAAAAAAGGTATCAATTTTAGTATTCAAGTATACATTTTTAGCTGTTCATATCTCTCAGGAAACAAAATGTGAAGCAGCACAGTCAACATTCCTGAGGACTAAAAAGTACTGTCTCGTGGCCCAGAAATGGCCCCTCAGCTGTCAGCTGGCCACCTCTGACCTAGATGAAGCATAAAACATTTGCTTGCACATGACACAGTGCTGGGGTGGTAAATCAGGGTGAAAACAGGTTATTATTACAGTATGAGCCATGGGACTTTGCTTAAACAGACTCCATCTAAGAAATGCAATTTCATGGAGACAAAAGGGAGGCACTACATTTGTGAACAAAGAACATAAGGGCTTTAGTGTGACACTGTCACCAACAGAACCAAGGCAACCCATGGACTGGGTTACAAGCAGAACTTCATCTACACAGCTTTGGCGCAGTCACTGTTAAGACTGTCTCTGGTCACTCTGTTCGTACTTCTACAAGGAGGTTACAAGAATGGAGTTTAAAGCAGATGCACAAAAGGGACTGATGGGCTGAAAAACAAATGGTGAAATGGATAAAGAACCTCAGCCTATTCAGCTAACTAGAAGTTAAATAAATACTATCTTGAAACAAGATCTTGTAGTCTAACAGGAAAGAAAAGCAGTGCAACAGCTGTGCCCGTGGAAACAGTAGCCTGGATGGAAATCTTTGAAATAAAACCAGATCTCTTTCTACAGTGCAGTTTCTCAATTCAGGTTCCTCAGAAAAATTACATAGTATGGGTATCCTGATAAATTAGAAATTAGAATAATCATCTTTAAATCCCCATGCTTTTCTTTTTCTTTCTTTTTTTTTTTTTCTTTTTTTACTATTGCTTTACTACATTAAATGTGTGCAACTGTATGCACTTGGGAACTAATAATAATTTAAAAAGTCTGCTATAACTGGTCTTAGCAACTGGGAATATCAGAGAAGGTGACAGATTCGGGAGTATCAAAATGACTTTGGGTCACCAGTATGTAGCAGCTGTAGAAGACAAATGTGATCTGCAGCTATAATTGTCAGAGTATTCCAAGAGAAATGGGGGAGAACCAGTGTTATGCATATGGCTCTGGTGCTTAGGAAATACTGATTCAAACCAGAACAGGTGCAGAAAAGGAAAGGGAATTTAAAGCTTAAGAGACTGAAAAACTCTGGGTTGTCTGGCTTACAAGAAAAAGCCCAACAAACCCAAACCAAAATAATCTAACAATCTCAAACCACCACCACCAACAAAAGAATCATGTTGAGAGAATCTTTATACAGATAAAATGCAAGAAAAGAAAAGAGCTATTTAAGGTAAAGTATAACATCAGAAAAGTAAATACTCTCTTATTAAATTTAGGCTGGAAAAAGGACAGACGTTAACAACCCATTAATAGAATCAGTGTTGAACTGGAACATTATGGTATCAGAAAAAAGGTTTATGATATTGTCTGCCGTAGCAGGAGATGCTGCCTGAAGACAAAAGAGGTGTTTTCCTGCCAGTATTTCTAAGAAACGTCCATAATTTAAGCTTGTGTTTTGAACAAGCTAGAGTTCAGCTTTGAAACAAACATATTAACCTGTTAATTAAGAGAGTTTGTCAAATACTTATTAATGTACTGTGTGAGTTTAATTACAAGTCAATAAACAGAAATGTTAATTTTTGTTATTTCAGATACCCTAAGTAATAGTCTCAAAAATGATTCTGTAAACATCCTCTTGGCAGAAAAAAACAGATTACTTACCTATTGCTTCAGCAACCTATTTTATGTGCAGCACATTACAAAAAATGTGGACTTTGTACTTGTGAAGTTTCCAGACGGATAGTTCTTGAAGCTGGTCACCTATTTATTGTTGGTACTACAAACGCTGAGGCAGTTGAAGCATCTTCCACATCCTGCCCATGCCAGCATCTTTCACTGTTTAGGAAACAGCTGCCTGCCATTCGGGCCTAGCTTCCACTGCTGGAAAAATTAGCAACTGCAACTTTGCTACAGAAACTTACCTACTGAGAGCAGGAGCTAGATCAGCAGGCGCTTCCCAGGGAAGTCTAGGAGCAACTACATGTGCTAGCTACTGGGGTGCTAGGTCAAAATAGGAAATTTAGGTGCAACAAGTGCTCTCTACCTTGTTGCTCACCTTGGTTATTTGAGTGCAGAGCTAAAATCAATGCCCTTTTAACATCACTGTTTCTCAAGAAAACTAGTAAAAGAAACAAAATGGCTTACAGCAGTTACAGCCCAACACAGTGGACCTGAAAAACTACTGAAAGTCAAAGCAAATCTTCTAGCTGTCATCTCCCATCCTTAAATTCTCACCTGCTCAGGACCCATGGAGGACAACCCTGATGTAGGCACAGAGGTCGCTGAGGTCATGCTGATCTGCCCTGTCATCTGGTTCATGTTGTTCATACCACTTGTGTTGGTTGCCATGGATACACTGATGTTCATGTTATTGTTGTACATGCTGGTGCTTGCTTGCTGCCCAAAATGTGGTGGGGACTGTTGTGAAAACATGCTATAGCAAGGAATGGAAAAAGCAATGTGTCAGAATGCTGAAGCCACTAAGAAACTGCTTTCTTTTAATATATCTTAAACTAGAATTTGTATATTTGTCATTTATTCCAACTTCAAAGGGAAAACTAGTTATCAGCTGCATTAATATGCATGGAATAGATTTTCAAAATTTATGGTCCCATGTCTGTGCACAAAACTGCATGCCTTTGCATGTGAAACTATGGCAAATCTGTTATGCATGTGCAGCTACAGCCAATTAGCTGTCTAAATGCACTCTGTCTGTATTTTAATGTAATATTTGAAGGGAAAGGAAAACAGCTTTTTCTCCCTCCAATGTTAGCGCAGGACAGGACTATTGAGCTGAAATTGGAGCTAATCTAATAAATTTTCTGTTTTGCAAAATAATCTGTTTGCATATATGAATACCAGATTTGCATATATGGCAAGTGGGCTCACAAATATAGACATGCAATTGTGCAGAAATTTATTTACTAAATCATAGCATCAGATTTTGAAAATGTGTCACTGTAAGGAAACCACAAAGTCTAAGACAATTATCCTCTATGTTCCTTTAAGACCTTTCTGAACAACTTAAGGAGGAATAACTGTGAAAGAGTTCATCCCACAATTTATTCAGTCAAGTGCTTTCTGGACAGTATCTTCCTTTCCATTATGTGGGAAGCCATGTGAGAGATTCTTTACATTTTCTAAAATGCACTTCACTGTTTACATACCAGTCCTTTCTACTCTTCAAGCACAATCCAACAGTTAATGAAGGAATTATTTATTACTGACAATGTGTCTGTTTAGAGGATCTGCTTAGGCTGAAAGACTGCGGGAGGGCTGCTGTGTGTCAGATGGCACACAGTAACCACCTCTGTATCAATGGCTGACTTTCATTTCCCCGTGAAGCACTGCTCCCACATCTGAGGAAATCTTTCAGGGTTAACGCTCAACCTTGCACTTGGGTACTCCATTAGGCTACTGCTGTGCACTGTGAGACTTGGTGGAGTGCAAACAGCATTCCGGGCACAGGACCAAACTCAGAAAATCCCACCATTCTCTTCCTTCCAATTCCATGTCTTTTCAGGCCATCTAACCCCATTTTTAAGTTGTTATCTGGATGGCTGAAAGAGTACACTACAGATCATTGTGAATACTCAGTGGCTTGTGTAAACACTTTTGACATGTCTTTGCTGTAGAGCTGCAGTTCAGCAAAGCCAACCATTAGTCTTATTGAGCTGCCCTTGTGCCATTTCTGGCATAAGCCACGACAGTGGCAGCCATGTCTCCTGCAGATGCTTCAGGAAGACAGTGAGGACTGGACATGGACAAAGATGAGGACAAGAGATAAATGAGCTGCTTTAAGGGGAACTTTACTTGGATCAGCCTCATCAATAACATACTGGTGTTTTGGGTTTATTAAATCTTTGTCAACCAGTTGGAAAAAGATTTGTCACTGGGCTAGGACAGTAACAACAGCCTGAGAACTTTAGGATAACAAAAGCACTGTGCTAGAGACAGCTGTGTGCACCCCAGTGGTAAGTGATACAGGCTGTACCTGATAGCTCCTTCCGTCTTCCAGTGAACACAGACTCATTATTAGAGCTATACCAACTGGGGCAGGGGCCTCAACTGAAAAGGTGACTGCATGCATGAGGCATGCTACAATGCTGTCAGGGAATTAAATTATATGCTGACCCTCAGTATGTGCAAACACTAATGGGCTGAACCTAGTTACACTCCAGCATTTAAAGTGGGAGGTGATAATCCAGCCACCGCAATTCCAGAGCAGCAGGGAATGCATAGGCTCTGGCTCAGCTGACCCAGCCATGTGGAAAGCAGTGTGGGAGCAGAACATGAAAATCGTACGCAGAAGAAATGCATCCACACAAACGTTAGGGGCTGGAGTTCACCGTGCAACAGAGGTGCTTCTTAAGGACACAGTGTTTGTTCAGTTACCACAGACAAAGCAATGCATTGTGTGGATGCAGGTCTTTTAGCTATGCACTCACTTTGCCTTGTATGAAGACAGAATTTAAACCAATCCGTCAAACCAAATTGAAAAAGAAATCTCTTTTAGGATAGATAGTTAACAACAAACAAACACACAAACAATTACATAAAACAAGCCCATAAATAAGTGTAGACCATAAATTACGCCATTACCCTGTGTGTTCATTTTGGTTTTGTTCTGAATTTACCTGTTACCACCTATATTCCCTTGTGCCCACCCATTCATCTCTGTAGAGGACTGATAGGCAGGATTAGCCTGAGACTGCTGAATCATGGGGCTTTGACTGTGAGCCAGTCTTGGTGACATCAGTGGACTCTGAGGAGTGGTGGCCCCTGTGAAGCCTGGATCAGGCTGCTGACTAATACCTGAAGAAGAAAACAAGAAAATTACCCACGGTATATTGAGCTCATACCTGCTGACATGTCTTTACACAGTCCTATTTATATCACCTGGAACCTATTAACCTTGTGTCTTAATGTGGGACTTAGAGTTAAAGCAAGACATCATCAACTAATACTATATGTATAACCTTAAAAAAATAATTCTGCGTAGGCGTGTTGGCTACCTGCCTGTCTCAGGCACACAAGTGGTCTCTCCCCTCCACAGATCAAAACAAAAACACTGGTGACTACCTACACCCCTCCCTCTACTGCATTCAGAGCAACAAATAAAGCATATTGCTTTTGTCTATAAATCCATTTGATGAAAGTCATGCATAACCTGTTGACTGCATGGCACCACCTTTTAACAGTTAGGCTATAATTTCCAATTTTTATTAAAGCTCCTAAAACCTCTATCTCTGTTTCTGTGTCCCTCCAGAAACAGGCAATGCCATTCTGTGTAAGCATTTTAGGATTCTGTAAAATCAAAAAAAATCATCTAGATGCAAGGAAATCCTAGTAAGAGCTGTAAAATGCCAATTGTGTGCAGAAATGTTGTTTTAAAACAAGTTACTTTGGTCTTGTTTAAGTTCATTATAAACAGCGTACTCAACATAAACAACTCATAATTCTGGAGTAAGAATCAGGTGTTATGAAATCTATTCTTGTATTTACTGCTGTGACTTCTCTGTATCTTTGCTGTATCAGAAAACAGGAATAAGAATGTCTTTTCGCTTTCATAAAGCAGTTATGAATACATGGAATGAAAGTACTATTATGAAATATTACTGTTAGAAACTGATGTAAAGAGTAACAGACCAAATTTAGAATTGGATGGGCATAATTTGTTACATCAGCAGAAATTTTACATAACATATTATTTAATATAATTACAGTGTAACTTATTCAATAGGTATAAATAAAGAAGGTGTGAAGCAATAACCATATGGAGGTAACTGCCCCGTACCTCCCCCAGAACAGAGTATAACAGCTTTGTAAAACATAGAAAGAAAATTGTATTAATTATCATATTACACACGGGTTTAAGGACAGGGAGTGAAATACCTTATCTAAAATTATATTATTTAAATTCCATAATTAGTTGTTAATCTTACATTATAATGTACACAAATAATTTTTCTTTTTTTGAAAAATATGGTATTTAAGCAGTATCTCTTCAACAAAATTAAAAAAGTTACATACTGCATTGCTTCTGTTACTTTATGATGTTCATCAATACCTATTCACATATTTTTCTTCATTTGCACTTAAGTCACATATACTGGTTTCAGTATCCATCAAGCAAATACATACACATATATGAGTCTATGTGTGCATACCCACTTTTATCTGTATATACATATAAACAAACATACATGTCACATTTCTGCTATTGCTCAAAAAAAAAAGAGTGATCCTTGGAGAATAAGTGGTACTAGAACTAGGAAAGTGGAAAGGCACTACATTGCATTTAAGGACTCCCAAGTGGTCCAAACCTCCATGCTTCACACTGCTACCAGGGAGCCAGACAAGAGCCTGTAGGAGGGGGGCTTGGACCCAGCACTGGGGGGAACATGAGGGAATAAGGTCTGCCAAAATACACTGAGATGGGATGGGATCAGTACCGTAGTTTGGAGGAAACGGAAACTGCTGTGCATTTGCCTGTGGGATCCGCGGGTTGCTCATGGTTGCTGGTATGCCACCGGTGGCCACCATGCTGGGGGTCATACTCAAGCCTTGCCCTCGCATCATCAGCGTCCGCTGCTGCACCTGCTGCTGCTGCTGCTGCATCTGCCGCTGCCGCAAGTGCTGGCTCAGGATCTCCCGCTGCCTCTGCGCCAGCATCTGCGCGTTGATAGGGCCCTGCAGGGAAAACCACCGCCACCCATCAACAGCCCCTCCTAGGGCAGCCTGTCCAATGGAGGCATCTCCACCAGAGCAATCTGGAAGATTCTAGCTTTTTTCCCTCCATTGTACAATTAATAATAATATAAAGCAGGAGAAAAATGTTATATTAATACTTCTGCTGGGAAAGATCTCTGACAGTGCAGGAGTCACTAAATGAAATAATATCAGTGTTTAATGTTGCAGGAATTTGTAATTGCAAATAGAGCAGTTCCTTAAAAAAACACCACAACTTTAGGAAATTAGAAGTTTAGTTAAAAATGCAGTTATATCATATCTTTAGTAAACAACCAGTCATGCCACGTAAATATGGGAAAAACTCTCCAAAATAAAACAGTAAAACACTTCCTATCATGCAGACTGCATTATTTGTACTGAAGTTGTATTCACTGTATAGCATTACTACTATATTATATTGGGGAAGAAAGAAAAAGGAAAGTGTTTTTTTTTCTTAAATGGTATTATTTCTCTCACCTGTGTTGGCACTCCAGGTCTCAAAGACAGATTCATATTGGAGACGCTGCTGATCTGATTTATCAGTGGCTGTCGATTCTAAAGAAAACCACCCCAACATCAAAACCCAAAAGTTTTTAGAAGGGAAAAAAAGAAGTGTTACATACAGAGTTATACGCATCTACTTCCCTGGTTGGTCTGTAGACCTAGCTATACATGTTCAAGCAGGGATTAATTTTCCACCTGAAGTCCTATTGCCATGCACAATATGCTGTTTCTTAAGGAGATACTACACCATGGAAATAATAACACTGGCAGCAAACTTCTTATACCAAAATTGCTCCCTTCACAGTTCCTGTCCTTTTTCAGTTTGGGACTGGACTGTTGAGGTTTACTCCAAATTAGACCTTATTCTGATGTTTGAAGGCAGAGATGATCTTTCCTCCTTCAACAGAAAAAGCATTGATATCTCATTTATAGTCCTATGAACTTATCTATTTAAAAGCTGAACAATAAACAACAACATAAAACAATCCTCAAAAGTAGACCAAAGCCAAGGGAAAAAAAAGGATATATGTAAAAGCAGCAATAAAAGCAGTTAGATTGATGAAGAGTCAAGATACAACAAACAGAAAAAGACTTATGTAACAAAAAGCACCAATGAAACTTTGCTCAAAGACCAAGTGAGACCCAGGCTTAAGTACTAGTCATGTTCTTGCATGGTATTATATAAAGAATAGTGTAAAGACGCCAAAAAAATATCAAAACCAATAACATGCAAAGTCCTGTCCTGTCAAAATTCGTTGTGGCTAGTGTTTTCAGTTTAAAAGCGTAATAAAGCAAGATCTACTCTGTTTGGAGCAAGCTGACCGTCTGTGCCACCTAGGAGAGGTGCCTGTGCCAGCGTGGCACCAGGTATGAGAAGGGGATGTACCTGCTGTGCCTGGAGCCTGTGCTGCAGCTGGAGCCGCAGCTGGTTTGGCTGGTTCTGCACGATGCCGGCGGGCCGGAGGCCAGGCCGGGGCTGCATGCGCAGGGCGGTGTACCCCGGGCGCTGCCCCATGGCGTGGAAGCTGGGGTCCTGCATGGCTGCGTAGCTGCCCTGCGCCATCTGCGCCTGCGCCGCGTATTGCTGGGAGAACACCGGAGCCTTCTGCTCCATCAGGATGCTGGACTCCTGGCTGGGGAAGGTCTCCGGGTCGACAGCTTGGCTCTGCAGAAATACGGGAACAATAGAAACAGTTGGTGGGACGCGGCTTTTCAGAGGATTATACAAGACTAATATGGACAGCTCGCAAAAACAACCTTCTAGGACGTGAATGTTTTTAAACAGAAAATTGCATAAGGTTTCTTCACCTCAATATAAAACTTAAACTGAACTGCATTTTTGAGTATCAAAACATATTCATGGAGACAAATTCCTTCTCTTTTTTTTTTTGAACAAAGACCCACAGTCTTTCTCATGTTCTTAACACAACCATTTTATCACTCTTCTAATGAATAAAACCCTGAAATGACAAATGCTAGATCAAAATCTGTAAATTAAGTGATGCCAGCATATTTCTGCCATTGAATCTGAGAAATTCAAAGACATTACAAATTAATAAGTAGATTTTTATCAGTATCCTTAAACAAAATAATGACTTCAAATAAAGATGCCTGAAACTATTACAGAAGCTAATGTGAACAGAGTGCCTAATTCTTTCAGGGCACTTTTGCACTAACTGATTATCCATTAGCATAAATAGCTAACACAATTCTAAACTCCATTCTAGATACACCCTTAATATTTGCTCTAGCCAGAATAATTTTATAGCTTATTCCACACTGACCTTGAAAATTAGGTTAATCTAAATTTCAGTGTCCTCATGAAAGAAAGTCTTTAAGCTGCTATAAAATGTTCAAGGCTATTTTAAAAAATGTGTTTTAAAATGAGACAGTTCTCTTATCTGCAAAATTCTTCAACTGTTTCCACTGAGATATTAAAAAGAAACATATTTACCATTTAGTTTGAAATAAACCATTGTTCATATTTTCTTGGTGGTGGTATTCCAAAACCTATGTAATACTGCATGGAAGTTTCACACCACAAAATTGAAGTTCACCAATAAATTGTATCTCTAGCTTAACACCTCACTGAGTACTGTGTTGTACCAAATAGGCTTGGAGATAGCTTTCTCATGTTTAAAGCAGAATTTCATTGGTCCTATTTCATATCTAAAATGCAGAGGTAGTTCAGAAGTTATGCTCAGGTTGCTTGGAAATGAAATGGGTATTCTAGGCTCCTCTGAGAATATTAAATGATCATATAAACATGTACAGCTGACTTTGAAAATACAATTCTTATGCTAGAAACATCAGGAACTAACTTTTCCCCCAAATATTTTTATTTTTACAAAATCTTTTTGCACCTTATAAGACTTAAATGGACAAGAACCAAGTGGAAGCCAACAAAACTAACTGTGGGGGAAAATGGATGAAAAAGCATAGAACAATTTCATGCTACAAAGTTTGGGAAGCATGCTCATAATTAAAAAAAAATTACAGTTTATGTAATTATTTAAGCAAGAATGAAACCAGCTGCTTCAGATGAAACTCATCCCTTAACACACACTAATCAACTAAGTGAAAAACTACTGGTAAAATTAAACATTACAGATTTGCTAATCCAAAAGACTTGCCCTCATACAAAAGTCTGGATCCTGCTTCTCTGCTCCCAGGTCTTCATATTCTTATTTTCCTCTTTCCTACACACTGTTGCTGGCTGTGATCTTACATTTCTTTGCTACAGGTGTTCTTCTGACCATAATTTTTTTTTTTTTGTTTAGATGAGTTTAGTTACATAAAGCAGGTCAGAAGAATGAGATCTAGGTGAGTGTGGCAAGGGAAGGAAGAAAAACTAAACCTGGGGCTGAAGGAAGCTTTTCAGGTGATACTGAAACATTATATGGACTTCCACCAAAAGATGCAACCCCATCCTAGCTTGCAAGAAGTGTTTTATAATTCTGTTTTTCAACTCCACCTGGACAACATATCTTTTAAAAGCAACTAATGCCACGTCCAGTATACCTGGCTCACTAGTTCTGGTATTCCCAGAGCCCTGTCAATTTCTTCTAAACCATCAAAATTCCTTAATGCCATGTAAAGCTGATCCAGGAGAGTACCCTCATCACTTGGTGACTCTGATGAAGGATGATTACACAAGAGATCATCTGGTGAGCTGCCAAATGGTTGCCTGTGAAAACATGAACACAGCATTGGTAAACAGCTGCTGAAAAACAAAAAATATCAGAGGATTAGTACTGAAATTGAACTAACAAGTGGAGACAGAAATTCTTTTAATTGCTGCCAATTTTGTTTAGAAAATTATTCTGGATGAAAGCTACGCTACCCAAAGAAGTAACTAAATAGTGTGATTAATGCTTGTCAAGATTCTACAAGCATGGTATATCTGACAAGCAAGAAAGTGCACCAAAGGTATGCCTGAGTGCTGATTTCATATTACAGGGTCAACAGTGGAACAGAGAAGTCAGTATAGAATATTGTCAATGAAGACAGAATGTTAAATAATTGTGGTTTTAAAATTAATTGTAGCTTTGAATTTCAGATGTCAGATTAAGTATACTATCACAAGTAGACTCTCCTCTTAGCTGGTTTTCTCTCAGGCTAAGCAAGCTGATGAGGTCACAGAGGGGTCCACTGATTGTCTGAGATTGCAAAACTTAACACCTGGAAGAGCTGGGCAGAAGCATGGGGGGGGGCAGGGAGAAAAGGACATTGCCCTTTTTGTTTGCAGCACAACACTGCACCAGGCTCACCCCATCTGCACACTTGGGTACCAGTTTATACACTTGGTTAGTGCCTCGGAAGGATATCAGCAAGAATTTGGATACTGGTAGGCAGAGCGTAGCGGCTCTATAAATCCTGCTTACCTCACCCATGAATTTGTATGCAAAGCACAGTCAGTTACAAAGGCAGAATAAAGGGTTATTCTAAACCCAAAGGATGAAACTTCTCGAGAAACAAACTAAATCTGAAATAACACCTTATCTGCAGCCAAATAACACATTTTTGTTTTGCATTTCACACACCTGCCCTGCTTCATGCATGTTACTACAAGACTACAATAGAAAATATAAAGAGCAAAGCCTTCTGCAAGCACGGGCAGCTAAAATATGCACATCATGGAAGAATCTCATCCCAGATAATTACTCAGATACAAAAAAAGCTGTCACACAAAGAGGGAGGAAAAGCACTATATGTGAACCCTTTTTACATGTCTGTTTAGAAAAACAAAGAAACATGTTTGTGTATTTAGTTTCCATAATGAGATATATGGTTGCCATGGAAGTCTAATCTCTATGTCAAAGCTAAGCAGAAGAGCCGCATTGTCAGGCTATACACCAAAAAAGCCCAAAGGATGGCAGGCTGGAAAACTAACTAAAATATATGCTTTTTCAATTTGACCCCAGACAATAAAAATAAAAGGATATATATGACATACTTTTAAAACATTGCAAAGTATCAATCTCATATATGTAAGTTTCTGTAACACTCACAGATAGAATTATAAATCAGCAAAAGGAAAGAACAAAAAAAAATCCTTTCATTCAAATTGCTTGCAAACTTTAAAGATAACCTATAAGAAGGGATTCATGATGCAGAAAAACAATTGATGAGCCCAGCAAAACAAACCTCCCTGAAATTGCACATGGGCATGAAAACAGGTAAGAAAGACTTTAAAACATTTGTCAAATACTGTATTGTTAAACAAGGACAATTACTTACAATTACAATTTTCCCATTTCTTTTATATACTGCAATGACACTTTTATTATTTAAGAATTATTTTTACTCATTTAATACACACGACAATAATCAGATTATAAAAATACCAGTCTTGGGGATTAATAAAATAAGAAATGGCAGTACCAACCATTTCATCATCTCAGTTTGGGTGTAAATGATCAAAATATGATTACTTTCAGATGCAATGCAATAGGATTTTTTTTTCATCATCTTCAGCTACAAGGGAACTATGAAAAATGTGAGGGTGAAAAAAATGGAAGAATTAACTGCCTGGCTTGCTGACCAAACATAACCTTTTATTTTAAGGCGTAATTTTTAAAGTGAATAATTTAGTTATGCAAACAGTACATTATGCATATGGATACCCTAACTGAGGGAAACACCAGGAAACATCTTGCAAAGCATGGCAACTAACAAAGAAAATGCCACATATATTTATTGATAATATTTTTGGACATACTAATGAAAATTAAGAGAATGTAGTCAGAAAATTAACAGTTTTTCAAACATAATTTTTTCCAATTATTTCCACTTCCTTTTCTTTTCAGTGATCCCTTCATCTGCTACTGAAAAATATCCCAATTTACACAATTTAAAATATGTCAACATTTTGCACTTTCTTGCCCATTTTGTATCACTTAGACAGTCCATATAAATATATACATGTATATATATAGTTTCTCTGAAGTAAGCTGCAAACCTTTTGGAGAAGACCTGGCTCTTTTTCAAGAAGTGCAAACCACTTTTCATAGTTTGCCATTATTTTAAAATCTTAATAATGAACAAAGTTAATACATTACATATGAGTTAATGAGTTGTGATTGAACTAGTTCTGATTACCTGAGAAAGCACTAACTTCAGGGAAGAGGCAGTCTTCCTTTCATTTCATCTTTCGTTCCTCATATTTTACAGAATTTAGCTCAATTAAAAAAACCCAAACAAAACATATTAACCATGTCTTGCATCACTTAAGATGCTACCCTGCTGCAGGAAGAAACAGCTATGTTATAATTACATAGTTATGGCTGGTACTGCTGACATTTTTTCACATTTAGTGTTAAGTATGATTATTAACACTAAGAACAGCAAAATCAGACAGAATCATGCCCTTAATGCTCCAGAGGTGAAAAATGGTGCAACTATCTGAAGTGCTGGCAGCATTCCCTGTGATACACAACTTTCAATTCTTTCAACACGTTAAAGGGCAAAGAGAGCCTTTATAACTATTACTTGAACACACATATATTTCATGAGCATAAAACACTACAAGCATTAAATGGATGTAATATTTGGTGATTATTTTATGCAGAAATTTGTTTCAATGAGGTGTATAAAATATAGGCCTGCAAAATCTCTCTGTGTTCTGATATGACACCAAGACTCACCTGCTCTGATTACCGAAAGTTGCCTGTTCTATGGGCAAGATGCTGTCTGGCCATGGTGCAGTCTGATTTGGAGGCGCTTGTTGTTGGCTATACTGAGGTCCTCCTATGTTCATCTCCAGTTCCGATGGCCCTAATCAAGAAAAAAATAGTCATATATACTTTTCTGAAAAGAAGCTACTTTCCTGTTAATTCTTTTGTTTGAATTATCTATGTTATGGTCAGGGCAAACAAAACCATTAAGACTTCAGTAATATTATACTTAAAAGCATAATTTGGTTTTTTTTTAATTGAAGTTTGCTTTTAAAGTTTGAGAAAACATGAAAACTCTGAAAGTGGTTCAAAATTACAAAATAGCAGATACAACATCATAGATACAAAAATTAATAAGACAAGTATAAAAAACTCCTCAGTATATAGAGCCAGTATGGTAATGTGCTTGCTTTAAAAGTGACCAGGAACACTTGTAATGTTCACAGCTTTTCCGCTAAAAAATCTCCACGGTCTTTAGTGAACAAGAGTAACATCGTATCCTCTTGTTTTGGCCGTACCACTGTGGAGCTATAGAGTAGCAGGAACTGTCCATCTCAATACATGCATTAAAATTGCGACACCTTCCTTCCCACATCCACAGGAAACTTTCACTGTGAAATACCGTTCTCATCAAACCTATAGTTTTTTGGTTTTGGTTTTTTTTTAAATCTGCTTCATCTTCAACAATCCGATATACGCCAAAAGGAGCAACTCTACATGCACTCTGACTTACCCATATTCATGACCTGAGATGGAAGCATCTGCCTCGGGCCAGGCTGGTTGCTGGGTCTCAAGGGGATGCTGGCCGTGGGGTTGCGGATCATGCCTGCTTGCACCGGCCTGTTCATGGTGCTGGCTGTGGGCGTGCAGGTCACCCTCACAGCAGCAGCCTGGCTTCCCCAGTCTCCAGATGTCATGGCAGGCCGAGGGGCATTGCCACTGATCATTCCTGCACAAAAGCCAAACAGACTTAGGTACCAGGACATGATTCAGAAAAGCTTTAGCACTACTGCTACCTGCAGTTCCATTCAAAGCACATCGTACCACAACTGCCCTTCCAGATGTGCAAAGCTACAGAACGACACCTTACGCTTCTTAGTCAAGGGGCTGGAGAGTGTTACACATTTTACAAGAGGAAGTTCCTTTTATCATTTCCAAAATGCTGTTCAGAGTAAGCGTTCCCACATGTAGCCTGCAACAGGTGCTGAGGGTGTGTGGATAGCTTTAACTTCCTTCCTCAGGAAATGAATCACGTTTGTTGATGTGTATGTCAGTGCTTTATTTTCCAAGTGCTAAGTGAGAATGGAGACTTGAGTAACAATGTGTTAACGCTAAACACACAAATTAGAACGATTGTATATAAATTCACATTCTGCAAACATATTTCCTTGACTTCTTTCACTTGAAATCTAGAACCTTCTTAGGTTCAAGGCTCACCCAGATAATCTCAAACCAATGTACAGGGCAGGGAAATTACTCACAGGAACTTTCCGATAGATGCTGAAGTTCATTACCGTTATTTTAGGGGAAGTCCTCCCACATCTACTGTAAACAACTGATACGGTTTATTTACACTTGGAATATATAGAATACTACACTCTTACAGTAGCCAAAAAACCTCAACCAAACCTCAATACAAAAAAGCCCCACACCAAAGAAGGGCATAGTATTTATACATTTCAATTTTAATCAGTTAAACGAGCAGATAAAACACTGATTTCAGATAGGACTACTGGTTCAGATTTGTATTTCCAGTTGCATTTTGCAACATCCTTAAATGAATACTAAAAGCCACACTGATAATTATTACTTATCAGTTCAATTACTTGGTGACAAATAACCAAAGAGAAAAACTCTCTGAAGAGGGTGTTTCGGCTGCTGTACAAGATTTGCTTTAGTGTTACATCCTCATGTTTGTTGTATTTGTGTACATATTCAATCAGCTGAGATATGTGGTGTGCTAGAGCAAGGCAGGAACACAATAATAGTCTCTAACTTGTATACATAAGATGAATGAAATCTTCTAATATGTATACAGAATATGAAAGTAACAGGACACTTAAAAGAATACAGGTTGACGTAAATGGGTTATTTCAGTGTCTGGCAGCATGTCTTTTTTAATACTGATGCAAACTAAATATAAAAATTTGATGCTGAATAGCCAGCTGAAAGGACTTACAATGCCCATTTATTTACTCAGAGCTCTTACAGGGGTTGTTGGTCACCTGCAGTCTCAGACTAGGCATTAGCTGAAGCCCATCAGCCAGACTTTTCTTGTCAAACATACTACATTGTCTTTGTATGTTATTAACATGTTGTAACTGCAACATCTGATGGTTCCCAAAACGGTTATGCATCAGAAAATTATGAAAACATCAGAATTTCTTTTATTTAAAATGAGAACAAAGGCTACTAAACATAGCATAGTTGAGGGTAAACCCAAGGTCTATAGAGACACACACCATAAGGGCAACAGTATTGCACACAATTTTGTTTTCAAAGACTCATCCCTATAGACTAGTGGTTCATTTGCTTTTTTGAGGGAGAAAGATTGGCTTTTCACCTATCTAAGCCTCAGCTGAATCTGTAGCATTGGTGTGAACAGACTCTAATTGCCGTTACACTGCATTCACCTAGAAGTTTTCAGGTAAGTAAAAAGCAGTGCATAACGGGCAGGACTACAAATATGCAGACACAGAAATTCAAAATAAATACGACAATACATATCATCCCATGAAACATGATTTTTTCCAGATTTTTTGGAAAGTAATAACCTGCACTTGTAATAACTCCTACATTAAGCTGCACATAGCCTGTTACTCATATATATTAAAAAAAAAAAAAAGGAAAGTCATCTTACCTGTGTTACTGTTGCCTAAAGTTCCTTGACTTCCTATCATCCCTTCATTCCTGCCCATCAGTCCCGGCTGAGGTATCACTGAATAAGGGCTACTCGTTCTTATGGGTGGGAAAGTTCCTGCACCTGTTGGGTTCTGCAGTGTGATGTCAAGTGGTAAATTCTGGTTTGGTAATAACCTGCCCAGTTGCCCTGCTCGTGGATTATTAAAAGCTAGACAGGAGGAGCAAAGAAAAAAAAGCAAAGTTACAAGAATGGAAACTTTACTAGTTAAAAAAAAAAGGAACCCAGACACAATTAAAGCTCTTGGGCTGAGCTATTTAATGCTGCTTAATTTACCCACTCTTATCTGTCTGAGAAACATCCCTTCTTGACATTTTAATGTAAATTTCAAAATGGAACATTCTGACACTAAACACAAACCAGATATGATGTATATTTAAAAAACCTTTAAATGATGCAATTTAACTGACAGAAGAGCCACTACAGCAAAATGCACCACTATGTGATGTGCATACTACTGCCAATTAATCTTATACCTAGTAGGGCTGTAATGGCATGCAGATGTTATCCTGAGGCAGATTGTTAGGAATTATCTCAGTTTTGAGAGTTTTCCAGTGCAAGCTGTGCCCCTGAAGAAGTTAACAAAATTAAAGGCAGATTGAGTCTATACTGGATCCCATAGCCCCATTTCTACGTGTCCCTCTTGATTTTTTTTTTCAACATTTTTTGTCCTTAATAAAAAAAAAATCCTTCCTTGATTCAGCAACAACAAATAACTGGTCCAGAATTAGAGCTGTGTCACAATAATATGCTGGTAAACAGAATGATCCTTGATGGTCACTGTCACCTTTATGTAACTATTTTCTTCTGGTTTGTGCTTTTAAAATCAGCCTCTGCAAAGAAAACTGCAGACTGCCTTAGAAAAGTGAGTTTCAGATTATGACTGGCAAGCATCTGGCTCAGCTGGTCTTTGGGTAATGTTCCAACGCATGGAAGCATCCCCTGTGTGCACAACTAGTTCTCAAACATGAACTGAACACTGACCTTGTAGTTATGATTCCATTTCCAACCAAATAAAATACATACAAGTAAATCACACATTTTTCTGCAATTATTATTTTCAGTACTTCCTGATAGCTTCCCCTAGGAGAGGCTCTGATATAACTCCATCCTTAAAGCCACTTCTGAATTTTTGTGTTCACCACACTGCAAAGAAGTTAAATAACTTCTTTCTTTCTTTCCTTTTTTTAGATGGAAGTAGCACTACTTCTGAATTTGAAAACTCAAATGAGGTTTAGTAAGCTTGCTAAAAAGTACAGAAACATTTTATTACAAAGGTCTCTGACTTTTGTTCTTATTTTGTAAAACCAGACTACAGGAAGTCATGGTATTTATTTATTTTTTTAGTGTAAGTTTGTCATGTGAATTTGCTTATATGCGTGTATAGAAAAAACATCACGATACATACACCTAATTTCTAACTATGAGATCAAAGTTTTGTCCATCTATAAAACAAGCAAACAAAACTTACTCATGAAACAAAAATTACTTTCTCAAGAGTAAGGGCATCAAAAAGTCTAAGGATTGAACCAAAAATGAACTTCATTGACAGTTTGCTCCAGAAGTTTGAAAAATCACATAGATAAACGAGTTGTTATATGTGTAGCTTTGCCAGCACCCACTGATGTTACAAAAAGGAAAGCTGGAAATGCAGCACAAAGTAAAAACACAGCTGATGAGTTGTGACAGTGATTAGATCACATATTCCGCTCTCGGTCAGAATGGGACTCAAGGAGGCTCCCTGTCCCCCATGTAAGAGACTCTAGCAATTTGGCAAATCTAGCAGCTTTTTTTTTTTTTTTTTAACACAAGAATATTTTAAGCATTTTCATGTAAAACCTGTAACATGAAAGCTGGTTATTTCTTCAGAAAAAAAATAAATTAAAAAACTGTAAACCTCTTTTGGAATGTCATACGATTTGACATTCATTCTACATTGCTTTTCTGTGAGCAAATGAAAATCCCCTCACTGTTTCTATGCACCTATTTTCTGTATGCTCTTCTACTACAAACAAGGCAGAAGTTCCTAGGGAAATCAGGCACAAACACAAGCCTGAGCCTGGGGAAAAGGTTTCAGAGTTTTAATATAGATGGGAAACAGAATGCCACTTTTACAGAACTGCTGCTAACCACCAAGTCACTCTCATTTACAGTCATACTGTTACTGTACTGTGAGTAGCTCTGAAAGCAGATTTAAAGCCAGGTTAACTCTAGAATGCCAAAGGGCTACATTGGAAGGAACCAACACACCTTGCTTCAGGAAGAATATACTAAAGCCTTCACATGCAGAGATTTTCTTCTGACTTTTGTGCTGCTGCTTTAGTACCCCATACTTACAAAAATGAGTACATTAAATCCAAGCATCTTTCTCTGAGCAACATTGATAACAAGTGATTATTTAAGGATCTGAAGCGGTTTTAATATGAATTTAAATATTAATTTTTATAATGGAATATTATTATTTATTTAAACATTTCTAAGTAACCTGGGTTAATTTGAAAGTGGCCCAGTGTTATTTTAATATTATCAGAATGTCTACAAATATTATCTAAACACTAAGTTAAAAAAATAATAAAAAAAATCAGTGTACTTCTAAGGAAGTAAATAGATGCTGCCAGCCTAGCCAACAGGAGTAAAAAATGAAGCAGTGACTTTTTATGCTATTTTATTCAACATTAGTAGTTGATAAGACTCCTGTCTTGCTTTGTTTCCATTATTCTATGGTGGTTAACCAGCATTTCAATGCTGATTTGTGAGCTAATTAATAAAGTTAAGGAAAGCTGTCAGCTGGAAGTGACTCAATTAAAAACCACAATTTCAAAATAAACTCCGACATTCTTCTTAATCTTTCGTCCTTCTATTAATCTTGCGCTTTTAGAAGAAGACTCCTTCATTCTTAGAAGTTTCCCTTGTCCCTTTTACTGCAAGAGCTGCCAGAAAGGAGTGATCTGCATCACAAAAAAACGCTCTCCATGCCAAAATCATCACAGCAGCATCACATACAGCCACATCAGGGGATGTCTGCTTTGTTTTAGGGTACCACTTAAAACTCCTCAGAGGACACAGACTTTCCGGGTGAACCTGGTGTGAATTAGACATAACCTCCATGTGTGTTTTGAAATGGGACGACCGCAGATGGCGCTGTGTCATCATGCAACACCAGACCAGGACAAGTTGCTGCCTGGTTGCCCCTTGGCCGACCCAGGGGCACCACAATCCCTGCTCTGGGGGTTCACAACCTCGGTATACACGCGCATGTGGAAGGCAGAGGGGACTCACTGCTCTGTGAAATCCTCATTGCTGGTTTCTGGGTGGCCACCGCCGTGCCGGGGCTGCTGTCACTGGTGAGCTGCATGAGGTCATTGATGATGGCTTGCTTGTCGACCGAGCCTGCTGGCACGCCTGGGCGGCTATCTGGGAAAAGCTGTGGTAACTGGCTGTTCTGCAGGTCATCCAGAATCTCTTCCAAGTTATCCAATTCACTGCCTGGCTGCAACAAAGAAAGCGCAAACCCACAGTACACATCGCTGCTCGCCTGCTGTTGGCGTCCTGCTCACACCAAGCCATGCAGCCCACAACTGTTACACCCACACCGGCTTCGGATGCAGCCAGCAAGATGCCCAGTGTGGAGGAAGCTCACAAAGCTCATGAAAGGCGACTGTGCAGGCTTCCCAGGGCTCATCTGCTTTGCTTTTGGGGAGCCCACCATGGCACTGGCACCCCTTCAAAAGCTCAGTATTGGAATGTATGATTCCACCTGGTCCATACCTCGGGTGACAGGGAAATTCTCCGTGTGCACTCTGTGATCAGTGCTGACAGCAGGAATAATTTTGGCAGGGGAAGAGATCCAAGAGTGCTGAAGAAGGGGGTTTACATAGGTATAACCAATACTCCTTTCAGCACAGTCATATTTTCAGTCTCTTTATGACTTGATTAAAAGCATATGATGGAAAAGTTGCTTCATGGCTAAAACAATTCCCCATATGCCTTTTCTTTGTTACATTCAAAGCCTGAACACTGAATAACACTATATAAGTTAACTGGCAAGAAATACACATTTCAGTGAAGTTAAATAAATTAAAACCCGAGAACTAGTTACTAGAATTTGGAATGTACTTTGCTCACAGCTTCCAAAATCATTGAAAATAACTTCTCCAGAATAAGAAAAGAGAAATCTAGTTGCACTCAATTTAGTAGAAAATGAACATGAAACAAAAATGGGGGGAAAATGAAGTTCATCCTATACTAACATAAATACTGACCTTCTTGTTTTTCTTAAAAATGTTGATTTTCACCAGTATTCTTTTTTGTCAGCTTGTCTGTCTATAAACTCTCAGAATTAAAATCTCTTTCTGACTGAAATGTGGAAATCATTACAATTATATTCTCCAATCCTAAACTTTTGAATAGGGTAAAACTTGGGTAATAACAATAGGGAATCCAGTCTCAGTTACCACCAAGCTGCACAGAAAACATATCATGACAGTTTTTATAACAAAAATCAGCATCTTCCTTAGAAAATGTGCAATGATGGAAGAGGCGCAGAGTGAGCAGCCAGCCGTGAAGGATGGGGAACTGAGAAACAGCACTGTAAACGTGCACAACTGAAATACAATTCTTCCTGGTTTGTGTGTTTTTTTTTTTTTTTTTTTTGTCTTTCCCCATATCATGAACTTCTTACTTGTTGAGAGCAAGCTTACAGCATAGATCACAGGATAATGTAGAAATACCTGAGATGGCTTTACCTACAGAGACTCTTGCAGGCTAGCTAGGAAGGACTGCACATTGTACACTATGTACAAAACTCCTGCTGCCACATCTAACCTGCTCCTGGGAAGCTCAGATACTTTATTCAAAATAGCTAAAATGCCCCAAGATTGCATTGCTACATGCCTATTTTGGGTGACTGGCTGCAAATAAACATGGTATTATACTCTACTCCTACATCACCACCTAGTCTTACAGATCAGAGTTTGTGGTGCATAAGAGGAGGGAGTTTACTCCATTAAAAGGCAGCATGTGGGTGATCTGGAGGTTGGTGTTATTGGCAAAATGGTAGGAAATCACAGAAGAAGGGGACTAAAAGAAATTTAAAGCCTCAAGGCAAGATCAGTGTATGCCATTCCCTACAGAAGTTCATATAGTTGCTTGTTAAAGACATCAGTGATAGAGAAACCACAGCTTCATCACTCTGCCATCCTTATTATTCTTGTGGGTTTTTCCCCTCAGTCTCAATGCAAAATGTCTTTCAGTGAAATTTAGGCCCTTCCTTCCAATCGTATTTTGAATCTGGAGAACACATTGTGCTTCCCTTTCTTTTTCTAATTCTTTCTGTATTTGAAAATATGGACCCTTTTGGGCTTTAAGCTAAAATGAATAAACAACCTCAACTCTTGAATTTTGTTTAGCATATAACCTGTTTTCTAGGCCTCTCATTAGTCTCATTGTTCCTTTGGATTGCCTTCAGTGGGTCCACATTTTTGCTGAAGCTGTGTCTGGAACAGGACTTAAGATGAAGCCTTACAGCTGCTGAGTAAACAGAAAATTTACACATAGTATGCTCTGATGGCATATTCCAGAAAAGCCTGTGATTCTTTTACTTACATGATATTACTGACTCTCACTCATCTTGAGCTCACTACGATCCCTAGACACAGCTCTGAAAAAGTCCTATCTAGCCAATTGTCCCTCCTTTAAAAAAAAAAAAAAAAGAAATTTGTCAAGTTATTTTTGACTAATGATAATAAATAGCATTTATTCACCCTGAATGTTATAACATTTTTTTCTCTATATCACCATGTTGCAGCTGAATTTTATTTCTGTCCCCCAGTGTGCTTGCAGATATTCAAGTATCACACGCAGCTTTTCCAAGCATACGCTCTATTCTCCCATCAGGTCATTTAGGTTAACTAAAACACTCAGCAGCTCTAGGAGCACTCTGCAGGAGCTCCTGCAGCATCTCCATTTTGACAGTGAATCCTTCAATAACTACTGTGTGTGTAAGGATTTCCAAACAGCTTCCTATCTGCTCACAGCAGATTCATCTTGACCATCTCTAACCTGCTTCTGAGAATGCTGTAAGTTAAAGGGCCAAAGAGCCTAGGCACATGGCACACACTGCTTCTCTTATGCCAGCAATACCTCTGCCCTCTTGCCAAAGGAAAACTGGTTGGTTCAACATTACCTGTTCTTGACAATCCCACTGATGACTCACTGCCTTCCAGGCAATTACAAGCAGCTGGGTGGACACAGCACACTGACAGAAAAGGCCGAGCCAGGAGGAATCAAATGTGATTATATGAAGCCTAAATCATGGCATGGACAGGTGATAAGCAGATTCAGAAAGGCGCTCCAAGAGACAGCCGTGAGTGACGTTTATAGGTGCTGCAGTTTGAGCGATGGGAGATCTGGTACAAGAAGACTGCAAGAGCCGGTAGAAGAGGCTGATACAGAGAATCATAAATTATAGAAGGATGATTCAATACTCTTTGGGGGAATTAAGACATATGGCCTTCATTAAACGTATCTGAGACAATATTGAAGGGAAGTTTTATATGTTTTAAGGGGTATTTTTGGTTGGTTCTGTGCAAGATTTTGTGTCCTGCTTTCTTTTAACATTCTGGCTACTGCAATTTGTTGTTTAAACATTAAATGTTAAAAATAATAACAACCCCAAACCAATGCCAGTGAAAAACATATTGATCCAAACGTGACAGAAAACAGCACTCCCTAAGATGCTTTCAATTCCTCTCAGGAAGTGGCAAAGAAAGGCCAAATACAACAGATGTATTTCAACACCACAAATACATAACCTTCCTCCTTTTTTTGCTTAACATAATCAGTATTATTTTTATGAGGGTTCTCAACTGCTACAAAAGTTCCAAGATAGGCTAACATCATAGCTTGGTTTTAATCCTAAACCTGTCTTTCAAGACTCACTCTCAAATGGCACCATATGTGCAGAAACTAGCATTAAAATATTTACTTGGTTAGTTTCATGGGATTTTTCTTTTATTTCTATCCTATATTTATTTTGCTAATGGTCTAAATTGAACTTTATGTAAATAGAAGGCACACCCTAACCTCCCTGTAAAACAATTATTTGTCATGAATTGAAAAATAAAACTAAAAGAAATGCCTGATAAGGTGTTAAGCATCACAAGAAAGTTCTTTTGTATAAATTTTCACTATCTCTAAGCAATGCAATTACCACAACTTCCACAGAACTTGGACACTTAGTGCCAGAAAGCGTAAGACAAATTATTCTTAGAAATATTTTTGCATTTAAAAAAGTACTTATTTTATACTGTCATTTAGAGAAATACAGATTAAAGTTAAGTGCTTATAGAATTTTTCAGCTCTACTGAAAGGCAGCTGCACCTCACCATGAAGTTTGGTTTATGAAAGTTGGTAGGTGAAAGTCTAGCTTCCATGGATAGTAAAGGATGGGGTAAGATCCTCAACTCTCCGAAGATCTCCTTCCTGCTATGGGCAATGCCTGCGGCTTGCACTGAAACCCTGTATTCTAAGGACTTACACCAGAATGCCTTTGGTGGGGACACAACTTGAAACTATACCTGCCTTACATAAATCCCAAGTTGGCCCATCTGCTACCTCTAAAGCCTGGGCGAAGCATTTGATCATAAGAGGTAAACAAAATCAAATCCCTGCTCCAAACCAGTGATAAATTAAAGTATTATAAAATGAAGAGAAAAGGAAATTAGAAGTGGAATCAATATGATATTTACCCCCCCCCCCCGGTAACTGCAATAAATATAAAACTGGTTAGAAATCCTATTATATTATCAGGCTACTCTATGACTAACTTCTGAAAACTGAACTCTAATTGAAAGACCTTCAGAAAATGGAATGCCCATTCTAAGGTTTTGATAGAATTTCAGGAAGAAACCAATGATCTTCATAAACTTAATGAATTCTGGCCTATTAAACCAGAAATAGGTTTTTGGAAGATGAGTGGCGTGTGTAAAGAAAATATGATAGGATGGGGAAGATAATGGTTTTCACATAAAGCATGAACACAGCAGAGCTGATGAAGTATGTGAAGAGCACCAGAATAGCACTAGTGGAGACTGTTGCATTGTGAAGTCCCTGTCAAACTGGCCGTCTGTATTGTCTACTGGCTAAAAAAACCAAGGAGAATACACCTGTGCAGATCAAGATTTTAGTCCACATTACTCCAAGTGATTTCTCAGAGAACAAACTACTTTAGCAAGGCAGTATCTGACACTGTTCATCATGTTTCTCTGACGTCATCCTACACTTTCACTCATTCCCCTCCAAGCTGTCAGCCAGTCCTTGTCACATTTGACCATCTCCTGATCACTACAGGGGTTGCTCCTGGCCAGCAGCAGCACGTGCTGGTGGCAGCCAGAAGCACAACTAGGAGTTTTTCAAAGGACAGTCCAAGCAGCGGTGCACGGGCAAGGTGCAAGGTGAAGTCCCACCATTCAGCCCTGCAGTAGCCAGTGGGCTGTCAGGGAGAGCGGGAGAAGGGAGGCTGACTGCTGAGGGACACACTATTCCCTTTTTAACAGTGGTATGAGCACTTGTGGTGTTTAACAGCAACAGCCCTACTACACTTGGTGCTGTAGGAAACACTCGGCTGAGCATCCCCAGCAGGTCTCTCTTTCATCCTCCTCCCTACAGCTGCCGTAACTGGAATAGCAATCAGCCTAATAAAGCTTGATAACCATCATCCCACCAAGGAAGAGGAAAAAGTACAGCGGTACTGGAAATATTCTCTGCCATTTGAGAAAGGCTTCCTGTCAGTTGCTGCTCCCTGCAGAAGTGTATGTTTAAACACACTACCTAGAAGACTGCTATTTTTAGTACAGTGGTGCACTTCAAAGCATTTCCTGCTCAGAAAGTCACACCAAAAGTAAAAGGAGAAAACGCAATGGCTCTGCTGCCTCCCAACACACCCATCTCCTTTGCAGAGGCCATCGCACTGCTGGTCTGCTGCAGTTTCCAGAGAAACTGCACACTCCAATGACTAATTACTTAAAAATACAACATTCCTCAGGGAGGAGAAGTTTTAAATAAACCTGCAAAATAGGTAACACAAGCACATGGCTAATTTCTACATATGGGAGGAAGAAGGAGGGGGAAGGATGCAGGAGGATGGAAGAATTTAGCACAAGAATTTGTGTTCTAGTCTTGTACTAAATAGCTCCAGCTTTGATCTAAATTTAGGCAATGAGGACTTCCTGTGGGAGACCATCTACCAAAGCTGAAGAGTTTTTGATGCTAAATATTTTCAGTGATTTTATAATTGGGGTGAAGTGGCTATTTGTTTAAAGGTCTGGCCTACACATAGTTAAACACTTACATTATTCTATATTCCTCACCATTTCCTCTCCTATTCCACTCTGGACTTCTGTTTATTCAGTTCTAAGTTTCACTGCATTTTAAGTAGGTTTTAAAACTCTGTTTACAACCAATGGGAGCAACAAAAGCCCTTCTGTCATGATCCAGCAGTCTTCCATCACAGTGATGGGGCTGGCTTCTCTGTACCTTGGTGCTGAGGAAGCCCTCACCTTTATCATGATTCCTACGTGGCTTCATGGTTTTCTGAACAAACCCAACTCCTGGACCTTTCTGTACCTCTGGATCTCTCTCTCCTGGGAGACACAAACTCTGTCTTCAAATTTTAAGAAAGGGCAATACATTCATAGTCCATACTTCAACCCCCTCAAATCCCTCCATGACCTCAGAAACATAAAACTTAAAAATAAAAAAAATGAATAGACTATTCACTTTATGAAGTTCATAAGTCTGGAGAACCTGATTTTCAACTGCTTGGCAGTGCTTGTAGAACACTGAGACCTCTTTCTTTAAAGCTGGTCTTATAATTAGTTATATGTTTACATTTAGGGTGAGACAACTTGCAGTATCTTCAGTCATGAAAGTAAGGCAGGCAGTTTATACTCTATCTGTGCTATCACTTGTCAATGGCACTGTCACTAAAGAGCAGCTTACCTTCTCCAGTTTATATACACGTTAGGATAAGAAAAAAAAAAAAATTTTGTAATATTTTTCTATTTTGCCATCAATGATAAAAGCAACTCATAGAACTACCTTGGATTAGAGAGCTAATTTCTAGAGGGGGCAAAACCTGCTCTCTTACAATGCGTTCATAAGCTGTTTCCTGTGTACTCCACAGAGATCATAAAAGAGGAAATTTTAATTCTTTTAGAAATTGAATTCTTGGGGAATAAACCATCTGAAGGCCATGATTTTGATCTATGGATGACGGACATAAGTTTTTTGGCGATTACCAAATTCTATGTTCTGGTCCAGTACGGAGGACTGAAGATCTCTGCCTTCAATCTATTATTGACTTCAAGGGGTAGAAGCTAAACTAGGAAATTAAATCTATCAGATACTTTTAAAATAGTCTATTCTTGCCAGTTTAGCTGTGAATTTCTTGATATCTGTGTTTTTCTAACTTCATGAAATATAAGTTCTCACAGAGAATCTACACCTACCTCTACAGACACTACAAAATAGTAGCTTCTATTCAGAACTAAACTAACATTCAGGTTTGAGGATAAATCCCTGTAGAAATTAGTGTAATTTGGCTTGGTTTCGCCTAAAGCATGGGAAGGATTGAAAAATCACAACCACTCCTACATAATGGCAATAGCTGTCAAATTCTGTTGAAACAGAAGCTTAGGACTCACCTGGATAACTGACATATCAACAATGCTGCATCCACACTGTAGTGGCACATTTGGCCTCTATGTTTTGTGGATATAACCACTGCTGAAAGAACTGTCTACTAGTTACAGACTGCCAAAAGGGCAAATAAAAAAAATAATAATCCAGTGCTGTGACTTAGGGTGAAGAAAATGTTGTCTATCCCTCCTCAGCCTCAAAATACAATATAGAAAATATGAAAAATTATGTCCTTATATACATATAATAAACAAATACAAGAGATTTGCAAAAACAAAGAAGCTAAAACCTAGTCCACACATTAAAATACACAACATTTTAAAATCCAATACTTTAAAAATGAAGGATATGGCTGCAAATGAGAGCCATGAACATTTGCAGAGCGTATGATCTGATCATGATTTACAAACTAAGGCTTCATGCACAGGGCTGCCTAGGGATTAATGACCAGCTGGGAGAGTTGATAGTGTAGGACAAATCTAAGGATCATTAACTCCAGCTAGTTATAACCTCCCCAGAAAATGACTTAGACTAAAATTGATATTGTAATTACCCATTTTATAAATAAAATAAACATATTGAAGTACCAAATTACTTTTGCTGCATCCCTTTTCCTGCAAAGCTCTGAAAACTGGAGCATTCTGGGTGATGTGAACCTGATGCCTTTTGAAAGTGAATTCTGCATGAAAGCCAGTGAAATAACACTTTTTAGCATATGTCCTGACAACACACAGTTTATTAGCAGGTTGGATTGTAGTGCAACCAGTAATCTTGCACAGAACATGAAGAAATTCTGAAAGCAAAACAAATGCAGACAACCTTGCGCAGGAGACATTTCGACACTGAATGATTAATCATTCACAGGAACTTAGGGTTGAATATAAATAATTTTTAAGGAAAAAAAAAGATAAATCCTCCCAATTGGCACAGGAGTCTGTTTGCTTTGATTTTAATCTGCAGGTCAAATATAGAACGAAGACCAGTAATGCAAAGCTGCTATCAGTCCTTTGAAATAGCTCTTGTTCTTGAGCATGAACCTGTGTTCCATGGGAGGAGTGTAGCTGCTCTGCTGGGTTAGGTCAAGGACCTATTTAGCACACAGCAGTTCAACATCAGCCTGTGGGAAAAGCTGTCAATTAGTCAGCACTAACCAACAGTCAAGAGCATTTTCCTCCTCGCCTGACTACCATCTGGGAAAGGTCCCCTGCATTACCCATCTCCTCCCAGGCAGAGTCTGTGCTTTGAGACAGTGATGATCACAACCTAGTAACACCAAGTGGAAAACTGAGTGAAAGCTGTATTTCAAAAGACAGGCAACAGCCTCCTGAAGTGCCAAGATATTACTCTGAGAAGAAGTCAAACAGCAGGAATGCAGGTCTAGAACATCTTATTCAGACGTAATGCAAAGAGATTAACTTACCTGTTCATTAGGCTCAAAGCTTATATCTTCTTTTTCCGTCCTCATAGTAATTAACTTTGTGCTACCGGAAGAGTCTGTCTTACTGTCCAACCGCTCCAGTTTTGGGGGTATGTCTGGTAAACCAATATCTTTAGTATCATCTTTATCTAGCAAGTAGCGAAGTAGTGCATTATTATTCTTCTTGGGACTCGCTGGCTCCTGTTTAACAGTCACCTCTGAACCAGGAGCTGTGCTACTGGACTCCTGATTCAGCTCTTTGCCTGTGGCCTCTGCTGTGAGCTTGGCCAAATCTACAGGAGAACTACTGTCCTGCAATAGTCTGTGCAAAATTTTATGCTTCTCTTTGAGCGAGGTTCCGTGTGCCGAACCAGACCCAGGCAACCCTCCTCCCGTGGAGTCCTTGCTAATGTCTCCCATGGTACTGGACAAAGGTGAAGGCTCCATCTGATCTGATTTGGTGGTCAGCAATTGTAAGAGCTTTGTCTGGCTTTTTCCGTCATGCAGTTTATTCTGTCCATCAGGTCTCTCACCACTGACAACCGGTGGCATGTTGCTGTCACTATCTTTCTGTTCTCCTGAATGGCAGCTGTTCTCTGCTTGTCCAGTTGTACCTTCTGATTGCTCCCCGTACATTCCAAAGCAGTCTTTAGAATCCAGGCTTCCCATCTTGCTTAGCTGGGGAGGATTCATATTCACAGGGGAATTTTGTAAATTTCCCATTTTTAGGTCAGGTGAAGCCAACGATGATCCTAGAGAAACGCCGTGGCCCTCGCTGAGGGCCTGAAGTGCGTTCAGGGAGCTGTTGGTGTAGTTATGGCTATTTCCTGTGCTGCTGCAGACTCCCACAGGTGAATGTAAGCTTCCTGCAGGGGAGAACTGACTGGGTGGGATGCGAGGGCTTCCTGCCACTCCAGGGCTCACACGATGCCTTGGGGAAAGCATAGAGTTTGGCTGCCCTGGGTTCATGCCAGGGCTGCTTTGTGAGGGGCTATTCATTTTTAGTGCATAGTTACTACCCTGAGGAGTGGATGCTTGTATGCTTGACACATGGTTCATTCCCCCTGAACCACCAAACCTGCCTGCTGGCATGCCCATTTGTTCCTTTGGGCCATTTATGGCAAAATTTATATTGCTACTGATGGTCATATCCTGACCTGGATTCCCACTGCACATGGCCTGATGGGCAGGGCTGCTGGAACTAATTGGGTTCAATATCTTCCCCATTCCTTGTCCAGTCAAATCCTGATTCATTCCGCAGACATTCTGCTCTCTATGTGGCAAGGGGAAGAAAAACAGCATGTTAGCAAAAATGACAGTGGCCGACTTGCAATTACATTACGGAAAAAGAAGCAAAACCCCACACTTTGCCTTAAAATAACACAAACCCCCTAAAATCAAAAACAAATCAACAATTTGACAAAAGTGATACGCAACTCTCAACATGGCTGAACATTAACAGTGTGGTTTTTCAGAATATCATTAACAAATCAGTGGAAGAGAAGAAAAACAAAATTATACCTCATTTAAATGATAGTCATTAGAAATGCAGATAGGTTACAACTTCAGACTCTCTCCCTTTAATGTATCTCTCCTCTACAATTTGGCAAAAGCTAACTTCTAAAACTGATAGAAATCTCATCTGAAACATACGATCCAACAAATACATGTTCTACAAGACAGCTGTGGACAGCTGTTTGCTGGAGTTTTAAATTTCTGTGAGTTAGCCCCACCATAAGGCTGGAGTGGGCTATTTGCCCACCAAGTTCATAGTGAAAAGAAAGTTGAAAAAGTCACATTTCTAGACTGCCAGAGTATTTCAGTGCTGCTCCAAAACAGCATGTGAGCCAAGAGAACTACTGGATACTGCTTCAGAATGAGAACAGTCTGTTAGCAATACAGTCCTGCACAGGCATTTAGGAAAAGGGAAGAAGAAAAAAACCCAAACCACACGCACAGGAGCTGAAACTTGTATTTTAGAGATGTAGGCTGTAAGACAGAGGAAACAGAGGAGAGAGACACACACACGCGCACACACACACAGAGAAAAAGCTTTTGTGAGAGCACTTGAAGGTCACTTCTGTTTTCCTCAGTAGATTTTAATTAGTTTGTGGGAAGATGCTTTTTACTTCTTTGTTAAAACTTAATTCAGAAAAATCAGACATATTCCCTAACACTAAAAGTTACAAACGATACAGAGCCAAGTAGATTATTAAAAAAAAAAAGAAGCTCTGACAAAAATCAAATCAACTCTGGACTTCCAAAAACAAATACTAATGGAACATTCCTAATATGCATTTTCCATGAGACAAAAACCACTCCTACTTGCACAGGATAACGAAGTGCAGATAAGCCTTCGCATTTTGCTAAAGCATAAGAAGTGAAGTAACTGAAAAACACCAAGTAGTGAACCTTGTTATTCTGCATTTGTTACCTTGGGTATAAAGGCAAAGGTGAACAACATTAACTATAAAAAGAGAGGTGGCTTTTTAAAACCTTATTACAAATACAATAGTACCAACATTCTGCTAAAAAAAAAAAANATCTTCGAAAAAAAAAAAAAAAAAAAAAAAGCAAGAATATATGCAAGTACCATTTTTAACTTAATGGTGCTTTTTTAAATTTACAATTCAGCACTTAATGAAATACCAGGTATATTCAGCATCCAAAGAAAACAAATTTCAGTCAGTTTTTGGTCAGATCAACTTGCAAATCTACAGTCTCTGTAAAATGTTTCAGATGTAATTACATTTAGCATTGTTTTCTTCCTCTCAAAAAAAACCAAACCAAAAACCAAAAAACTGAGGTTTCAAGGAAAACAGCATTGTAATTACATTCAGCTGATATATCTAACACAAACAGGGCATGCAATAACTTAATAAAAATTGTAACTGAAGTTCTGATACTCATCCTTGACCATGCTTTTTTAAAAAATCCAGAAATTAATAGTGGTGGCATTTCTCAGGATTGGACATGTGAAAGCCACTACTCCAAGCACTAGAAAAGCCAAGGAACAAAGAGAATCAAGGAATAAAATGAACAGTTTGTGCAAAGTGCAGTCCTAGTAATCATAACGTGTTCTTTTAAGAAGACTCAGGACCAATGTATGACAGACTGTGACTTACAGGAATTTAATCCTTCTGATTTTTCTGGATTTAATTACATTTGGAAAGTTTCTTGTGTCTATCATGCAAAATATAGAAAATTAAAATCTGAAGTTAAGAACATGACATTAAGGGAAATTTTGTATGTTTAATGGAAGATTTTCATGTGAAAATCCAGCATGCCATTTTGAAATCCTGAAAGAACCTTACAGTCCTTTCCTGCCACAAGCATTGATTTAAAAATCTTATTTTGTTTCCACGCTATCAGTTCTGGGTCAACTAAAATCTATTAGCCTTAAACAATCTATTTGCTGCTGCAACCGTGTACTTTCCGTGTCTCTTTGCAGAGTGTGGATGTAACAAAGTGGGCAGGATTACCTGTGAAGCATATGCAAGGAGATTACAAGCTGAGGTTCATTAGTCGTCTGAGAACGGATGAGCTTGCTCTTCGTTTGGGCAGAAGCAATAGTGCCATCCGACAAGGAAAACCGATAAACAGGACTGAATGCTAGTCCCTGTCTTAGCACTGCAAGCAAGCAAAATAACAGAATTCAATTAATGAGAGACTGTAGTACAGGTAGCTTAGCTGCTCAGCATCTGATGTTCTAAATCCATCAGCACTGATACCACAGACACCATGTAATTTAAAAAAAAAAATAAAAATTGAAAATAAATAGACACGATGCATATAAAATAAAGCATCCCACGCAGTGTAGAGTGTTTAAAAGAAAATCTGTATGGAATGACAGCAATAACAGGAAGATATTATGAAATACAGTGTATTTCAGGAGTAAACAAAGTTCTTCATGTCCATTTCACTCTTCATCAAATGTGTGCCCAATTCCTTTTGTTCCTCATACATTTTTTTCATCTGCATCATCTATGCCATGATGACTAATATAAACGTCTTTAGTTTTCAGATGTTTCCATAAGCCTGTATCTTTTCCTCCTTATTGCCTGCTTAAATTGTCTGGTAACAGTTACTTTTACTACTTCTTTAATTTAAAAAGTACATAAATCTCTTACATGGGAACAACTGGAAATAAGAAGAACTGGAATGAGAAAGTATTACTTTTTAAAAAACAAATACAGAAGATCCACAGCTCAAAAAAATGACAAACACAATTACCTAAGCCAAAATTTGGGCTGTACTACCTTTTTCCAGTGTTGACTTCATTTCAGGTTTGGTGTTTACTTCACTGTACGTATTCTGTAGCTCTTAAAATTTTCAGTATAAAACTGAACTGCAACAAATTCAATTCTCTAAATTCCACAGACCCCTGTGACATTTCTTTAATTTAAAATTAAAATCATGTTATGGAAGAGCAAATCTCCAAACATTTATTCTACTTTCCACTCTTTGCCATGAATGAAACAAGTGTGGTCATTTACAATTTCTAGTCAAAAGCAATTATGTTAGGATTACAGATATGGGAGGAGGAAAATACTTAAAAAATTTCCAGATGATTATTTAGGGAAAAACCAGGAATGAACCACTATACTTACTTTTAATTTCCTATTTTTTTTTAATACATATATATTTTCTGTGGGGTTTTAAATATTAAAAAACCAAAATTAATAGTATCATCTGATCTTCATTTCATTGCTTGTCTTTCAGTATTTCCTGTTGTAATGAACTGACATGGTTTTCCAAGTGTGGCCTTTATTTGTCTTGTCTACAGAGCTGCCACATTTTCAGCCTTGCAAGACTGGTTATGATTGCTTTCCTTCCCTGTCCCCCGCTGTTATATATTGTTCTGCAAGGTTTCAAAGTATTATTTAGGCAGTGAGAAAACAGGAAGCACAATTTAAACAACCAGAAGGGTTTTTTTCAGAGTAAAAATGTAAAGAAAAACAAAAAGCTACAATTGTGAAACAATACAAAGCAAAATTTCACTGTTAGGTATGTCATTGTTTCAGTTTAACCTTTGGGCACCAGAAGGTCTAAAGCTCTTAACTTTAGCATATACCACATCAGGAAATTCCAGTACTCAATGCCAACAGGATACAAGTGAAATCTCTACTTAAATCATTTTCCAAACCAATTCTTTAAGCAAACAAGAATGTTTCCGTATTCCTCTTGAGGAAATGCTATTTTTCTGACTATGGCCAATAAAAACTTACCATACATTCTACATTTTAAACTGACATTTAATTTCAAAGCATGTTTTTGATTGTTTATCAAACTAATGCTGCCTTTTTTTTTTTTACACTGTAAAACTGGATTACATGTAGAAGACCATTTCCTTTCTTTGCTTCTATTCTCAAATCATTCTGACTTAAAAAATGCAAAGGGTTTCTTAGTCAAGCAAAAAGATGCTATGGCCCAAGATACACCTTGTTTTACTTCCCCATACTGCAGAGCAGGGGAGAGAAACATTTCAGCCACTATTCCTCTCCAGTGCTGTATCCTTTGCAGGAAAGCAATTCCAGAGGTTTTTCCTCCTCCTCTTATCACTCACTCTCTTCACTTCCACAAGAAGAGAAGAGCCCTCTCATTTAGACTAATTGCATAGTTTATACGATGATCCTAAGCCTCTCCTACAAAATGATACAGTGTAAACGCCAAAGCACATATAATTTCCTCACTTCACAGACAGTTTAGAAAGGACACATTCAAATCTTGGCACTAGGTGTAGGGGCTGCTAATTTGGTCTGGAGTAACTTGAAGAGGACTCAAGTAACAAGTAGTGGGATGCCTGAATCACCTTTGGCACCGATGGGTCCTTGCCTGAAACTGCTCTCTAAAACCGTGGTGTAACTTTAATTGCATATCACACCATCTTCAATTCTGTTTGAAATCACAGCATAAAGCTGTGAACTTTCACTTCTACTCTATACACCCCAAAAGCTGTTATCTAAAATCCCACAGTATTTCTGTGCCTGCACCACCTGAAAGTTTCAGGAAAGCAGGACATATTTAAGAATTTTTAACTAATGCCTCATCGGCAAAGCTCCTTTTTCTGTGAATTTGGTGGAATAATTTGATATTGCAGTTACAATTTGGTTTCCAAGACCAAGGCTTAATGACCATGGTAACTATTTGTTACAGGCCAGCTGTAAACCCTGTTCTACAAACATGAACCCAAAGAATTATGCTTCTGCACTGGACATGTTCCAGTTATTCCCCATTGGTTTTGGAACTACTTTCTCATTTGTTTTTACTAATTTGGATCTGTATTACTGGAATTAGCAGTATAAGGTTTTTATCAAAAATCCCCACCCAATCACCACCACAGAAGCTTCATGGGGAACCATTCACAGTGCAATATTCTCTTATTTCTTACCGACCATAATCTTGACTGAGTAGATGTACTTGTGGTATATCCTATAACATTTATTAACTAGATACAGTGCAACAATGTAGGGCCGCAAATAGTATGAGTGCTGCAGCTTTGCAACTCACACTGTTTCTCACATGAAATGCAGCAGTAAAAGTCCATTTTTGCAGAGGTCAATGAACTGCAATGTGTGAGCTGAGGTTCTGAAGAATGATGGTCAGTGGATGTTTCACTGGGCAATATGGAAGGGTCTTTCTTTCCAAAATAATTTTGATTTAAAGCACATTCCAAGATGGCACAGTTAGAACACACTGGCTAAAACAAACAAAGAGAAAGGTGCGAGACCTGTAGAGAGAGCCATTAGTGTGTTAGGTAAATCAGCTTGAGAAAGGGACTGCCAGTAGCCCTTGACTGTTCCATGTATACATGACAAACAGAACACAACCAAGAGATACAAATGACAAACAGTTTAAATATAGAAAGTGCTAAAAATATGAAACCTAACCTTCCTGGTGATGCCTCTTGGCAAAAGATATTTCTCCTTCGTGCTGCGAATGGAACCTCTGAATGCATCTTCTCACCAAATCCTCCCAGCCAGGCTTCATAGCTGCTCGCATGGTACTTGTGTCCAGTGAAGTTATTTTGCCTGATATCAGATACATTAGAAAACATTTGTTACAGCAATTTCCCCATCGAAGAAAAGAAAATAAAATTAAAAACTCTGACTCCTATTTCACAATACCTTGTAGATCCTGGCGTGTAGTAAAGCTCTCTGATGAAGGAAGAAGTGGTCGTTCCTTCATTGGCGCTCTTCTTGCAACACAAATCAAGCAAGACTGCAAATCTTAAAGAAAGATGTTACCTTTGTTTAATTTTTATAGAAGGGGAAGACTTTTGTTTCCACAAAGACTTAAGAAATACATTTAAAAAGTTCCTTAAATCTGAAAAATAGATCTTGTACCAATAAGAGTGTAGACAAAACTCAGTGAGTTTATGTCTTCATTACTTCCTACAACATTAAACAAAACAGAAAAGCTGGGTTTGTTTTCTCTTTTAGAAGAAAAATTATCAAGGCTTCCACCACAATCAGCAAGTATTGACACACGTTTATGCATATACCTGTAGTAGCTCAGGAGATAATTAATAAACAAGAATACACCACATGCACAAAGAACACATTTCTTCAACACTCACCATTTTGTACCTATTAAGCCACATTTCTTAAACATACCCCAAATACTTGTTGTCCTTGAGAAAGAAGCCTCAAAATAACAATTTTCCCTTACTCAAATACTTACAAAACAATTTGAGGAAATTTACCTGCTGAAGTAGTAAATGGTAAAGGAAATGGTAAACCATAATTGTCTTCGAATTCTAAGAATTTGAAAAATTGCCCTTTGAAACTTTCTTCCCAGTCAGCAACATTCTTCTTACAATTGCATCAATATAAAACTAGGATATTTCTTTAAGGTAAACAGAGTTTTTCTTTTTTTCAACTATACTGGTTTAAAAAATAGGTGCATGCAAGTGTATACACTCATAGCCAAGATGAAAGTACATTTTTACATTTAAATGAAAAAGGAAAAAAAAACCTTATAATTTTTCCATTTCTCAGGACTTAGAGGTCACTTTATCCACTGATGAAATTGCAGTAATACAATTTGAAAGTGGTAATTACCTTCACCGTCCTCCTTGAAGGAATTTGGTTGAGAAACAGCAAAGCACTGCATAGTTTCATATTTCTGATGTGCTTCCTGGTTATCATGGCCTTCTTCAGAATCAGCAAGAGGTTTTACCAGCATCCGACAATTAAAGGTATGGCTATTACGCCTAGGAGTGTCACCAGACCAAGATCCCCCATTCACTGAGCAAAAGCAAAGATCATACAGTGAGATAAACCTGGTAGAAAGCATTTCTGCTGCTTATCCACAGGAAATTAATCAGGGTGCTTTGCAAACTGGTTGAGAAACAAGCTCATTTAACAATAATAATCTAATTTTAATATTAAAGCCCAAACCAGAACATAACAATTTATAAAATTACCAGATTTTAAGAACACTGCTAATTTGTTCGGCTATCATGTTTTTTCAAGTGACTTAAAACAACATAGTAGTAAAGCAGGCTAAAAGTCTAAATATTGGTGCATGTAAAAGTTATGCAGTACAGCAAAAAAGCCTGCTGGGTAGATCAAGTTAATTTATGACTCTGGAAAAAAGAGGGCAGTATATAGGATCTTTCCAGTGAACTTGAAAGGTATTAATACAAAAGAAGTGGCTGCATTGTACTGTGTCCAGATTAGAAAGAGAAAGAAAAAGAACTAATATGCATTTATAAAAACAGGAAGCAATACAACATAGAATATATTGAAACACAGTCTCAGCTACAATGGAAAACACTGAAGGGATAAGAATGACCTAGGTGGAGTGATGGGTAAAATTAAAGCCTAACACAGTGCTTAAGACAAGTAAAAAAGGAAACAAAATCCTGAGATGCACAAATATAGGTACTGGACATCAGTCAGAGTGAATTAATATTAACACCACAAAAGGAAATAACAAGGTCATATTTAAAATACTCTTCACTTGCCCTCTTGAGTCATAAAATGCAAGAAAGGCAGTAATAATATATTGAGTTCAGCCATTTACATTTTTGCTTCTTCAGGGTATATAAGTACAGTAATAAAATGCTAAAGTGAATTGCGTAATACTTTAAAAACTGCTGTGAGTAAATGAGGAACACAGTATTGACTTTCTCCTTCTTTTAACCCCCTCTAAAATGCAATCACATTAAAACTAATACCAATATGAATCAAAAAATGGCTGCAAATAACAAAAGCAGTTTTCAAAAGACAAGAGCAAATACTGGTGAGAATAAAAATTCTAGTATGAGATTTCGTTTTTTCCTTTATATTCCCTCCTTCCTGGGCTATTCTTGAAATAACCAGCCTAGACAGAGAACTAACAGAGAATTCACATAGCTAATGCTGTTTTTTAGTGATTCACTCTGGAGATCCATTAAAAAATACCAGCTAACGTGAGTTATTAAGAGTAATTTTAACAAAGAAGAATTTGAAAAGAATGAAGGATGCTTTTGAGAATAACACTGATCATTCATAGGCTATATATATATTAGAAAGATATAGTGTATATGATGAAACTATAAGTAGTGGAAGGACATTAACTTCAGTTATTGACACACTGACTTATAAAACCAACGTTAAATACGTAATGCTATGATATGAGTAAAAGTTATATACCTAAAGACTTTGGCAGCAGGATTTTGACAAATTCATTGTGGTCCCCTACATGCAGGATGCTATATATGCTTGTGTTCATCAGCTCTTCTTGGTTGTACCTCAGGTACTGCGTCACATTCTCAGAAACAAACACAACATTACCTTCTGGGTTCACTACGAAGAAGAACCCATCTAGGGCCTATAGGGGGGGAAAATAAGAAAAGCACACAGAGAGAAAGAGAGAGAAACACAATACCAAACAATCAGATTAACAAGTTACTCAGAAAATAAATACTTCATTCATAAGACATAGCTGAATCTTTCCGCTGAATCAACCCCAGTTCTTATATTGTTGTCTGTAATAGCAACGTACACAATTCAGATTGAGCATCTAATCTCACATCAAACTACTGTAAAAGCACAGAAAGGTGCACGCCTTGTAAAATAATGAAACCCACACACGGAAACAAACCAAACTCCCCATCTTGAAAAAACAAAAATAAATAATGGAACAGGTTGCTATCTATCTGTCTGTGTTTGAAGTAAGAAGCCTGGACCAGAAGATGGTTCTGCTTAACCCACAGCCTGTTCACTCCTCTGTGCAGTACAGGAAGACTGATTCCAGGAAAACACCACAGAACATGGTGTCACAAGGCAAGGAAAACACTGGCAGGAAGAAAAGGCTCTCCCCAGCCCCAGCAGTGCATCTTCATAGAGAAGAGTTCCCTTGCAGCCAGGAATGTGAGGGATTAAATGCAGAGAAGGACAAAGGGAGTTGAGAGCAGGCAGTGAGGATGGGGGAGTTTTAGTCTCTACTGCCAGGACTGCTTTGATTTTTTTAAATTTGACACCAGTTTAATTCAGTCCGCACATGATCTGGGCAACAGGAACCAGACTTTCACCTCTTCAACTCAGCTTCATGGTTTTCCAAAGGACTTAAAGTTTCTGTGAGGAAGTGTCCACATAAGTATTTTCTGCTGATTGGTTTCCCCTCTTATCTCTTGTGACAGTGACAACTTAGCTGCAGCATTCTTTCCAAGATATCTGCACTACATTATCTGAAGCCTAAGCCAAATACTACATCACTTCTACCCAATAAGGTTAAAGTAAAAATTTGAGTATTGGTAAGAAATTCTCATGCAAGCTTTACGATACAAGCATGACTGTGAATGGCAGAAATGTGCCAGAATACATCCCTCTAACTTTATGTCATATGAGCAGATAAAGGGAGATACATTTAAACTTAAACCACTGAAGCATTCAATTAACAACCTACAGACTTCTGCAGCTTTGCCTGATTTACTCACCTCTCTAAGGACTGGCAGGAAATCTCTAGGAGAACTGTTGGTTATTGTATCTCCAGGGACAGAAAGAAATCAGAATAGCAGGCAACCCATTATTCATTATGGGTCAAACCCAAGTGGATGCATGCTAAACCTGAGCACAGCTTACTGCAAAACAGCCTGACAAGGAGGAGCTCCCACAGAAGCAGATACAGGCATGTGGCCTTTTGGTATGACCAAACCTGTATACTGTACAACTTGCGTGTTGGCCTTAACAGGCAATTCTCAAGTCCTCTGGTTACAGAGATGCTAAGAACATGGTACAGTAGTGAGCAGTTAGCAAATCCAAACAGTAAAAGAGAGGGCTAAGGATGGATTTTACTTCTGTCTTCAGCCACCCAGCAGAAGGCCAAAGAGAAGACAGAGCTGCCCTGAGAGGCTGTGAAACCACCTTCCCCAGAGATACTCAAACCTTGGGTGGACTTGGATCTGGGCCACCTGCTGTATTTGGACCAGCTTGCAGTGGGAGGCAGAAATACAGAAGCTTCAGAGGTTCATCCCAAACTAAGTTAGATAATGCTTCTGCTACAGGGGGATGATAGTGAAAGCACAATGATCAAGCTGAGCAGCTGAGACAATGGTTGACAAACACTTTCTTTGTTCTATTTTTATATTACAACATAATAAAACCCACAAATAAATGTACAAAGGTATACTTTTCCTGACTGCCTCTAAATAAAGATAAACAAGGTCTTTTTTCCTCCTGTTGTCACAAATTCTAATTTCTGACTGTCTTTTATCATTGCCACCTTCTTGTTTCTGATAATTCTTGGTTTCTCCAGCTAATTTACTTTCTTTGGAGAAGAAAGTAAATTCTCCCTCCTTTCTATGTACTTTCTTAATATTCATTACATTTTCCTGCTGAATAGTATTTAGTTTAACTAATAATGATTTACAAATTAATTAATAAATTGATGCTCTAATATAATTTTCTATCAGCATCTCTGCATGGATTAGGGTCTTAGACTGCATTTTGCCACCCTTTGAAGTCAATGTAAGCATGACCTCTGATTTAGTCCCTTCTACATCATGACAGCACACTCACTGTGTAAGGATATGAAGAGCTGGGCCAGAGAACTGAGTTGGGTGAAAACTAATTAGAGAAAAAAAAAAAAAAGATGCTAGCCACATCAGTCCCCTGAACTAGCCCACCATGGAACTGCATGGTGTTTAGAGCTGGAAGAAGGGTGTGGGTTTGGCTGAACCATTCTGCTTGGCAGCTGTCCACATATCAATTCAAAGGGATTGCAAAACCAAAGCCATCACAGATGTTTATTGGAGTCCTAAGGAGAAGACTTTCAAAGGTGGAGATGGCAAGCAACAGATTTTCAGTTACTGGCATTCCCACAGTAATCTTCAGTTTTCCCTGCTGTTCCCTAGTGTGGCGACTTCTTTGGCAATGAAATGCTCTGTGCTGTTCCCTCACAGCTGTTTCTTGGTTGACCGCAGAAGTGGTCTACTGTGCCCAAAGTAACAAAGGGTCTCATATTTCAGTCTCCCATTTCTTTCTATTCTATTAATAAAATAATCTTGCAGGTAAAGCAGCAGAGGGCTTTTGAGCAAGTGCAACAAGCCGCTTAAGTATTTTAGAAGCTTCCACTTTTGCAATAATTTCTTAATTCTCTGTCCAGATGTAAGCCACCACATTCAACAACTTTCATTCAGAGCTGTTAGGACAATGGGTAAACAAATAATGGATGTGATGGAAGAGAAAGCAAGAAAGCATATATTATTTTAGATGATATATTGGAATGGAAAATACATTTGTGTTCTTTGAGATGCTGTCAGCTCTCTCGACTATTTTCCACACTTTCAGCCTATCTACTTCATTCTTTAACAAAGAAATATGTTAAAATATTCCTCAGAGGCAGCTGCCTGATGAATTTTACTCACTTTTTTCAGCTGAAAACACTCATTATTTTGAGAATTCTTCAGTTTTACTCTTTAATAAAACCAGACAATTGTATTTCTAAACTAAATCAACTAATAAACTGTTCATTGGCGTCGCTAGATTTATTATTATTTGGCAGTGAAAAAGGGTAGGTTTTTTGAAGGGGTTGTATAAAGGGGTTCTGTAAAGATGAAATAACTTAATTGCATTTCCTTAAGGTGATAAAGACTCAAAAAAAAGTATCTGTAGTCTCTTCACAGCAAATGTATAACAACTTTCAGTCCTTTTTAAGTTTCTTGGTGCAAAAAGACCATGGTTCATTAATTGAGTTACATAATCTTTCATTGTTGATGTTCAATGGTTTCAATGCAAAGAAAAACTAAAGTAAATGGGAAAACAGAATACACAGGTGATTTTACAGTCATGTTTGCTGCAATAGCAAATCACACATGATAAGCTAGGAAAAACACCATCTTATTCTTATTTACCCAGTGATTAAAACAGGTCCTTACAATTAAATTAACAGAAAATATAAAGATAAATTTTAACACAGCAATGTAAGACATGAATGTTTAACCTTGTTTGACAGCAAAACCAACATTCAATTCAGGGAGTATATACAATAAATATTAAACTAAATCAAATCATTTTTTTAGCCCCACTTTTCAAAGAACAATGTTCTCACTCCAACCTGTCTAATCTTCCTTATGTTTAGTACTGTGATTTTGGAGCCTTTATTTTGTATGCAGTGTAGAAAACTATGTCTTCATTAAAAAAATTATGAAAAATAATGCAAATACTTAACACTGTTAAAAATGCATTTAGAAATGATAGAATAATTATGCTTCTGCCAAAGCTGATTCCTTTAGCTTGATTCAGAGTTTGTTTTGTGTTATCTAACATTTATTCTTCCTTATAGATAAAGTCCACAGCGAGAACAGGAATAAACAGTTTGCAAGTGAGCTTAAGCAGATAAAGCAGTAGTGACAAAGGACGGTAGCATACGACATTAGGATCCCAGATAACATATGTACCCAACATTACTTCTTATACATTTGGAAGCTAGGTTTTAAGCATGCAGCCTTTTGGGGTATCAAAATAACAGTTAAATTAGACAGAAATATTAACTCAACTGAAATACACGCTTTGAAAAGCTCTCTAAAATACGAAAATATGAAAAACTTTCATATTCTAAAGGGGAGAGTCCTGCTGTAAGTTCTGAAATGACAAAATATTAAAACAGTATAGCGATGACATGCAATTTCAGAGGAAGCATTATTCGCTTGTATACTACTGTAAATATAAGTCAATGTTTAGGTACAACAGGTCTTCCACAGCTGTTATGGTTTAAAAGAAATAAAACATGCACATGCAGACACCCAAGACTCCCTGCCAGCTGAAGTCCCTCAAGTTGTCTGTATTCCAAAGAAGCAGAACTATTTCTTTCTCCGACTCTCCCTACCTCAAGTTAAAGAGAGTTTCTTCACCAAATCCAATAGAAATATGCTGCCTGCTCTTAAATTACATAATCCCAAGTAGCCAGGATGGCTTCCCTCTTTGAACCATTCCTTTATGGCGACCTCTGACTACAGCTTTTCATTTCGTTCATCCTAGGAGGAGCAGAACCACCTTAAGTAAAGGAATTTTGTGCTCTTTACCTCAAGCATCATTGGTCCAAGTGCATCCTTGTCGATGACACTCTGACCCGTAGATGATACATCTGCTTTTTGCACTTCATCTTCATTAGCTGCTGCTGCTTTTTCTGCAATAAAGAAAACTAGGTCTTAAATGACAGAGCAGTGATCTCTCGGCGATACACCAAGAGCCCACAGACTATTGAGAACAAATATGAAACGGTTACAGTACAACAATTCTGAAAATGAGATTAAACAGTCTCCCATAATGATTCAAAGGAAACATAACTAGCCTATTTGCTTCTCAAGTTTTCAGGTTTTATGACACAAATGAAATAATTTCTGCTCTTTCTCCGCTAGATATTTTACTGAACTACAAAACCTGAGCAAAGAAAAGGGCTCCTTATACAAAGGTGCAATGAGCAAAAGCTACGATCAAGATGTATTAAAAGACTGATCTAAAAGAGCATGCAGAGCTTACAGCTGCACAACTTTTCCACAATTGCTATATTTAGAAAGAAAAACATAAGTCCTCAATGTACTGTTTCACTACTGAGAAACAGTGGTCTCGGTTCTGTTCCCATGCCTCCACCCACATTCTTACTATCACACAATTTTCATACCGCCTCATTTACCAATATGTTATTAGAATGACATACAATTTAAAGTGCTGTATTTAACAACCACAGCAAGAAAAGAATGATTTAAGGTTTCTGGAACATAATGCCAGACATTAACACCCAACTCAAAATGCAAGGGATACTCACAGAACTTCCAAATCTACTGGGTTTATAATTCCTATCAATAATGGACTGTATTAATTTTTCTACTCCAAGAACAATACTGGTGTTTAAGGGTGAAGTAATAGAAGTAATAAAACCACTATAAATATACCTATTCTAGTACCTAGTCTACATTCTAAGTTAAGGAAATTAGTAATTTTGTTGCTAGTTCTATATTCAAACATTTTTTTAATAATTTTTCAAGCAGCAGTTATGTAAAAGCTGAGGCCACCCTGCAACGTAGAATATTAAAGATTTCTTATTTTCATTAAGATTCAATAGATTATTTTAACAAACACAAAAGCATACAAATCACAATAATAATAATTTATGCTTCCTACAACAATAAACCAGAAGATTTACTGTAAGAATTACTGAAAGTACCATGTGTGGATGGTACAAAGGGCCTTTGGAAAATCACCTTTACTGAAAATTAAAGTATCAGTCATACAAATTGAAATGTATCCAAATGTACAGTATTTTCCACTATCTGTAGACCTGCAGTACTGCAGCCAAAGTTCCTCTGAACTTTCCTTGACATAGGTTGTACAGTCAGTGTGAATATATGCTGCTTAGACATACAGCAAACAATTGCCTCTGAGAATCCGTGGGTGTTCTCCTTTCAGCGATCACCCACTGGCAATAAGGCTTTGGTCACTTGGGCGATCTCATCCTAGATTTCTGTGGTTTCTTGCATCCATGAAAAGAGTCACAAAAATCTTAGCTGCCTTCGTAGGGTGGGTTCATACACTATATAACGCTATTGTGAATAATGATGAAACAAAACTGCTCTGAAAAGGGATTGTTGCAACTAATGGACTAGTTTTAAATCACTCTTATCAGCATAATCAGATAGAAATAAACACACTAGAAATAACTATCAATATTTCCTTTACCACGTAAACTCATCAGGATCCAAAATTATTAGTACGGGTTTGGACTAGGGTCTACAGTGAGATTTTACACATATGCACTTCCTTACCTTTTTTCCTTTGGCAAAGAGCCGAAATTAGGCGTAACAGAAAAACAATTGAACAATCCTCCCCATACTACAACACAGCAGAGTTGGCACCATATGATGATACAAAACTGAAAACATGTTCTAAAAATTCTAAAAGAATTCTAAAAATAGAGTTGAGCTTTTAATAAAGTCAGTGATGGTATCTGTTTCCCATCTGTTCCTGGTAGCATAAAGTGATCTCTGGTTTCACACTGCAAAAATATTATAATGGATAGGGATGGCAGCTTCCTGATCTCATCCCCGCACTGCTTCAGCCATTGAAACCATGTCTATGGGAGGACATGGGATTATTTTCTATATGCCAGAGACGAAGGGGCTGCAGAGATGGTCCAGCAATGCTGTGCAAGCACATTAATTACATGCCGTTTCCTTGTGTCACCGGTTTACAGAGACAACTTTTACTGATCGTTTTTCACATAACGTGAAATATTTGCTGTAAGTTTGTTCACTCTTACAAAGTTCATGGAGTTCATATAAACCACCAATAATATCTATAAAAACAATTGTTGTCTTTTATGCACACAGGTTTTATACCAACGAAAAAGAGAACGGTTTTAATTACTATAGCAGTAATGAACATGAAATCTGAAATACCAGGTCACACCAAGGATCTCTCAAACCTCACATCCAGTTCCTGACAACGGCTGCTTTCCTCTCCGCTTCCCCATTTCGACTCTTTGATCCCTGACTGCTTCTGTTTCATCACCAGCTGCCCCTCACAACCATTTGACCTCTCCATTTTCTTTTGCCTTTGATACTCTTTTCCTCAGAAGGCTCAGTACCTTTGTGAGATCAATAAACACAGTGCTTGCTAGAGGAGAAAGTGTAATGAATGGAGAAAATATGAAAATGCTATTCAGACACATATGTTACCTCCCCGTCTCTCCCAAAGATGGTGACAATGTACACTACACTGTTCATGACATTTGGCTAGGCATTCAGAAAAGCAGTATAAATCACAAGTGCACTAAAATTATGGACTTCATAATTGGATCTGTAACTTAATTGTGTAAGAATTCAAGTAGCTGGAGAGCTTAGAAGAGATTACACATTCAGGCCACAAGCCACACCTTTTTAAGTGGCATTGTGTAGGAAACCACAGCTTCAGACAGCCCCTCAGTAGGACTAGCTGTAACTTAGGTCATTGTTACAAACTGCAGCTACTGATAATGTTAACTATGCAATAAATTGTCCATTTTTGACTGAACTACAAAGCCCCTCATGAAAACTATCAGCACATACAGGAAAAGTAAGTACAAATGCTGTCAGCAGCATTGCCCTGACAGTCAGTCATAGGGAATGTCTTGAAAAGCAAATCTTTCCTTCAGTGATACAGCACGTGGCTAATTAACAACAAAAATCTGTTGCAGGAAGGTTGGAAAAAAACAATGACTGATACACAAATTTCTATCTAATGCTCACAACACTCATGAATTATCACAAGCCAGTATTTTTCATTTTTCTTAACAGTTCTAGCTTATGGTGTTAAGCAATGGTGCAAAAATGCGGTTTACTTTCCCTTTTATTACTTCTCCTATCTTTTCTAGGTTCACTGGTGGCCCTACAAACAAAGCAAAAGCACGGAATTTATAATTTCTACACTAATGAGTTTTGATAGTTAGGGCTTCGGAAAATATCTGCAGAGGCCCGACCTCGCAATCCTCTCAGAAGCCTTATTTCCAGCCCCATGGGAATTGCTGGTACTACCCTGTGACTAACCACAGCCGCTAGATTTTTCCACTGCAGCCACTCTCATGGAGAGCGGGAGCCTGTTCCCTGATCTCGCACCTTCCCAGCGATGCTGCCTCCCAGAACAGCGATGCCCCTGTTCAAATGTCAGCAAAGTGTTACCAGGCATCCTACGGGCACAGAGGCCACAGCAGAGCTCCTGTGTGGAAAGAAAAATACAGACTTGTGCCAGCGGAGGAAGTGAGCTGGGTGGAAAGGGGCTTCCCATGGCTTCATCTCCATGCAGGGAATTCTCCACTGGAAAGGGAGTGTTAAATTAGAAACCGGTCCCATCCTTATGCATATGGCTATCAGGGATCAAGAATATTTTATCTAAATTATAGTGGAATAAATTTCACACGCATGAAATAATTATTATCTCTGCTCAATTAAGAGTTTAGCCTAGAGAGAGAAAAAAATTTAAATAGAACACAAGTACCCCTGAGAGAGATACTACAAAGAATATATATATCCAATTATGTAGTACTTTAGTGATGTGTGTAATTTAGTCTTTGAATTGTGAGGATGTTTACAATTGCATAAGCAGTAATATACTAAAATACATATTAATATTTTCAATTGGGCATCTTCCTAGTGATCGGAAACTGTATTTACTTTTCTACATTTAACACACACAACAAAGAAGCTAAAAAAACTCCTCAAAATATTTTCTGACAAATTTATGACTGGAAAAGCCTCAAGCTTTATTTCAAGCTCATTTCAGACTCTGAAAGCAAACCTTTGTGAACTCACATTAGTATAAGAGAAATTCATAAGTCAGAGAAAGAGAAGCCAAAAGCAATAGCTTGAGCTCTGCTGCTACACTTTAACCTAGGAAGCCTTCCTGGTTTTCCATCCTCCCAATTCAAGTCATATTGGTTCTCTCTGGATTTCTGACAGCAGACTCAGAAGTGCTACTGACGGGCAGCACCTTCTCTTGGTTGCATTTTAAACCCTACTTTCCTACTTGTGGCCAGGCAGGACCAGCTGAACCACCCAAAAGGCTCTCTGTCTGTATTCAAGCTCTGCTCCAACTTCCTTAAGGAAACCAGCAACCAAAATATTTCCCCCTTGATACTCTATGCAAAACCAAAATAAATTTTGAACTGAAGAACAAAACCGTAGTCTCTGCAGGAATGGTGAAGAATAATTTGAACGAGAAAATTTGCATCAACACACATTCAGTTTATTTTTCATAGGAGAAACACTTAAGGTTCTTCACAGAACAAGAAGAGCAAGAAAGAGCTGCTGGTGAAATCTTCAGCAGGGCAGTAGAAACTCTAGAAACTGCCCAAGAAAGAGATCAAGCAAAAACAGACCGAAAAAAAATCAAATTTATTATCCAATACTGTTTAAAACGGGTTTTTGCAGATGCCTTATATATAATTCCTGCTCCTCATAATTTTCTGAAATTGCTATTGAAATACCACACCCATCTCAAATCACATACCCTCATTTGTATAATAGGTAAAAAAATAAGCAGAGAGATTTATTATAAGGGACACTAGAAAGCTCAACTCTGCAAATTAAAAAAAAAATCATACAAATCAAGATCCTTATAACAGTAACAGCAACATCACTTGAAAGGGAACATAACTGCTATACAAAGTTTAAACATGCAATTAAATTTTACACTGAACTATCCTGAAAACAACTTATCTTCTCCATTTTTGTATGCATTAGCCAATTACTTTTGTCTCGCCTCATTCATATTTGTAAGTTTGTCCTGTGTGATCCTTCTAAATTGCTGTGAAAAAATAACATCCAAAAAAACAATCAAGGAAACTGCAGAAGTATGTACCTGTCCAAAGGTAACGGTGGGCACAGTATTAAAAACTAATGCTAACATATACTAGAAAGTATACTTAGCAAAAGGCTACATTTTAGCTGACATTACAGTTCTGAATACTAGATTAAATAACATTTCAAATATTAGATGTAGTAACATCTGTGTGTGACTATTGCTAAGTAATTATACTGACTGTGGTAATGGACAGGAGGTTTTTAACATGAATAGGGCTGTATTACAAAGTGCCTTCAAATTGATCAATTGAGCAAAAAAAACTAAGGATAATAATAAAAGTAAAATCTAAAAAAAAAAAAAAAAAAAAAGCAGTTTGTATTTGGTAACATGAGTAGTTTTGGACCACAGCACATGATGAAGCAAAGCAGTGAAGAACATGTAAGTTATTTTGATGCTTGGTTAACCACAGAGAAAGCAGCTCTGCCTTCTAGCTGTGTAATTCAAAGCACTGCGATGTAAGGCTCACATGGAACTTGATATCCACATGCATGTTCTTTCCCAGTTCCCATTGCCTCAACACAAGTTGCTTTTATTCCCTGAAAGCAAGTAATTTTTCAAAACACCAGTGCGTAAGAAATAGAAACTATTTCAGCAATCAATTTTAACACCAGCTTATCCCAATCCTTGTGAATAAAGTTAGCAACTATTTTAGGGAAGTGATTATGTAGTGAGGAGGCTCTTTCATCACACAGCACACATCTGTCCAGAGCAAAGAAGCTGTTAGGCTCTTGGATACATATTTTACCCCAGAAACTATAGATCAAATCTTACGGGAAAAACTATGCAACATCTCAGGAAGGTTTTAGGAGGCAAAACAAGGGAGAATTATGCATCTGCACTGAACTAAAATTAGAAAAGCTGCCATATGGCTCTGTGAAGCCAGCAGCACGTTCTTATTCATTAGGAAGCATTCTGCTAACATAAAAACACAAGGCCTTCCTGTCCTCTCCAAATGTGTTTATCTTTTCAACATTAATGCATGATATATCATCAGGCTGCTGAAATCTCCTGCAGTGCATATTAAAAAAGCACAGCTGCACTTTTTCTCAGCACATTTATTCACTGAGAGCTATCTAAGAGCTCAGCTTTGCCCACCTCCCTGACACACAGCCCTCTTGTCAGCCTGGCTCCCCTTTGGTTGGAAAGGGCTGCATTCCCAGTGCATGCTCTCCCGCCCAGCTCATCTCCCCATGCTCCGCTCAGCTCATCACGCCCACATGGTTCAGCTTCATATTTACTACTGCTGGTGAAGGCACACTTAAATTGTAAACGACCCCAGGGCTTAAGCTAAAAGCCCTTGGAAAGCTGTAAGCTCGATTACTCACTCAGGAGTAACTGCATTTACCACACTGTGATTTCTCTTTCCTAGCGCTTCCAACTTCTAACTGGTGCAATTGCTCTCCCATCCCAAATACCTGCCCCACCTTCCACAGAAACGAAGCATCAGTAGGGCACGAGATCTACGAAAAGCTTTGCGTTCTCATGAAACCACTGAATATAGGGAAACTTTAATGGAGCTCTTCAAGCTCTGAGTGAAGTCTGCTCTTAGAAAATTCAGTAACAGTAGCCAGCATATAAAATTTTCATGGACACTGAAAGTAAAACAAGCACTGAAAACCCATGATGGATTTAGGAACAACAACAAATGGAAGTAATAATACCTAAAATTAATACTAGTTTCATGTGTCTTAATAATTTTCACATTTCACCGTCATTCTTTTCTTGTAAAATCAGCATTTTAGTCACTCAATACAACTTCTGTAAAGAAGTACTGCCTGAGAAATAATAGCCCCCAGCTCAGTTAAACTGGAACATGGACAAAAATCATGAAGTTCAACTTACCAAGAACAATATTTAACTGCTGGACAGAAAGAAGCCTATTATCTCTGTACATACTTTTTGCTAAATACTTTAATAGGCATTTTACTTCCTTTTCCTTGGTTTCTTCTCGTCCCTCCTCTCATCTGCCTGTCTTTTCTGTCATCTGGCCACTTTTTCTTCTCATCACAAAACTCAGTGGTCTACTTCTTGAAAGTGAGGAAGCAGACAGGTGGCAGCAGTGGAAGTGCCCACTCTTCCTCCCCTTGCCCCAGGAGTCAGCTGGCTCCAAGGCCTGTGAGCTGGGGTGTCGCAGTGCTGTGTTCCCAAGGTGAGACCTCATCCCTCTATAAATACCCTTAAAGAAGGTCTCTGAAGATTGCTAACTTTTGGATTTAACAGTGACAGCTGAAAGTGATGTTACTTACAGGAACAGCATTTTTTACAGAAATCTGTACCTACTATTCCCAGATTTATCTACTTAATGCAGCGGCACAGATTATTCACACCTGAGATTACCCCAGAAGGTCACAAGTTTCTGGCAAATCAAGGACTGGGGACTGAAGTAAGACAGAATTACAACCCTCTTGTTGCTGATGCTTAAGTGAAACATAAAGTGTCCTATCTGGGATTCCAAATCCTCAATGGCTGATCCATCCTTGGCACACAATAAAAATATGAAACAACACAACAATTAAAATAATTTCCTTGCTGATATTATTTCTAATATTTTTATTTATCAGTAAAGACACAGAAGGACAATTGTTATACTACCCTTTAAGTGAAATTTAAACTTAGGCTAAAAGGAACCCTGGATGCAGAAACTTTCTCACTCTCTGCCTCATTTTCAACTGCAAGGATACGTCAAACTACCACATTGTGAGTGGTAAGTTGTTTTTCATCTCTTGAACATGGAATTAAACTACCATCATGACCATCACCTGTTGAAACCTTAGACATGCTGTGACATTAACCCTTTCCACTAAGTTTTGAAAAAAGTGGAAAAAAGTATAACTGGGTCGAGTTTTACTCCCGCTGAATTTTTAGACAGGTCTTAAATTACTAAAACATTTGAGAATTTTCAACATAGGCTTTTATATAGAAGGAAGAGTGTGCTTAACTTGCAAACTGAAAAAATCAAATGTGCATGTATATATTCCTGGGTTGTAAAGCTATATTCTTTCTCTTTTCCCCAGAAAGACCACCAACACTATCTTTCCAGTGTATACTGACTGATTAGAGATAGAGCATAAATAAATTAGTCATCAAAGGTGCTGCCCGCCCAGGATACTTCCTTATCAAAAGGGCAAAATCCAGGATGCTGTTGAGAACTTATAATTTTCACTGGTTTAAAGTGCTATTTTAAATGCTGAGATATGGGATTCTTTTTTACATTTACACTTCCTAAGAATGTCTAGTAACCAGTATAAACACAAATCTCTGATTGGTTGCAGTGTAATTTAGAGTATTGAGTAAGTGCTTAAAATAGAGTATTCAAATGGCAAATGGTAGATTAAGTACATTGGCTATCAGTGCTTTACTCCAAAATACCCTGAATTGAATTGGGCACTTATTATTCTATGCTCGACTCAGATAAGCAGATTCACATATATGTAGCTGTAGACACAAGCACATATCCATGAAACAGTTTTGCATCTGTTCCTATTTAGATGATTTCAAAACACTCACGCACACTACTCAACTGCACATAACAAACACCATGCACCCGTCAGCATTGACTTAAAATCTGTTACGTTTATAAGGCTGAATTTCAAAAGAAAGAGCCAAGCTAACTGACCTCTGCACTGAAATACTAGATAAAAATATTTATCATTGCTCAGTTTAACAAAGTAATTATTTTCTTTGGTATGTACTGAATTAGAACCGAAAATTTTAATGTATTTTTTGGCATTTGCAATTTTATAAGTGTTAGATATTTACTCAATGAGTAACCTCATCTTATTTTGATAATTCATCTCAAAACAGTATTAATATGAATGTCTAAATGGCAGAAGCCCAATGTTCTTTAACATATTGGCTGAGATAATGTTTTCAAAGACAAGAAACATGGCAGGATCTGATAATTTTGTTCAAAACAGGGCTCCACCATGGTCTCAGTAATGATATATTGCTTTTACAAATGTTAACAGCTCTCCAATTGCTTCTCTGACATATAAAAACACAGGTAAGATTTTGAAAACAAAAATACAGGGGTTAACACTCCTTACACTAAAATCTGTAGATGTAATTGCCCAGCTAATTAATTTTCAAAACTTAGGCCAAAATAACATCCTGGAAAGTAATAATAATCTAGCCAGACTATTTCTTGAATCCTTACTCTTATGTACTCAACCAGCTGTTAAAAGGAAACAGATGACACCCTTTCTTCGAACGCCGCATTGCCACGATTACAAAATATCTGTCTTATTTTAGGATGCTGACGATAAATCTTTGTGACACACCAGATCGTTCACAACAACAGGCAAAGATCTTTTTGCTTTTATCAATTGCCACTGACGATTGCAAAAGTTTTCAAGAGACCTAATATGGTGCACCAAAAAGAAGTATGATGGATCATGGACTCCCCATGAGCCCACAAAAAGAAGTTTCCATAATAAAGCATAGGCCAAAATGGAGCACAGATAATTGAAGACAGCTAAGGAAGAACAGAAACAGGTTTAATTTAATGTGCCCATGCTAACATGGATAACAGGGCTCCTACTGCTTCTAATAGTCAGACTATGATAAATCTTTTCAGAAAGATAAATCTTTTACCAAAAAGCTCTAAATCATTAAGGACAAGTAAAGTTTTCTACTATAATAGCCCAGTGTTCAGAAATAGAAGCTTGGGCCCCTCTTCTTGCACCATCACAGGCCTCAGCCAAACTTTTAAGTCAATTTAGAAACCTAAACATTGCTACTACTGCAAGGAAAGCAGAAGGAAAAGCAAAAGCTTCTTAAAAGAAACTGTTTACTTCTGCATGTTATTGAAAGGGATTTTTTAAATCCAAATCCTTTACAAAACTGTGGTTGAGATTAATTTCATATATTTCAACAGTGGTTACATTTCTTCAGGTACATTATGAATACAGCATGGCTGTTGGAAGGATGGCAATGATTATTAACATACATTGTTTAAGACATCCTCTAAAATGAAAAGATCTTTTTCCATTACCTTAGAAAATCTTTGCTCGTCATGTTGTTAAGATTTATATCCAGACAAAGTCACTTTTAACCTCCATTGCATTAATTTGTTCTGTCACAGATTAATTAGCAGGCATTTTAAAAAGCCTGCTAATAGAAGTGATAGGTACAAGTGGTCTCCCTTCAACAGACCAAACCATACTTAAAACTTAATTAGGTGTTGCCATTTCTGTTTCTCTAATTCAGATTCATGAAGCAGGGATCAGCACCCAGCCCTAAAAAAGTCAGTATAATCCATAAACAGAAAAATGATTAAACACTAATAGTATTGTTTCCTCTAGTTTCTTGCTGAGCTTTATCAGTTTTCTTCTGAGAAGAAAATTAGAGCTGTCGTAACAGTTCCCTTAACCATGGGCGACCAGCATCTCAATGGAAAGGATGCTCCATGCTGTGCCGGTGGGTGCTGCCACAGCCAGCTCTGTAGCCTTGCTGCCCTTCCCCAGCACCAACCTCCTGACACGGCACAGGCTGGAAGTGAAGGGCCCCCATTTGGCACCTGTCACACTGTGCAGGCTGAACAAATGTGGCTTTAACCAGGAAATGCTGAAGATGATAGTCTGCCTCCAGCCATGTTCCTCTTTGGCACAAAGGCTGGTAATGCAGGTTTGCAGCCAAGTCTGGGCATCAGATTAGGAGTGATAATCCAGAAATTTTTCCTTCAGACTGTAATTTACTTATTTGCTTGCAAAAAGGAACATGGGTGCCCTTGATCCTCATTTCACCCATAAGAGAACCAACAGATGAGACCTTTTAAGTAACAGTAGTTATTTCCACAGTATTATGGGTCCACCTCAGCATAAACATTTAAGGATACTTGGTCTTGATCTAAGTTTCTAAATTCTAAGCCATTTGTAGATTTGGGCCAAAGTCCATATGAAATAAATCAATCAAAATCCCTTTCCCCAAAACAACAGAAGAAACCATAGCCCCTCCTGTGGAAAGGCTTTAAGCTGTAGAGATAAAGGATCCATGCTCCTTGTCCGAGCTGCAATGCCCATGACCACCACATAGCTCAGGGAAAAGCAGAGTATTCTTGTGCTGCAACTCATAATGACCCTGAGAAAGCCAAAATACTCTCTCAGTTATATTTAGGCTGGCTTCTCTGTCAGTATTGCTGGTTTAAAAAGAGGATAAAAGCTCACTGGGCATCTTTACATTTTAGATTACCAACTGCAAACACATAATTATAATTTTGAACATTAAGTACAATGGCTTGACAAATCTGTATTGCAATGTTCACTTAAAATCAGCACCTCTAGCAACTAAACAGATGGTGGCTCAACTTTCAAGCTCAATAGCAATCACAGTAATCCTTGATATTCAGCAGCATAACATTCAACAATTTATTAACAAGTTTTGTCACATTCCTTAAACTATTTGATAATTTCTTACTGCAGCAACCAAGAGTAAAAACAGTATCAGAGAGACAATAGTGAATAGCATAAAATTGTTACAGGTATGACGTTACTGGTCCTAAAATTATGGCTAAAGCCACACTATAGGCAAGAGACAGCATAACTGGGGAAGAAGTGAAAACAGGACAATTATTGGAAAGAAGAGAAAATGGCAAAGGCTTAAAAATAAATCCCTTCAAAAAAAGAGTAGAAAATATAGAAATACAAAGAAAATCCATTCTACATTAAAAAAAAAAAAGGCACTTTTGACAGTTAGTAACAGGGAACATTGCATTCGGAAAAGTCAAGGGGGATATGTGGAAATAACTGAAGATAGTAAAAAACACCCAAACATCTAAATAAGTCCTCCAACCCAAGAAGGTGAAAGGTTTTGTCCAAAAGAAGCAAGACAGGAAGAATTTTATCTTATTGGCACAAAATACCTTGATATTTTTCCACTGAACACCAAAACAAACAAACCAAGAAACATCTAAATGAGGGTTCTTCTGAGTTTTCCAATCTATGTTTAGAAATTACAGCCTTGATATCTCTTCCTTTTTTTTTTTTTTTTTAAATTTCCAAGTGAATGAAATGTTATATTTAAACACACTTCCTTTTCAATGTTGGATATAGGCTCAGACCTAATTTGATGTAGAATAACTTGTCTCTGGAAGGCTTTTCCCACAGAAGGATCATGGGAATCACAGGTTGTTCCAAATCTTTCTAGGAGGAAGTGCCTCAGGAGAAAAAGTACCAGTATAAGGCTAGTGCTCTTCATATTTGCACATCTTAAGATGACAAGGGACAATTTTACCTGCCTGGTTTCACCAACTCCTGCATCATGACAAGAACCTCCACTGAATGTTTTGAAAAACACTAAAATCTCTTTGGGAGAGTTGACAGAACCTACCAACTTCTTCATTAAGTTGCTTCAAATTTCAGTTATTTTTTCACTAACGATCTCACCTTATGTGTGAGTTGGCTTTGCTCACAAATTCCAGCTGTTAGGCTGTATCCTGCTTTTGTGTTTTAAGAGTCCTTTATGGCAGGAAACTCTGTAGTTCCATTTTGTTTTGTACCAGTAAGCAAATCAAGGTGTGGGGACATGCCTTTCTGCTCTGAGATGACCAGGACCTTAGTAAAGAGAGATACCACACTGCTGCTTCATCCAAAGGGGCATGTGGACACCATTTTAGATACCATGGCAATACCTGGAGCATCTCTATTATGGAGTATCTACTTTGTGGATTTATGGTTTATGGAGTTATCTACTTCAGCAGAACTTAAATTTATGTACTCTTCCGTCTCTACCTTCTGGCATTTGCTCTGATCTTGTGCGAGCCTAAGACAGGAAGGAGAGTATGTGCATGTTTAAATGTGTAGTGCACACACTGGAGTACCCCTTGTCTTGTAAAATACAGAGAGATGTGCCAATGCACTGTAACAATGAAAGGAAACAGAAGGCATGCATGTTTTGGATCTCTAACCATCTGTCTGAGGACATTCACTATGAGCTCAGCAATGTTCATGACAGAGAAAGCAACTGATCATTTGCCACATCATCCCTCAATCCTCAGTCTTTTTTTTTCCCCCAGTTGCCACCTGTGGGTTTTCGTATAAGAAACAGAAAGCTGAAGTTGTAATTGTTTTTCATATCCTTGGTGATTTCACATTCAAGGCCCCCTATTTCTAATGAACTGTCCATACACAAAATCTACAGCAATAACAAAATGCATGACTTAGAATAGATGCAATTATCTTAGTTTTATTTTGAACACAGATGAACCTTTGATCAATACCTCTTCAATGTGCTGTGAATCCACAGGTTTTCAGGATTAAAACATGGTACGAAAGGCATTGCATCCTATTGTGAGTAAATACTATATTATTCCTCTTCAGGCTTCAGTCTTTAAAAGGAAAAGATTAAAGCTGTGCAACAAAAGCTAGCTTCCTTGTAATAGATGATTTTTCTTTGACTGAAGTATCATCACTACTCTCAGTGAATTAATTTGCTATTCCATAAATTAAACTCGAGAGAGAGAGACAAGTTAACATGAAGTCTCCTTCTTCATTTACTTGCTTTACATGCTGCTGAGATTAGTACGTTGCATTCACTAATCTAAACACACAGCAAGATCTAGTGTTCTACAGCTAGCCCCTTTGAGATGCAAACCTTCCACTTACAAGAGACTACACACACAAGACTACGACTGGAAGCAGAAGGCTCTAATCCTTCTTTAACACCTAAGCTCACTGTTTATTTTTTAGCACCTAAACTCAGTATTTGTTACTGACCAGACACCTCTAAAGACAGAGCAGCCAGCGAGAAACACTCAACTCAGAAGCTTAGTTCACATATTGAGGAGAGCTGGATGTCAGTTGATATTTCTGTATTTTACTTTTCCCTCTAATTAAAATGCTAAGCGAATTTATGATGTTTACAGTTCATAAGAGATCACACAATAAACTGCAAAAAACCCCCAAAGAATGTTTTAAAGTTTAAAGTGTCCAGTGACAATTTAAATGAAGTCTGAGAACAACACATTTATCTGAAAGGAGGCAGCCTCCAAAATCTCAGTTTTCAAGAAGATATGGCTCCATCTCTTTAATGCAAGACTTTTTTATACTCCCAAGAGTAGGTAGACCATTATATGACCTTTACTTATGAAAGTAACTAATGCAAATTTTTTATGAAAATATGCCTAGAAAGAATAAAGAGGAAACACTTGACATATATGCCCCAAAGCAGGTTAAATATAAGAGAAACAGCTCAATCCTTTCTAGTATTCCCCAGCACTTGTATTAGAGATCACAATCTCTTACAGTGCAATCATCTTTGCAGCTACAAAATATAAAGTAAACAACCAAGCTCTGATAGTTTGAATTATTTTTTTCACTTGGTCATTTAGAAGTTACGAAAGAAAACAAAATAAAGGTCAAAGAAAAGCAAAATACCAGTAGGATACAAAATAAACAAGAAAGTTTTCCTGTAACACCTGCCAATAATGACTATTGCTACCTGAAAAAGACCACTATCTTAAGAGTAAACATTTAGTTTCTCTTCAACTTTGAGCCATAATGTGGAGTCAATAGATCTCCAGTCTAAATCTTTAACGAAATTATCTCTAGAACGTAAGTCATCCATTATTGACAGAGTTCAAACCCACAGACAGGAGCCGCGTGTTGTTAAGTGACAGCCATCACCTGACACCCTGCAACGCCCAACAATGCCACGACAGTTGTGGGCATTAGCCCATGGCTCAGTCATCACTGGCACACCTGGACCCTTGTTGGAGTGGGGACCCACCAAGGACCTGTGGGGAGACAGATCCTCTACTAGTGGTCAACTCAAAAACACTGCTCAGGCTCACCAAACAACTGCACAAATGCTACTGTCAGGGTAAGGGAGAAAACGGAAACTCAGGGCCAGGAGGAGGGCAGGGATGGTGGAATCAGGGCTTTTCAACAGCTGCCTTAGTTTCCACAGGTTAGTTTGCAGCCTGCACATCAACACCTTTAGGACCATTGTAGTACTGATCATACTCAAATAGCAAAATTGACCTAAACCTCCTAATCAGATGAGGAGTAAACAGTCTCATTAACTTTGGGGAACAAGGTTGGACTTATACTAAAAGAGTAGATATTATTTTAACCATTAGTAGGAAGCAAAAAATTACAGTAATCCACCAAATCCTATTAAGTGCATAGATTTTACACTGTTTCACAATTCTGATTATCAGTTTGATGATTATTTTTGTCTGTTTTCTTGAAGCAAGAGAATCACAGAATCACAGACTGGTTTGGGTTGGAAAGGAGCTTTAAAAATCACTTAGTCCACCCCCCCTGCCATGGGCAGGGACATCTTTCACTAGATCAGGTTGCTCAAAGGCCTATTCAACCTGGCCTTGAACACTTCCAGGGATGGTATATCCACAACTTGTCTGGGCAACCTGCTCCAGTGCCTCATCAACCTTCACCGTAAAAAATTTCTTCCTTATGTCCAATCGAAATCTACCCTCTTTCAGCTTAAAATCATTGCCCCCTGTCCTGGCACCACAGGTCTCAGCAAAATGTTCCTCTTTATCTTTCTTCTAGTCCCCTTATTATATGGAAAGGCTGCAAAAATGTCTCCCCAGAGCCTTCTCCACTCCAGGTTGAACCCTACCCTAATAGTTTGAGCCCAGTGTGGACACAGCTGTATGTCATAAAGGTGTCTTCAACTACTTCTATCACAAGCAATATTAATTAAATTATAAAACTGCTTCCACAGGAAACTATTAGTATAGTTAAAATGCTGTATGTGTAGATAAAGTCTAAGCCAACTATTCTGCATGATACACAACTCCAGTAAAGTAAGCAAACCCCACAGTTTCCAACTTGATGGGTCTGCTGGCTAATGACTACTTCTCATCAGGGATAGAAAAGGAACTGATGGTCTACATTACCTAAGCCCAGTTTAAATTCTTCAGTGAATCAGTAGTTCTCTGGAGGCATGCAAATTGTAAAGTCAACATAAACTGGATATTTAGCCAAAAAGCTTTACCATGTACAGAGGAAGATCAAAGACACTTTCAGTGCATCACTCCCAGCTGTAGGTAAGGGACACAGCAAAGCAAATTCAGTTATAGATTTATTTTATTTTTTTTGTAAATGCTCTGCATAAATTCCTTGACTTCACAGCACAAATTCCTCTGATACTTAATTCAGTCTTAAAATCCTATCAGGCTGAAAGCACAGCACATACAAATAATAATTATGCAGAATTCCTTTGAAAATAAAATTAAAAATCGGCATAAAATTTAAATAGCCCATCTCAAATACGATTAATATAAAAATATAATTACAGTAACATTGACCCAGTAAAATATTTGCAAAACAAAACCAACAAACAAAACTCAAGCCTGCATATGCTCTCAATATCTCGATTTGACAAGATATTTATGCACATAATTTTAACCTTGAAATAGTTCCAGTGACTTAACAGGGATTACTCATCTGCTTAAAGTTAGGCAGCTGCTTAAATATCTTGTGAAATACAAATCTAAATTCAGATCTGATAAATTCAAAGTAGCAGCAGCCACAGCAACACCTCATTACAGCTTTAAGGCCATGCTGTTTTCCTTTAGCAAGCAATTTTACTTGCATACTGGTGCTGGAGGCAACAATAGACTATCTGCTGGAGTTATCCTGTGATTATATAGTACTGCTACAGGGAAGCAAAAACTGGTTTTGCTATCAAATGTGAAACCACAAAAAGAAGACAAATATGATTAACAACAAGCCCTCTTTTAAAGTTCATACAGGTTCCACAGCTCTTGAATGTGTCTCTTCATCAAGTACTTCTCCTTTTCCCAGCATTATTTAGCTTTCACGCAGTGATTCATTCTGTCCAAGGTCTCTCTTTTAAGGCTATTCTGAAAACAAGATCTGTCAACTCAAAAGTGCACATTAATAGCTAGACTGATATTAACCACCCTGATATCCCCTCCCTGAACTACTGAATAGCTGATCTACAGAACACAAAACCTCTTCAGAAACTGGTGACACATGAAAACTGGACTCTGCAGGAAAATGGAAGTGACATAAAATCACATTTGAGGATACTTCAGCACAGTAGGTTATATCCCACCATGTGAATCTAAATAAGACAGGTGGATGCCACCTCAAAAAAAGACCACAGAAAACAGAAAGGCATGGAGAGTAGAAGGAGAGAAATAAAGAGACGGAGACCTGGAGTTTAATAAAAGGTACTTGGGGGACTTGAGAAAAAAAGGAAATATACGTCTTACACTTGATGTCAGGACACATCTTCAGCACTCCAACTGAAGGGGTCAAAGGAGACTGCTTAGCTAGAGAAACTGCTGAAGAAGCTTAACGTGATCTTCAGTATCCTCTGTACATTCTGCACTGCCGATATTCAGAGAAGAGGGTAAAAGCAAAACTAGATAATGAGGAAAAGGACGTTTCAAAGCCTGAACCAGGAGATATTCAAAGAGTGAAATGCAAAAAATAGTCTCTGCTTCAAAATGTGAGTTGTTTACCTGTTGAGACTGAGGCTAGCATGACAGATAAAAGAAGCTCTAAACTAAGGGCAAGGGTTTAATTTTTTTATAAACTGCTTTATAACCAAAAGAATAAAAAAGAAAACAGCAAAAGGGAGACAAAGCAATGAAAAAATAATGAGGAAAAAACCCACTCACATAATGAGGGGAGTCAGGTGGATGACAAGGAAAAGTACTACTGTTGAAATAAAATCAAGAGACTGAGTGTCAACTAAGGAAGAAGAAAATTCAGATATCTTTGCTGTCAGAATTTTGTTGTCTTCTGATACCAGAAAGCATTTTCAGCAGTATTTATACAAACGAAATTAGTGTCGTAAGTGCTGAAGTTTTTTCTTAAAATAAGGCAGGATCCTAAAATCAATCAGACACTATTTTACTGAACATGTTTCTTAAGGACAATCAAATGGCTTTATAGATCCGTGGCTGTCTGGTATACAGAGGAACGTTTATTCCCAGTGCTCTTTAGACTTGCCTAAAGCAAGCTTTTTAAATTAAGCATGTGCAAATCAGAACTTACTGTACTTGTACACATCTGTGTACATTATGAACACATCTGCAACAAATATTACTACTATTGCTTCAAAATAACATAAACTAAAAATAATAGGAGAGCGTACACTTTCATGACCATGTAACACAACCATAAAATCGCCATTTCATATCACTTTTATGCTATAAATAAAAATCTGAATTCATGTTTTCCAAAGTGCTTGAAACACAAGTCTCAAATCCTCAGTAGAAATATTCACTTAAGATTGACATGAATATAACTTCTGTTTCATCTTCATGCTAAAACGATAATTTTTCATGTCCTCTGGACATCCACAAATCTCTACTCAATCAGTGTAAGATAATATGATAAAAGTCCTCAGTAGAAAATAAAGCTTTTGTAAAGGAACTTGTCGTCATTTTCCCAAGTACTGAAAAAATTTCAAAACCCAGATTAAAACTGCATGCAGTGGTTACATCTACGAAATATCTTTAATTCTTTTAATGAATTCAGCTTTACGCATATATTTATAACTTGTTCTCAAATTGTAATAAACTGAATTTCTAACATACCACAACTTAGGAATCTTTGAAGTATATGCTGTGAGAAATGATACAAAGATAACAGAAAAAGTATTGCAAATACATATTTGCATTCAAGATAGATCAGGATAACATCATACTAAATTATAGAGTACTATTAAAGCAAAAAATCTATTACTTTTTTCAGCTACCAGCCCAGCAAGCTTGACACAGGAAACAAATATCAATCTCCATTTCTTTCTTCCTTGTTTTCATTCCTAGAACCTAGAGTAGTCTCGTCAAATCTCAATAGCAGCCATAAAACTTGTTGCTTTCAGTGGCTTTACAAGGTATTTATAACTGATTGTGCTTTTGTAAGTAATTAGACCTTCATGTACAATTCTATTCGTAGATGAAGAAGAAAATTCATAAAGAATTTTGAGAATTTATTAAAAAAACCCCAAACAAACTCTTTACTAAAACTTCTAAATAATAAAACTGTAAATTAAGTTTTCACTGCTTTAATCTAATTTGCCTTGGAAGAAATGCAGAGCAGACCCACTGTGCAAAAACTGAGCCATCTTAATTTGTCCACGTTAGTGTAGAATAACACCATAATTCCAGGATGTTGATTTAGTTTTCTCCTACAGGTATTCTGCATAACACTAAAAATCAACAAAGCAATTGCAAGAAAATACTATTTTTAACCTGAGTCTCATGGCACTTTATGCAAGTATAATATTATTTTAATGACTTCTGTTTTAGAAATAGATAATACAAGTGTTTGACCATTGTAAAGGTCAACCGAACAACCAGAAGTTAGTAATTTAAATGATGACTGTATCTAAGTACAGGATTCCTAATGTGAGATGATAAAGTACCTATAAAACCCGAGAGAGCAATAGTAATAGTGTGACTAGGCCTTCCACCTGTTTGCATGGCTTGTGGCAGGTTTTTTTTTGTGGCACTCAACAAAAGCACTATTTATGCAGTTTGGACATTTACTATATCTGAGACATATTTGTTAATGAAATTCCTGTTTCAAAACAATACTGCATTTCAGAGTGTGCTGTCGTTTGAATTATTCTTAAAAGGAAGTGTTTTAAATTTGCTTTTACAAGATAATTAGCTTTTAAGTAGGACTAGGTATCAAACCATTAATCAGTTTAAAGGAATAATTTTAAGTATTTTAATTTTGCATCTAGACCCTGAGATGCTATTAATGACCATCTTGAAGGTCACAGTGTTTTGTAATGCCTCTTAGAGAGGCTTAAAGTCAGCCTGTACCAGTTTTACGCAAACACTCAAACAGTTACCAAAACATCTAATTATTGCCAACTAAAGAACCTTGCATAAGAAATCAACATCATAAAGAGTAATTTCGTGCTCAAGAGTTGCAAACTACTTGTTGAAATAAATTCACAGTGTTTTAGTCTGTCTTTAGAATTGTATATCCAGTTGCCTTTGCAATAAGACTTTATGAGCTTAAAATACTAAATGTACATTCAGCTTTGGTACAATTCTGGCCCACGATGACTTCAATAACTTACGTGTAACCCAGTCTGATGAGCGTGAATATTTTATAACAAAATGAAAACTATTTTTATCATATATGTCCTGAACAACAAAACCCCAGATCTGACATAGTTACCACTAGCTAGAGCCAGATTTTCTAATTAGATTTTCTAGAACTGCTGACAGAACTACCAAGTGGACCAGCGGATTTTTCTTTGTGCACCCACTCCCCAGGAAAACACAAATTTTTTTTGGTCCTTATCCCTTTCTCAGGTAAAGATAAGGAGTACATATCTCTTGGTGCAAGAGCCAAACAATAATTTAAAAATTAATTTCAAAAAAGGATCAATAAAATAAAGGGAAAAGAATATCTCAAAAGCCACCAAGGTGTAAAATGATGATGGACACTGTGCAAGGTTAAGAAGTATACTTCTAATATGGGGCATGGCAAAATCACTAGACTATCCACTTTAAAAATCATAGCAATCTAATAGGAATAAGAAGAGAACAATCTGAGAAATAGAAAGGCTCTCTAAGATAAAACAGTTAGAGGCAGCCGACACAACCTGACACTTTCCATTTAGTGTGAATAGACTGATGTCTAAAACTACTCATCTACTTATAACCGCATTTTAGAAATGAGTATGTATGCAACATGTATTCTCCACTGTTACAACTTTATAAATAGAGCATGGAAAAGGAAGCATTATTTTCCCACAGAAATCACAGAATACTGAAAAAGGGGAAGATGTTTAAAGTGTTTGAAGGCCAAAGGAATCACTCTAAACACAGTTTACAAAGAAATAGAAATCTTCTACATTAAAAGAAAAACAATATACTCCTACTTTAAGAATTTGAATCTGCCCCAAACACCTGCAGTGCTACTCATGCCTGCCCAGACAGACCTGTGCCACAATACCCAGTTCCAAAAATTTAAAGTTTCGAAAAGATTTCGGTTTTCTCTTTGAATAGAAAATATATCAAAACAAAAGAAATACAAAACTAATCTTCTAGACAAAGAACAGGAAGAAAACTGTCACGTTCCCTGGTTTACATTTATAACAGGACCCTATCTAGAGATTAGAATAGTTTCAAATCTATTGTAGTCGAGGATATGATGTCATAATTTAAAGGACGCAGATAATTTAGTCCACAATATCTATTCATACCAGCAAAAGAAAGCAAAATGGGGTATGCAGAATATGTACATCCCCCACTCTCCTGGATTATGCCTCTTTTGCATGGATCCATCAACCATGTAAGAGTACGCAAGCAGTCTCATTTTTTCTTCCCAAAGACCTCTGCTAGTTTAACTTTTGTGGAAGCACAAGTCATTTTAATTCCATTAGATACATAGATCGATTTTCTCCCTCCCTGCACAATTTTTGGTTATTCTAAAATACTGAACATGATACAACACAATCCGTTCACACGACATTACAGTATTTTTCATTATTGATTAATGAAGAACATGGGAATTTCCTAAAGAAAAGCTGAAGAAACTATCAGGTTTGCCAAAACCAAAATAATAATCAATGCAAAATATTGAAAGTCAATGAATTAGTCTTCTTACCTTGTTCTTTTATCTGACGAATTTGCTTCACAGTTTCTTTCAAGATTGCACATTTGTCAGGTTTAAAGTTAAAGTTGTCAATATCATTAAAATTTGCAAAAATCAGCTCTGCAAGTTCTTCTATGTATTTATTCTCTTGCTCACGATTGCGTTTCTCAGTGCTTCTTTTAGGGCTGAAAGAGGAATTTACAAAAATGTCATCTTCAATGTCAGTTTGTTTGCCTTCTGGCCAGCTCAAAGATGATTTCAAAAGGTTTGACAGTAGTTTCACAAAATCAGAGAGAGAACTTCCCTCTCTCACTACAAAAGTATAGCTTACAAGTTTTTCTCAAGCAGAAAAGTTTTCTCTGAAACAAGGAAAGGAGCATCAGAAAAAAATGTTACTTATTTTTTCCCAGCAGTCATATTTTTGTTTAAAAAGAAGCTTGGGATTTGAAATCAAAAAAAGTAAGACTAAGCAGGGGGTGGGAGTGGGATTTGAACGCTTACAAGTATCCCTCCCACATGGCACTGAGAATCCAAGGAGTATCATATAGTGATGGTGCATGAGAAAACAAAACCACTTAAAAAGTTAAACCAAACAAATCTGTATTTCCTACCTCCTTGTGAATTTGACAGTCATAAAAAAAGATGATGAATGAGTGGTTATTCTTTAAACTATTTTTGTTGGTAACAGAACTTCTGTAAAACTGAAAAATATTTTTCAACACCCTGGTTATAATGAGAGGTGGAAAAGAAAAATAATCTCAGATTGCCAAAATGAGTGACTGAAGACTGCTTGAAGTCTCTTTGCAGTGACTAGCCAAAAGAGATTTTTATACATCTCCTAAACTGTCACCAAAATTTGGCATGACACTGGATGCAAAATAAACCAACAAATAGTAATAAGAGACAATAGTCCCCATCTCAAACTCTCAACAACAAAGAATTACTGCACCAAAGTAGTTTGGCACTGACTTCTCTTTACAATAATGTTGTTTGTAATTTTCTAACCGAAAAATATAGGCAAATGTAACATTTTCTGAGCAACTCCTCTCTCAGCATCTTCAGAAGTAAATGGTCTAACCTGGGTCCAAGCTGATCAGGATCCTTGCGCTTTCTTGACTCTGCTCTGGATGGGTCAGAGGTATTTTCTCCTATCCCACTCATCTTGAACACATACCAGCAACTAAAAGGAAGAAAGAGCAAGAAAGGGTTACGGTGGACAAAGTCTAGAGTTCTCTGTTTGTATTTCCAAGGTTCTCATTCCATGCTCAACTTGGATTTTACTTGGCAAATCCTATCACTTGAAACAGAGTTTGTTTGAAAGGCACCAATAAAAACACTGTGCTTATGACTCGACAAAATGCTACACAAAACTCCTTTGGAAGAAAATTTGTGGTGGGCAAGGCAAAGCGTTATCATCTCTTTGATTGTTACCAGTTATGTAAGAACAGGTAAGCATGTTTTGTGCCTGGATTGCTGAATTTTCATGGCAAATTTGCAAGGTTGAACGACAAAAGACAAAGGAAAAGCCATAGTGCCACACAACAAGAAAAACACAACAGAATTTAAATACATGAGATAAAACACATGTCCCAGCTACATAAAAAGGTAGCACAAGCAGCTTTAGTTAAAAATCAGAAGATAATGTTTGCACAAATACATGTAAAAATTGTAGAAACAGAACATCTGTCAACACTAAAGACCACTGAGGAAGTGAAAAATATTTGTACATATAATCTATCCTATAAGGAGAATAACTTATCCAGCTATCAGGTATTAAAACAACACAAACTTATAATCTGTGCAATAAACAGTCTGTGGAAATCTTGCTCTGCTCCTGGCTGTCTGTTGCCCTATGCACCATAGAAGCACATGAACCTTGCCTGCCCCAGATTACATACTCCTCTAAGTACCCATATTCTGGAGGCAGAAATCACCATTACAAAGGACAAGGGAGACGATGCAAATGATCAAAAACCTCATGCAACACGGGTCAGTCCCAGCTCACCGTTTGCCTAGTTGCTGCCACTTTTGTAAGGATGATTGCAGAGAGATGTTGCCAGACATTTCAGAGAGCTCCTGTATTGTTCAGGATTAGCAGAAAAATAAACATGAGGGCCATGAAGGAGGTGAGTGTACCCAGGAGGTGATTCATACCATGCTAAAGTAAGAGCTGGAGCCTGTAATTCTATGACCACTTCACACTGGCATAAAGTGGAAATCAGGTATCAAAACAACGGAGATCACCACCTCCTTCAAGACCTTCATTTCTGTCTTACCCATTCCCTTCCCTCTGCTGGCCTGGTCAGCCATGCACTGAACTTAATCTCTTTTCTTTTTCTTTTTGACACTTTAAATCTAGCAGCCAGTTTATGTGTTGGTAATCAGATGGTCACACTGGAAATCTTAAGTTTTCCCAGTGAACTGATTGAGTGAAGATATTGCAGATATTGGCAGAAACAGACACTAAGGTCCAAGCAGTTCTGCAGGGATGCTGAGAAAGGCTACTCTTTGAAACCTGAGCAAGCAAATGAAGATTTGGAGACATCTCAGTTTCAGAAGTGATCACCACCTAACATTTTTGCAAACTAAAAATAAAAATTAAAGATAATTTCTTTGTGCTGAAAATATTTTTAACCGGTTTGAGGAGTAGTTTTCCTTTTTCTAGATACTAATCAAGTTCCATGAAAAAGAGTGTATGATATCTGAAATGTACAGCTTCCAGATGGTCTTTGAAATGGATGGTATCAGATTCTATTTGAGAAGTATCTGAATTAACTTTTTCTCTATTGAGACTGTACATGCATATGTATATCTACATGTGCATACATGCTGCTATCATTTTGAGAAGAACCCACTGTAGGAAGAGCAAGAAGGTCTCAGTTCTGTGGTGGAGCAGAGTTGAACTCTAAAAGGAAAGATGTACCATCACAACGTCCATAATTCTGTACTTTCTTGAGAACCCTCCGTGATTTTATCAGGGCATTTACAGTCCCACACCAACACCAGCCATACTTTAGAACATGAAACATCTACCATGTCTCCTGCGTGGTCTGTGACACTGGCTGTTCCGTAAGAACTACATATTTTCATGGATTTCTAGCCCCAGCAGACATTCACATCCTAATTTATCCAAGTATAGGAGTAGAAATATACATTAATATATTTGGAGCTCAGTACTTTCTTGAAAATACGCAATTTCACAAGTATCACAAGTAGAGCTCCAAGGAAGGAGCAAGATACTATCAAGGAAACTGTGAGAACAATTAAACAGATGATGTGAGGAGACAGCAGTTCCACATCTCTGCCAGTGGAAAGCCGGAACTGTCCTTGAGGCTCTGTTCCAATGACTGAATTTTTCACCTCCCAGGGTGAGAAAAAATTGTGAGTATGATGAAAGTTGTACATTCCCAAGATCTGATCTCCCGGCCAGACTCAGATGGTGACCTAAAGTTCAGAAGAGCAATTAGGCTGGGGAATCCCTTCATTTCTTTTGTTCCCCAAGAGAAGTGTAGATCAGCTAACTATTTTTTCTTGAGAAAAGGAAGCACAACAATTCATGAAAATCTGTCAGACATTCAATTGTCACCTTCTCACCCCTCTTCCCCTCTAAGTAGTAAGTCTAAGACTGGACATCCCCCATCAATTCCCCTTTCTCCCCAAGAAAACATATCGAAACAGTTATTAACAGCTTTCCCACCTACTTTGTCAGGCTGACTTCACAGGGAAGTTTTATTTTTGTGAGGACCAAAGTCTCACCAGTAGCTCCACCAATGCATAGCTCAATTCTTCTTGCATTCACACTGATGCTATTCTGTAGGAATTCCATTTGGTTTACATTATGAGCCTTTGGAGTTCACATTAAAACTCATCTCCCACCATAAACTCTAAACTTCATCCTTCCGTACTGAAGGAAACCAAAGTGGTATCATAATTATGAAACTAGCACCTTCTTCTCTCCTTATTAAACATAGTAAATGGTTCTAAACAAATAATTTATGCATTTATTTTATTATGTTTGCACTTACAGGCCACTACATCTTTTTCTCAGCAGCATTATCAGTTTGTTCTTAGAATGAGTTACCCATTTCTCTTTCACTCATCATAATTTACTTCTGGAAATCTACCACCTACTAACACGTTATCTCTCTGTTCTTCCTTATGTCTTAATTAAAAGTCATGCTCTATGCTTCAAAGATCCGTATAGGCTATGCAGTTCCTGTGTTGTTGGTGCCTGTGCTCCAGAGCAGAATGCAAAATCCAGAGGCAGGTGTCTTGGAAAGTGGAGAGCTAGATAGATGATACTAAAGCAATCTACAAAACCTCAGAGGCTACAGTGAGTCGCTCATCTGTATCCAGTACACAGTACTAAAATCAAACGATGTGCCCCCAAAGCACCTGCTTAGGGATTTAGGGGTTGACCAGGATAGTTAAAGTTCTACTGTTCTCTTGGGATTCAGAAACTAAAATCCACTCCCAAGCTAGGATAAATGAGGAGGAATCAACTTTTAGAAGCTATGGATAGACTCTGCAGTAATACTATCTACCAATGAAAGCAGCCAGAAAGTGGATGATGGAGATACAGCTGCCTCTTCACAGAGGGCTTTCAAGCCTGCATTTTTGACCATGCAGGACAGCCTTCCATGTGGTAGGCTATCTGCCTGCCAAAACTGGATGTTTATGAAGCAAAGAGGGCAAGTTGGAATAACTCTTGCAGTGGAGTCTTTAGGTGTGTAGTCCATCCCACTAAACTCATGAGTAAGTAGTTCAAACACTGTTTTAAAACAGGTTTGACTCCTTCAGGCTGAGGAGGACCTCTCTCGGCAAAGATTCTTAACAAGTTGAGTCAGAGAGAGGAGCACTCTCTCAGCTTCCTCATGTCTTTTAAAAAGAAAGCAGCTGTTTTGATTTTTTTCCCATAAGCTAATTCACATTCAAAACCTATGCATACTGCTCGATGAAGATCTCTAGAGGGCTTAGGTACCTCTACAAATTTAATGCGGCCCAAGCAAGGAACTAAACACACATTTTTCAGAAGAAAGTACTTCTGGGCACATACAGTACCAAGGAACAAGCCCCTAGGAAACAATATTTTTTCAAAGATAATTTTGGAACTTTTAAAGCAATTCTAAATATTCTTAGGTTCCCGAATCACTCAGATAACTTCTCAGACCAAAAAATAAAACTCCCAAATTTGAAGCCTGAATTTTGCCAGGAAACATGACAAGTCAAAACTAAAGCCACTGCAAGCAGAATGACAAGTCAGAGACTCGAAATTTTACTCGAACAAACTTCCCCTTAAGGGAACTACTTCAGATTAGAAAGCAGCATTCATCCTGTTTCTCTGATCTTTTTATACATCTCTGTGGGAATTTTCAGAAAGAAGAAAGAAAAAGAAGTTGAACATTTTGATTCATTTTATGTTTTAGAAGAAATGGAAATGCAGCTCTATCATACATCTTCTGGTACAAAAATCAAGAAAATGTGGGTAATGGTTGTTTAGCATGGTGCAGAAAAAAGATTAACCAACTTGGGAATTAATAAAAACAAACCCAGCAGTAATTACTGTTTTGAGGAGAAACAGATAAAAACCATGTCTGATAATGAAAAAAAAAATAGCATCATGACATGTCAGATACTGAACTAGATCATTTTTATTTTGAAAGAAAACGTCTTTCCAAGTTGAATTTGAATGCATGTCTTGGAGAATGAAGTGTCATGTACGACCAGACACTCCCTTTTTTATTGTGAAAGTTGTTTGAGACCTGTACTGCACTCCAAAATACAAACATAATTTCCCACAACAGAATTAGTAGTTTACCTTCAGAGGTGGTAGCAGATCTTTCTTCTCAATATATATTAAGGTTTTTTCCATTTCTCTTAACAAAAAACCCCCAACCAAATACAACAAATAAAAACCCCACAACCAACAAACCCACAACCAAACCAAAAAAAAAACAACAATAAAACTGCAACAATAACTAAGAGCTGAACTTGTAATGCTGACTCAGGTGCTACTCAAGCTTCAATTCCACAGGGCATGAATGAGCAACAAAGCAATGGAAAGATAAATACACTCACTGCAGCATTTTCCTGCAAGGAAGGAGATAATTAGAAAAGCAGAATTATTATTACTAAAAATACTTATCTAAATTTAGTCTCCAAGAGATGACCCATACCAACAGGACATCACAGGTAACTAAATACTATCTTTCTCTTTACATTTAGGACCAGAGGTGTATTTTCCTGGTCTCTACATTTCAATACCACAGGCCTAAGCATTTGAAATACTTCTAGACAAAATCAGCGCCTCATTATTCCAGCTGTTAAATGTAAATCAAAGCAACTGAAAAATTACATAAAAAACCTCCAGGATAGTATATGTTAGTAATTACACTCATTGACACCTAACCAGTTTCTACCAGAGGCTAAGAGGGTGAAACTACAGAGCCTGAAATGCACTTAAATTATTTTTTTGGTTTTGTTATCAGTAATAAAACAATAGTCTCTGCTCTTGTCGTGACAGCACATCCTCCTTTACATCCTCCACCAGCAACCGCTCAAAGTTGTAGGACATGGGGAGACTTAACCTAATTATAAAGCAATATTAAACATTCATTTTTAAAAGCAGAAAGAAAAACAGAGGCCCCATGAAGTGGGAAATAAGAAAATATCCAGCACAAATCACTTTTGTGAATTTGTAACATCTCTTCAACTCCTCAAATGCCATGAAGGAACATGACATGCAGAGCAAGCCTTCCAACACTGATACTCAGCATCAGTGAATTCAGTTAATCATCCAGAGTCAATGCAGAAGAAGATAATGTGCATTTTATCTCTTATCAGAGTAGGCCATCTTTCAAACAAGGCCTGTTAAACTGTCAGATTTATTATAAGCCTAACAAATGCTGTTAAAGAATAAATGAGGATTACACCTTCAAAGCTGCTATTTCAATCTGAAAAGTAGCAAACAAAAGGTAAAGTACCATACAGTGGACAATCAGGTAGCAGTACTACCACCCTTCCATCCCATCAACACATACAAGCAGTACAAGTTGTATATACAGTGTATATACAACTAATACATATAGAAGTGATTTATTAAAGCCAGTGTTTTATTGAGTAAGAAACAGAAAAAGTACTGTTTACTGATCAAAAATACTACAAGTCAGCAGAAGGTTTGGCAAAAATCTTCTCCAGCAGTCCATTTGAAAAATAAAAACAGCTCATACTTCTGTGGTTACTTGTTTACTCAAACATACAGCCATTATAGTTCCCCCATTTTTCCTGTGAAGTTGTCATGACTAGAAAGCTTTCTTGTCTCGGTTTCAAAATTACAAATGTACTCCACATAGCATTAATTCCGGTAGAAGCCAGAGGAAAGTTGGAAGTCACACGCAAATTCTGATTCTTCACATTTTTTCCTGCTTATGAACTGTTTTTTCACTGGCTCCATTTCAGAATCGGAAAATATTTAATATTCGTACATACTCCAATCTTCAACCCTTTTCAAGAAGGCAATACTTGCTAGCCACTTTGCCAGGTCTCCAAAGGAAACAGCTGTCAGAGGCAGAACAAGATACTAGTTCAGAGATGGGGGCCACTGGAGCCTAAGGCCGACCTCGTATCGGTCAGCCGCAGCAGTTCAGGAGGAAGGGTTGCTTTAAACTCCCAGCACATTTTGTTGTAGCACCTGTCAGAATCCCAGTCAGGGAATTGAGCCCACCCGCCCCATGCATCTCACTGCACTTGGAAAAGCTCAGCCTTCCTGCATGCAAACTTGCTCTTGCACAAATATTTCAACAGATCCAGAGAGACATGAGTAAGGGATTGGAAAAGAATAAGGAAATAAGAGGGGAAAATCACAGGAAATAAAACCTGCATTGTCCGGTAAAATTAAATTTAAGCAAGAGATCCACTACTAAAAAGTTTGACAGAAAAGAAAGCTGAAGATATATTAAACCATCCTGCTGAATCCCTGGTATACGTAACCCACGTGTTCTAAAACCAACTTACTGTACCTGTCCATCACCAAACACCTGCAACTGGGATATACCCCAAACAAAACAAGTCTGTCAAACCTCGGTTGGTGATGATAATCTGATATTAAAAACATAAACTGATTTATTTAAGGGTATGTTTTTTTTCTTGAAACAGTACTACCACTTTTACTATAGGTGAAACTGCCCCCAATCTTTGCCACCCTGCAACATTCACAGAGTATAAAGCAAGAAGAGAAAACAGAGTTTCTTCTACAAGGAAGGTGGTACCAGCAACATGAACAACTCTGGTCACCTTTAAAGGACTTGGACTAAAATCTGACATGTACCTGTTGCCTTTTCTATCTGAAAATAACACTTCTTACTTAAATGACACAATCTCGTTTGAAAGAGAGCCTATTACAGATAATATTAAAACAAAATTTATGGCAATATTTACTAAACTTTACTTTATTATTCAACTTCACAAACTAGAACTAAGAAAAGGAACATAATTTACTTGCAAATACCACTGAGTCCATGTATAAAAGAACTGAAAACTGGTTCCAACACCTACTACTCACATTTTTGCTCAGTCTACAAAATGTAGTAACAGACTATAAACAAATGTTTAAGCTGAAGGCTCCTTCCTCAATCTTTTCTCTTACTCCTGTGTAATGGCCTTAGAGTGGTGTATTAGACAGTAGGAAGACAGCATATTCCATTTGCAGCCTGAAAGCCAATAATACTCATGAATTTTTTACCTGGCAGACACTTCAAGATGCCACTGGGAAGATCGTCTAATAAACACATTAGGCTGCAAATGGGAAGCAGCAGCTCTTTAACACATGCTGTAACAGTCAAATAAATGACTAACATTAATGTTCAGTGTTACAGACTGGTCTACATCTTGAGGAGGTTTTTCTCAGGTACTCAAAGCCACAGGTTTGAGAAACCCCTAGTTCTACTTGAGACTTTGCCAAAACCCCTCCAGACTGACCCCAACACTGTAAGATGGCTCCTACCTTCTGTATTCCCATAGGCTAAGGCTCTTAACAGAGCCACTCACTCAGCTGCTTACAGATTAAACTACGTCAGCACCTCTAATATACCCAGGAATAGCAAAACCAGGCTTTAATAAAACAACAGCAAAAAAATACCAGAAGAAGAAAGTACCATTTTCTTTTTTTTTTCTTTCTTGCCCATAACATATAACAGCTTGCTTAATTTCTGCTTTTAAAGAGGAAAAGATCTGTTTTCATCGAAACTTCAAGAATCTGCATTGTAATTTCAGGTCTGGGATTCTGTCTCTCTAGTTATCAATACCTGTTTGTGATTCTTAATATTCATCAACAAAAGAAATGTAGCTTAATACCACTAAAACTTCCCTTAAAGCACCAGATAAAAACCAAAATACAATGCCGGTATATTTCTGTGTGTGTGTGTGGGGTGGGGGTGTGTGTGTGGGGGGGGGTGTGNGTTTGTATTAGGTAGGTAGCTAAGTTTAAAAAAAAAAAACAAACAACAATCCCCACTTATTCTAAATCCATTTAGCCTTCTATGATATATTAAATAAGTATTAAAGTATGGTTGCAAAAAATATTAACCCTGAAAGCATTTTCACTGGAAAAGGAGTACAAATTCCCATATAAGATGTTTATTTAATCTAATTTTTTCTTATAGTTCACAATTATGAACAACTTTCAAAACCTAGCGTTTCAAATTTACTGGGATTTAAAATAAAACTTTGTGAATAGCATAGCTGATAAATGAAGTAAATTTAGTAACATAGACAAGTTAGAATAGGAGATTTTGTATTGAAGCAGCCTTCATTTCTAGTTGATGGTACTTCTAGGACAGTGAATTTAAGCATATTAACTCCTACTGAATCCTCTCTGTCAACCTCAGTTTCAAAACTGCTACTTGTCCACTTAAATTCCCACACCAACTTTCTTCACCAGAAACCACCAAAGAGCAAGAGGAAAACCAGACTTGAAAGAAGGGAAGAATGGAACAACTCCTCTCACAAGTGTAAGGCACTTTCTAATCTTACAAATATAACTGACGCAAATGTATACATTACCTACAACACCAATAAGTTTATACATTTTGCTGTGATTTTCCAGATGCCTATCTTAGCAATGAGAAAAATACGGCCAATCACATAGACAAAGGCATTTACACATCTCTGTGGTGTGGGCATGCCTACATTAGGATTTCACTTCAGTTAACTGCCTATCAAACACCAGTCTGTTCACTTCAGATAAAACATGGTTCATTAATAAAAAGCTCAGGAAACCACATTCCGTATCAGTAAAAGTGAAGGGCAAGCGAGAGAGAACAGCATTTTTCTGCATCAGGTGTATACAGTAAGTAACATGTAGAGTCATAGGACCCATACACAGATATATTAAACCTATCATATTTGAATTTGAGTTCTACCACTTATCAATCTAAGTTTCAATGACTTCACAGCTAGAGAGGTGTTGGTCCTCCTGGGTCACTAGGATCAAAGTCTATGTGCTCAGGTGGAATGTGATGTGCGACCCAAGCTTGCACTGGAGACTCAGCAAGAGATGCTTATGTAGCGTGCCACCTTCCATATCCCTACCTGGCCATCAAAACAATGCTCCTTCAGTCTCTGAGCAGATACTATCACTGAAAACACATGATCTTACTGAAATTTTTGCTGCATTTCAGAAAGTCCAACTCTGTCTTCTCTAGTGCCTAATCAAAAACTGAACTCATGTTTCCAGTTTGCACATACCTGAGGCACCAAGAGGGTTTATTTTAATTTTCGTCTCAACCGTCTATTGCTAGGAAGCATGTTGAAACTTCAGGCCATTCTTTCAAATACCAAGCACCAAATTAAAACTCTGATTTGCAGAAAGTATGCCTAAACATTACCTATAACGTGTCTACACATTTTGATATTGTTATCGTGGCAAATGAATAAACCATTGCAATCATATATACAAGATACATACTCCACACTTCCTTCTAAAATACTGGGATGCTCTCACAAACATGCGTTTCGTTTATCAGTGTATAATAATATTTTAATTTAAGAATCAAGAACTCAAGCTGCTTTGCTCCAGAGGTTGCAAGTAAACAGCAGTCTAAGGTCAAACATACCTCTATTTAAGTTAAACAAATACTAGTACTCAGCTCCACAAATGGCCATGGTCATAGTAACTTTAATGCCTGAGGTGAATTGGACTCCACTTCGATGTCCTTTGTCAGTCAGGGATGTGGCTGGTGCTCCCAAGAGATTCAGAACACTGTACCACTTCTTGAAATTGTATACCTAAATCATCCCGTGCAGTACAGTGCTCAGTATTGCTTACCCAGCCTCTGCCTCTGAAAGGTATTTTGAGCATCTGTGCTGGAAAACTCAGTGTCCTCCTCAGCCCACAGTGGTTTGCCTTAGTCCTGGTCCCAGGGGGTGCCCAGTGGTAAGGATGTGTCTGGGTATTATGGGAGAGACCAGATGGAGTTTGGCCTTTATTCTGATCCTGTATTTGTATGAACAGGTAAATCCCCTCAGCAGGTGCTTCCTGCTGATACTGGTACGCATGCCAGTATCATCCATTTATACTGGAGCTGCAGTGTAAGAGTTGGGAAGTAGAAAAAAATATTTTTTTTTCTTACTAAAGTTGGAAGAACAACCAGTTTAATACATGCTTTTTGAGAGAATACAGCTACATCAGGAAAGACTGTACTTGTATTGCCTCCCAACATGCAGAATTACAGTTTTGTACTTCAAACAGATGTATGTTAGATGGATGTTAAACTCTGGACAAAGCCATTGAGAGTGCTAACTACACACATTGACACTAAGCAAAAAAAACTAAGAATGTCAGAGCCACACATGAGTGTCTTGTAAACACATATGAAGTAGGATTAACTTGATGTTCTTCATACATCCATGAGGTTAAAAACTTGTGAACACAAATAACAATTCCTAATGACTTCAAATTTCATATTGGTCTTAATGTTATTTCCTTCAGTAAAATACTGCAATCAGCAATAACAAAAGAAGATGAAAGCTTAATTGGCATTTTAACACATTTGAAATGAAAACACAATGCATAAAAATGCTGTTGCTTTACTTAGTCAAATGCCAAGGAATAAAATCTCGTGAACATAAGCTTTGTACCCACGTGTGTGTATATATATATATATACACACACACATATGGATACAGTCTATGACCAAATAGAACATACATAGGCATGGCTATGTGAGTCAAATGAAAGAGATATTTAGTTAATGACTAGTCAGTCATGGAACCTAATAGCAGATGTCTTGGAAAAAGGTACAAGGCAGCTGTAGAATGATCATCCCTCCAGTATCTCCACTCTTTGTCTGACAAACAGTAGTACAAGCTTAGCTGCAGTGTTGCTGTGTCTCCTCCCTCTGACTGTATCTGCAGTGGTGCCTAATTCCTTCTTTACTTCATATATACCTTTGGCATCCGCAACACTTACAGGCAACACTCTATCAGCTTTAATACAGCTCCCTATAAGCTCCCAACAGTAGAAATGACACTCTGTAAAAAAAATTGGAACAGTTCTAAGGGACTGTTATGACTCAACTGAAATAAATCAGAATTTTATCACTGACTTCATTGAAGCTTCGATTTTCCTCCTAGTCTACTAAAAGAAGATGTCAAACTGTTATTTGTCTCTTTTGTAGGATGTAAATCACTCCACAGGCCTGAAAAAAACTATGCTTGTATCCTGCAGCCCAAGAAAAACAAGGTTACTCTACTATTACAGCTGAATGTTCATCATGAGACATTTTATTCTCTTTGTAAAAGCAAACTGAAATTAATTTTTTGTTAATAATGAAACCATGGTAAAGAGGAATCACAAGTGCTAGGAAAGAAGCACTCCAAATAATTTTAATTTTGGATTATAAAAGAACATAATTACAAAGGAGAGGAAGACCCTCTACATTCATAGAAGGAGTTGACCAGAAGCCTGCAATACACAGCCTCAAAATAAAAAATAACATGCTCTTAAAATTACTTGGACCGAACACCTGGAAAAACTTCAGGAAAAGGACCAAAAATAATTTTATTCCATGCAGTACTAGCAGAAGTGTCTTCATGAGAATCTTGTGATAGATGGTTCTCAATCACAACAGCCTATGCTATCAGGAATGGAAAATCAGAGCAGTACAGTATCCTGATGAAGTTTGTTTGGGGACAGTGTACATAGGAGAAAATGAAATGGGAACAGCAAAGCAGAGATTCAGGTACCACACACACTGCAAATTAAATGCATTTATCATACATTTTTGGTTTGATTCTTCCATTAGATTTTCATAAAATTCCCGCGCTGTTCCTTATGCTCTGGATCTCCACATCTCAGACAGCCCTTTCCAAAACCCCACTGTACCTGTACAGCTTCAGCTACCAGGAAAACTACCTGCAGGGATAAGCCAGACTCCCAGGTACTGTGAGCAGCCCACTTCTGAAAGACACGGGCTTTCGCATCTTACACCTCAACTTCAGAGAACTAACCTGCTAATAATAATTTTTAGTCCAATTTAGGCATCTTTCTAGGCCTGCCACAGCTGAACATAAGCAGTAAGAGAGCTAAGGAGGAATGCAGGCAGCAAGATGACTCCATCAGGATTTCCTCAGAGGTATAGTGATTATCAACTTACAAATATCAGTTACTCAGCTCTAACAGCTTGGCTTGTAGACCCCATCCTGATTTCTTAACTCAGCTTTCTTATTACAGTTATGGTGCTATTATATAGTAATGTGGTAACAAATTTATTCTACTTATTAAAATAGATTCTGAGAATTAAGATTGTTTTCATACCTTTCCTTCCTTTCCATTACTATACTAAATTCATAAATTAAATGATGCTACAAAATCTAACCAGCCAGTTGACTTCCTAATGACATTACTAAATATCATTCCAAGAACTCAGGAGTGAAATGAAATATTTCAATGTACACTTCTAGTTCAGACTTTCCAAGAAGGGCTTGTTTCTTACAATATGGTATAATTTGCAATGAAGTCACACCTTCCCTCCTTCCTTGCACAAGAAATTTCCCTTACAGAGATAACAACAAAAAAAGAAAAAGAATAAAAGAGAGCAACACTTTTTGAACATTACCAGCGTAACCTTGATGACTACAGAAGCATAAAGAATTCTGAAAAGTTAGCAAACAAAATTATTCTGGTCAAAGACAGCGCTTCAAGTTTTATACCATACTTATGTAAGGAATTGATTATGAAAGAAAACACCCCCAACTCAAGTTTTGTGAGAACACAAAGCTATCTGATGAACATAGTCTAGACAAAAGAGTGATTTTGTTCAAATTTCCCCCCTTAATATATCTTATAAAGTATCAGGCAAATAAAAAATACTACACAAGCAGCGAAAATCTATTTTTCTATAAAACATAAGTGCCAACACTTCAGTAAGCACTACTCGGCCCCCACTGTCTCGTTAAATCTTCTGTAATGAAATAAAGGAAGAAAACACAAGAAGCAGAGAGGAAGTTTCATTGTTCTTGTGGCTTCAACATTTGGTGCTGCAAACGTGACAGGCTCTCAAGCCTCTCCTCAACAGCACCCCTGCCCAGGCCTCTGTACCCAAATGTTGGTATACTGCAATTAAAATAATCAAACTGAGACAAAAGAGAACAAGCAAATAAATAGCACTAACCTGTTTACATTTCTGGCTCTGCCTTCACAGTAGAAATAAAGTCTCTTCAAACACAATCTACATTAATTTGAAAAACAATAATATTTTCCTTTCTCCCTCCTATCTCAAAGTAGCATGAGTTTTCCAAAGTCTTAAATAAAATAAGCTAAGGCATTTCCTGTATGTGCTTAGCTAATTATTAAACAGATTCTAAGCACGACGGTCAACACCACTATTTCAATATGAATCCGGGAAAACACACTTTTAGCAAACTGCTAGTGCACTGCAGTAATGACTGATTATATGCATCTCCTCAATCCTGCCCTTAACTCTAAAGGCAAAATTCTAAAGAAGTGTCAATCAGCACTCCTATACAAATCCAAACACTTTATTTTATCTTTTTTTTGTTGTTGCTGTTGTCCAGGATTAGTATTATTGCTGTGAGGTAAAGAGCAATGCTGAGCTTAATGCTGTGTACGACAGGAAAGTAAAGTCAACAAGCCTGCAGTAACTTCCCAAGCAGGGGAGACAGCATACTTTCTTCACTTTACTATGAGAAACTACCTATAAAATTGTTCAGGGGATATTATTAGTTAATTAATCTGCAATATTAAATGTTGTCCTCCCAAGGTTAAAAGAAAGGTAAATACTGCCAAGATATTTAATGACATCATCATGCATAACCATGAGATAAATATGAGGTCTGAAGATTAACTGAATGTCATTCTGTTTACAGGATCATGTACTTGTAAAGAAAACTATTAAGATTTGAGAACAGAGAAAGTTATGTAAGGACTACCAATGTTTCTGTGTGTTTTGCCTACTAAAGCCCTTGGTCAAAAAGAGAAAGCCTTATTGCAAACGTGTCTCAGTACTCTGTACTTTTTCATGTGCATAGAAATTACTGAATATTGAATAGTAATTACGGCAATGAAAAAGGACGCTCAGGCTCCACCTTCTCTTGACAGTGGGAAAATATGGATGGGTTTGTGTATTATTCTGGATGCCAGAAAACTTGCTTACAAAAATATTTCCTGTGCACTAAGATATATTTAGCCTCACAAACCCATAAAACTGTCACAGGCAACCACAACTACACCTGTAGCCATTAAAAGGGGGGGGAAACAACATAAACTGGAGAATCAAATTCACGTTATTTCTTTGCATTTGTTATTTAGAAACAATATCTTTAAACACCTTTACTGAAACAGAAATTAGCTCTTCCTCCCAGTCCCTCAAACCAGCATTCCCCTTGCCCCCCCTGCACCCCCAACATCCAGACACCTAATGACGCACACACAGGAGCACACACACATGCAAAAAGAAAGCATTAACAATGAAGTCACGGCACTTCAGAAACACACCTTGTTGTCTTCCAGCCTTTGCAGTTGAAGGCAGATCTTACTAGTTTTTCTGCGTCTTCAGATCAAGATGTAGATAATTCCCCCATCCATCACACTGGCTTTTTATTAAAAATAGCAGAGGGGCAGGGGGAAGGACACAATTATCAGTAAATTTACAGCCTTAAAAATATCAGCTCTCCATTATCCCAAACCAGTGTTATATCTTGATGTAAACCAAAGCACATGCTGAGTGAGGACGTGCGCACACAGCAGCTTATCATCTCTGTCATCTGCTTCTAATGACAGCTGACAAACTGGGCACGCTAATCCTTCCCTAACTGCTGATCAGAGAGATCCCCCTTTGACAATCTAGCATGGTGAAGTACTCGAAAATTCCTCCTGCTTCTGTTCTGTTGCTGCTCTAAAAAGCAGTTTCCTTTTCATTGAGATAATAGCCTTTTCTGCAGTCACGTGGTGCCCGGGCTACATTAGCAGAGCTTGATGATAACAGAGTAACTCCCCTCCCTCCCTTCTGCTGGTTTTAAGGGTACGTCTCCTGGAGAAACCCAAACCTGGCACACTCGAAATCATTTTGCATCTTCCTCTACTGAAAAATGAATTGTGGCATTGGTGGAGAAGACGCATATATGGGCTCTCTCAGCTTCTTGCACCAAAACTAATTAACAAACATATTTTTAGGCAGTGCCTTTGTTGGGGCACACAGACTGGTCATAAACATGTCATAAGAGACTAAACTGAATATTAAGCATGCTTAATATTGAGTATATGGCATGTTAGAATTAGTCTTTTCCCCTAGAGAACTTTAATTTTTTGCCTGTAATTTTAGTTGTGCTGCAATAAATACCCTTTCTCTTGGCAACACCCTACAGTTCAGTTCCTCCCAGCACCCAACTCTCCTGCAAATAAGCACAAATAATAAATGATTCACACTGCAAACTCCAGTATCAGTGCTTCTTTCCCCCCCACCCCGGCCCCCTCTCTCCTCCCCCCTGCCCCAAAGGGACATTATTTATCTTCCTTTAACTCAGTATCATAACAAACTCCATAACAAACTTCTTAGGCATTTTTTAAATACACTGCCCAGTGCGGAAACCTACCTAAGCCTCAGCTTCAGAGTTCCCTCCTGAATGCCAAGCCCTAGGCAGGTTTGCACGTCAGCATTCAGGTTTCCTGCTTGTAAAAGGCAAAGTACACATACAAGCACACTCCTCTCTCCTGCCTTCACTGAAGTAGTTCACAGACTCAAAGAACAAGTCTTTCCTCTTTTGCACTAGCACACCATTTCCCTGTTACCTTGGCACACAGAATAAAGGTATCCAATCTATTCCCCTGGCTCTGTCCACCTCTGACAGCACTGGGCAGTGCAGGTGGGCACGGACCAGCATGGTCTTACCCAGACATTTCATTGTTGGCATTTGCAAACTGTTTAAGAAAGCTGTGGAGGAAACACAAGTAATTGTCAAGCCCACAGAACAACTTTTCAAGCTTTGTACCTGCTCTTTTCATACACAATCAAGAAAAAGAATTACCTCCTTTTCTCCTTCTATTTCCTTCTTTTCCCATGACACCAGATCCTTATCCTTAAAGACAACGTTGATCAAAAACTTACAATTTTCTCCAGACATTGAAAAAAATTACTGTTAAAGACGGTGGTTGTACTTATAGGAAAATAAAATGGAAATAGCGAGGAAATAGTGACTAACTTGTATACACCATCTTTGCCAATGCTGCCCTGTCATCCCTTCTGTTTACGCCTCTCCCCAAGGACAGCTCTACTCAGGAAAGGAGCCCTGCCCAAGGCTCTGGGGAACCCCTGCTCCAACACTACAATCAAAGCTGAGACACAACCTTTCTGCAGCAGAGAAGCTGAAAGTGGAATGGGAACAGGGCCCCTTTCTGCAGCAACATGAATACTCTTTTCTACTCTTCCCTATTCCATGCTTTAGAGAAAATCTGTGAGAAAGATCCTCAGGCCAGCAGGAAATAATCTGGTTCCATAAGGAGACTATATCTATTCAGCAGAAACACATATGCAAGCTCAATTGAGGTGGTTTATTTTTCCCAGTCCTTTCTAAGTACCTTCTTCCATCTCAAAGCATCACACAATACAGGGTAAGCAAAACGAACACTCTTTGGAGCTACATACAACGTTAAGCCCAACAGAACAAGAACTGCTTTGTGATCTTAACTTTCTTTTATCTCACTTGCATTTGCCATAAGAATTCCTCAGCTGAAGAAGATGCATCAAGCGGACTGGTTAAATTGGAAAATGATACAAATGTGACAAAAACTGAAGATTACAGAGAGCATCTCTGATACTTAAGAAAATATATTGACAAGCATCAGAAGGAAAATGAGCTTCCACAACAACACATACACACAAAACAATTCATTTGTGAAGACAAATGTAAGGAAAACAAAAAATGGGAGGCTCCCACTCAGACACCATAGCCAGAACCATATTGCTAATATTTACAGGAATCATTAAAAGAGAAATTCAAAGTCAAAACAATGTGGTGAGCACAAACACAGTAATTACAGCGTTAAGGAAAGAATTATGTGTAAATAAAAAGAAGGTAACAGAAAAGAGTCATTGTAACAATAAAACAGGAGTAGAAGGCTAAAAAAAGGAGTACAAGTACACAGATGTTGTTAAAAAGATTGCTTAGTGAAGAACAGAGTAGAAATAAAGATAATGGAGAAGAGGGAATGCCCCATTGCAGTGTACAGACTGATTCCAGATAAAAAGTGAAAGAAGATGAGAGTGAAAAAATATTCCTGATGGAAAGAACTGCTCTGAATGTAAATAAAGGAACATGCAACAGCAAAGAAGGAAAGGCTCTTTGGTTTTATCAGGCAGCAAATACATGCTTCCAATGGAAATGACAGAGTTGTTGCTTCTTTTTAAATAGTTTCACAGGAATCGTACACATAATTTGGGGATGAGCAGGTGACCTTTAAAACTAATTCTGGCACTACAGATTTTTTCATGTTAGGATGAGACACAGACCTTTCACAGCAGAAAGGTTTAAGTTTTCTCTAAGAAATATATTCCATTAATATTTAAATTTTTTTTTGCCCAGCCACAGGTGACTGTGCAGTAGACACAAGGAAGCTGCACATTCACAATTTATTTTCTAACGTGATCAAGTAGAAATTGATAAACAGAACACTGCTTTTATTGCATGCATTTCACAGTTTTCTTACATTTGTGTTTTCTTTCTCTTAAGAAACAGTGAATTGGGCAGAGACACGACATACCACAACACAGTCTGGTGTCGTTTGCCCTTCTTGTAATATACCCACTTCTGGGGCAAGGACTGGCAAAGCAATCTCAAAACATCTTTTCAGTCTTTTTAATCCCAAAACATGATTTTTTTTTTTAGTCCTTTCTGTCACCCTCTGTATCCTAATCAGGAGGATTCAATTCCACCTTCATAATCCCTTCAATCCTTTCAGTTTGGAGTACCCAGAGGAGCACCCTAAATGACAGGTATATTGACAGCTCTGGTTTGCATGGCAAAATAGTAAGACACTTCCAACTGTTTCAAAGATTTCAAAGCTGACTCACTTGGTTTTATTCAAGGCAAGAGCCACTGACTTTTAGGAAAGCTGACTAGGCAGCACTAAGTACTCCTTGTGAGAAAGACTGGAAGGGCAAAGCCCCACATCAGCACAGAGAAGAACAACCAGAAACTACTAGGACTGACTGCCAAGATGCACAATAAGGATATTGCTGCTCAGGCCAAGAGCAAAGACAGTACAGTGATTTACATGTGTTACATTTCAATAAATGTAGAAGGAAAAAAGTTCTCAAATACCAGGTTTGATTTTTTTTTTTTAATTCCTCCTTCTGAACACTAACAGAAACATTGGGGTTTTCATGTCAAAACTGGAAACCTTTTGACTTACATGGCAATGACATCAACTAAGGAACTACTAATTCCCCGCTACTTGAAAAAGAAGGAAAAATAAATAGGATGCTGTAGATAAATCTAGTTTTTCTGACCTTTGCATCTCCTCTTGAGGGACACAGGAATCATATCAAATGTACTTCCACTGGTATTTGTAGCACTTGGCATTTCTCACAGTCAGTCTCTGTATTAGCTTTATATATACCTACAGTGCTAAATACCTTTTGACTTCTGTCCATACAAGGGCAATGAAAAGACACTTCCTTCTCTAAACCTCTCAGATATTACTGTTGACTTCTCTTCACAGAATGGAAATGTCCACGTTCTTGAAGACAGATCACCAAGGCTCTCATAGCTTCCTAAGCACGCACCCAGCCATCCACTCAGAGCACTCTGTGTGCAAGTTTCTGCAATACCTAACTGGATAATTCAATACTGAGGTGTGTGCTATATATAGCAATTAAGTTCTGCATGGGCTTGTCCACTGACAATTGTCTTCTTTTTTTTTTTTTTTAAGACAAGTTTGATGACTATGGTTAATGGAAATTTTTGAGTAATGGTTGATGAGGTTTTTGTTGTTGGGTTTTTTTTTTTTTTTTTTAATCTCTACTGCTTCAATACTTTGCCTTTAATTAAGAAGGGATACAAGAGAGGAAAAGACTGTTCTTTCCTTGCAATACAGAAATGGTCAGATCCTGGCTCAGGTCTTTCTTCTCTTGGAAACTAAAAAAGGGTGATATCCCCAGGGAGTGCTTGCCGGTCTCTCTATGGGTTATACAGAGAGGTGCTCTCTGGTGGAAATGGGCCTCAACCCACAGAGAGACAAATTCAAGACTGAGTTGCTGACAGACCATGAGAGGAACTCAGCACAGGAAGTTGAGCAAGCAGAGAAAAATAGAACCAGAATGGAAATACTATGGCATAGAAAAAATTGTTATATTAACAATACATTACAGAAATATAATAACATTGAGAGCTGCCATGTGTTTGTAACAGAAGCTAGTTAAATTATGACGAGTCCAAGATTTTTTAAAAAGAAATTACTTCCAGCTCTACTGAATGTGCCTCCCAGTGAATGTATTTTTAAAATCAGCTCCAACTCCTTATTTCACCTCAACTCAGAACTGAAGTACTCATATGGGAAAAGACTTCTCACACTAAAAGGTTCCTGAAACCTGTGGACCAACAGCTGGCAAGATTCAATGGCTGAGATTTGAATTCAAAAAGTTTAAACTAGATAAAAGTCAGACAAGAAAATGTTTATTATCAATAGCAGAACAAAATCATACTAATTCATCCAAGGATAAGGCAAGTTTTCTTTCATGTAGTTTTACTTAAAAATAAAATATTTCTAAATGACATCATGACTCAATCAAGTTAGAGGATTAAAGAAATAATTCAGTGAAAATTCAAGGAGTCTGATAACCGGGCAGGGCAGCACGGTGTAACACTCCATCTGGCCGGAACAGCAACACTGTGTGAACTCAGCAAGATTTGATACATTGTCTGTGGTTTCACTTGAAACAGAAAGTTGCAGATGTGCTCAATGCAAGTGGGACCTCTACCTTTAGTTTGAGATACAGCAAATTACTCTGCCATACCTGGTGTTGAATATGTGGGTCTTTGCACTTAGACCTCTTTTTGAAGAAAAAACTAACATTTCCTAGGAAGTAATAAAAATCTCACATCTCGTTAATGTTCAGCCATTGTCTTCTAACTGCAAGTGGCTTGTAGACATTGCCTTGCATTTTAAAAGCCACTTCTCATCATCAGCAAGGGGGGAAACACACAAGCGACTGTATCTTGCAGATCCTGAAATTCTGGGCTTTCATATCTCTCCAAGAGACCTCACTGAAGAAGGGAAATGCTACTGATTATAACTAGCCTCACACAGGAGAAACTGGAACACAGAGACAGTTGCTCGTTACAAATTTGAGAATAAATAATAGGCTAATGTAGGGCTGCATCATCTACTTAAATCTTACAAACACCTGAAGCAACATTAAAGCAGTGCAAATGCTGAGTGGTAAATGGTGGTGGACAGCAGTGAGTACTGACCTCTTGCCTTAACCATTCAGAATGTGGTACACAGTAAAGCAGGGTCTTTTTCCAAAATCCTGGTATTATTAAACACCCAAAATATCAGTGGATGGTACAAGCTACAGAAAAGGAACTGAAGAAAGTCAGGTTTTCTATTAGGAGTTTTCAAGTGGTAGTTTATATCAGTATTAGACAGAACCATGAAAACACCCCTGTTCAACTGAGCCCAGGCACAAATACTCCTGCAAGGGCTGTCAGTATTTGATGAGAAAACCAAAAGCCTGAGCCTGCAGCTTATCAAATAAAACAAAAAGTGAAAGAAGTAGAAGCAATTGGAATTAATTTGACTTACAATAAAATAATGAAATACTCTGCTATGAAATAAAAATCAGCTTAAGAACAATTGGTCTGTGCTCCTTTTTATAATGATGTAGATGCGACAAAACTGGGAGTTAACTGAAGTATTGTGAAAATTCAACAACTTTAAATTTCACTTGTGAGAACAAAAGAGGGAGAAAAGCAACCTTTGTGATAATTGAACAGCAATCATTGAATTTAGGGTATTAAGGAATTATTTAACATAATGACAGTCATGTGTTCAACAGAAACCAGACTTATTCACTTCTCATCAGATAAAAGCACAGGTTTGCTACAAGTGCCAGTAGTAACATATGACAGCTCTAAAACATGGAAGACTACACTAATTTCTTTTAAATAAAGAAACAATAAATTTTAGGTATGCAGGAAAATATTTGCAGTAGAAGCAAGACATCACATTCTTACAGAGACCTAATTCTGAGCAGAAATGCTACACAATCTCAAGCAACCCCCAGTGTGGTTAGCATCAGATATTTAAGTCTCTGATAAGAGGAAACATGTCAGGACTTGGGGCTACTGCTAACTCTTAGAAAGTTCAACACACAATTCCAAAACAGAAATCTATTTTAGAACTTCACTTTGTTTCATGTTTTCAATAAAATGGACTGCAAACTCAATGCATATGTATGACTGAAGGGAAAAGCTCAGAAACTGAATACAGCTCAATCATTTTAATCTGAAACATATAGAACACAGAGCAAATCCTGTCCATCCTGAGAACTCCTACACATATTTATTGATGTTATACTGTGCATCAATATGAAAAAGTCAGAAGCAACCTTAGAAAATAGATGGGAGACACCTTAAAACTGCTACCAATAGCAGGTCTGATAAGTCTTCCATTACTGTAAAATTAGTGACCCATACCACGTTTACACACTTTAGATTTTCCACAAAAGCAATCTCCAAAGTATTACTTTGAAAAAAAAAAAAATCAACAATATGGGTGGTCCTTTTCATTTTCTCAAAGGCTGCACTTGAGCATGTTATACTGAAGCACAAGATACAAGGTCAGTTAAATTGGGAGAAAAGTCAAGTTTGGAAGAATACATGGCTATTCTATTGCTTTGCTTTTGGCAAAGTGACTCTCATCTTTATTTTTCAAACACATGGCTGTCATGACTCTCAACTTGAAACTGCAGTACTTGACACTTCACAGAACTATTTCTTAAAACCATTCACAAATAAACCTTAATATGAGACTTATGAGTTATTTAGAGTTTTACAAATTGTCTCCCCCAGGTTCTACATTTTCCAAGCTTGAAGTCAATAACATAATAATAAATAACATTGTATAAGCCATTTACCTTGAGTGAAGCAAATATTCTTTTAAGATGAAATCAGCCAAGTCCCTAAAATTAACTGTCCTTTCTGCTGTGCAATTGCTTCCCCAAAACTCCAGAGAAAACAGGTGGGCCATGTAACACATCACGACAAAAAGGCCTCAAAGAGAACATTTTGCTGGCAGTTTTAACAGCAGTAAGACAAAAAGAGACAGAGAGGATCTGTGAAATAACCTGGACATAAAGTCATATTTTGCTTTCAAAAGTCAGTAATCCAACCAACAAGCCAAGAGACAACCGAAGCAACTGTGAAAGAACTGATGTGCTCTGTGTTTCCAAACTACATCTCCATCGGAGAAGCAGAATGCCCCACAGGGCCACCTTACACTGCAAGTGTATGGCCACTACCATTGTCCAAAGGCAATCCAGCCTTACTTGCTGAGTAATATTTCAAGACCATCTTGTCACTTTGTTCTGTGATGCACATTTGTATGCATGGATTTACAGATGACACTTCAGTGCAAATTTTAACCGATAAAACCACGTAGGGTCCTGGACACTGGAAGGCTGATTTTCTCTTTACTGAATATGTGACCAGCAGGGCAAGGGAGGTGATTTTCCCCTCCTATTCTGTACTCCTGAGACCCATCTGGAATGCTGAATCAGGACATGGACCTGATTAAGTGAGTCCAGACAAAGGCCGCAAAGATGATAGGGCTGGAGCACCTCTCCTGTAAAGACAGACTTTATTCAGTCTGGAAAGGAGAAGGCTCTGGAAAGACCTTATAGGACCTTTTAGTGCCTAAAGGGGGATTACTGGAAAGCTGAGGAGACACTCCTTACAAGAGTATGTAGGGACAGGACAAGAGGGAATGGCTTTAACCTGAAAGAGGGTAAGTTTAGATTAGATAGTGGGAAGAAATTCTTTACTATGAGAAGGAAAAGATGCTGGAAAAGGCTGCCCAGAGAAGGAGTGGAAGTGATCTCAAACTGCAGTGATTCTCTTGATAAGTGTATTTGACACTGAATGTACTTGCTGATGTTACTCTCCAAAAAAAGTTAAGGTATTATAGGGCCGCTGAAGGATTTCTTTTTCCTTCAAAGACTTTTGGAGACAAACCCAAACTTTTCCATTTTTTAAATTTTATATGGGAGTGGCTGCAACATACAGTGATGACCGTCCATAAACGTAAGCCCTTCCAGACCAATAGGAAAAGATACCTAAAGTACAATAAATTTTAAAACCAATGAAACAAAACCTATAAAGAATGGCAAATCTATGTCCCTATCAGCCAAGTGTGATGCCATTTCTTAAATTACGTGCTGCCTGAAGACTTTGGATTTAATGCAACTCTGAATATGCTGGCTGTACAATACAATATATAGGTATATACAGTTGGCACTGAGGGGCACATGTGAGAACACTTACTGAAAAAGGCAACAGTGAAAAACTCTCAGTGGAAGAAATGAGTGATGGGAATTAAGTAACAGGGTCAATTGAAATGCCTCAATTTTAGAAAACCAGGTGATACAAGATTACATTCCTGGCTGCAATGCTGTTCTTCTCTACTAAAGCTGGGTTTAAAAAAAACAAAACCAAAAACTTCTATGGTCACAATATTATGACTTTAAATATTGCATAATACAAGGGAAAAAACAGGAAAGGAAATACTGAACAAGGTATTCCCTGCATAACACTGACACTAACATTTGTGTTTGCAAAGGAGATTACTGAGAAGGATAGGGAGAATGAAGAGGAAGTAAAAAAGTAACCGTTTAGGGTTTAGGTACTCAGGAAGCTTCCATGGCACAGAATCCCTGCAACCTTTAATATATCACACTCAATATCTATACTATATGTAAATTTATATAGATGAATTACCTTTATTAATAAATAGCCTGCAGTACACTTCTGCCATTCTTAGAGTCAAGAGTGGTGGATAGATAAGAAAAATGAGACTAGCCAAGACCTCATATTCTACAGCTGTGAAGAGGGCTAGATGAAAGTATCCAAAAGAATACAAAGAACATACAAAACAATACCTAAAGTGTAATGAAAGAGAACCAAGATGGAAGGGAAATATTTCCAAGCAGATGGCTCCTTTTAACAAGACACTTTATTATGGTCTTAAAGTACAGTCTTTCAAACCAAATGCATTGACATTTAGAAGTAATTTTTCTTTGAAGAATTTTCTAAAAAATCAAGTCATACTTGGGCATAGCACTGCTTCCCTTCTCCATCACAATTTGCTTTCTGGTAACATCTCCTCAATCTTTTCAGCTGGACATGACTTCAGCTGTAAAACTGCCCTTCATCCAACAGTGCAGCAGAGAACCAAACAAAACCAGTAATCTGTTATCTCCAGAGGAGTTTTTAGATCTGTGCAAGAACCCTCTTGCCTCTGTAGTCAGTACTAGAAAGAGTCTGGGCCTACCCCAAGTAGTTATAGGATCTTTTGGATTTAGCTGAATACAAATTTGACCTAATATCTGGACTTGGATTAAAGGCCAAGCACTTCAGACTTATGCTAATGTCACGGATTTCATTGCTAGGTTATTTAAGTGTGCTCTACTGAAGACCATTCCTTACACTCTTTCAGAGGCCAAAATTGACACAGAGAAATTTAATTACTGAAGTAGCATAGATCAGCAAGAGCTTTGAAGAACTAGCAGTTCTTCAAAACCTGTGCTAGTTGCCTACCGATTTCCAAGTACAGTTGAGAATGTTCACATTGAGGTGTAAATGCCCAACTGGCTTGCATACATCTGTTCTCGCTTTCTTGTTTTATATCTGTATATATATTCAAGATACGCTATATCTATGTCCATACATAACACATACCTCAATTAATTATATAATGTAAACAGCAAGCAGAGAACAGAACTTTTTTTGATGACAAGTAGGGTCTACAATAAATTCTAGAAAATGTACTAAAAAATCAGTTTCTTTTAAATCCTACTGCAGGCATGTCAAATATTAGAAAATAGATGTCTACAAGTATTAGCAATCACTTGGAAGTCAAGTGAACTATTACCCTGTAGTAGTCTACCACAATTTTGATACCATGAAATTCTGATTTGCTTACTTCAAAACCCAATATTTGCCCCATCTCTGACTATTCTTTTCAGTCTTCTCATATTCAATCTTTATTTTAAAAAATACTTGTTATTTTGAAAAGTCCATTTGCACTTGTCAAAGGAAACTGGAGTATTGACACTTGAAACCAGTTCCTTGGAGATACCAAAGTTTCAGTATTATCACACACTCATACACATAAAATTATATTAGATGTCATATGATGAATATTTCTTTTTTTAAGTAGAGCTCTGAAGGCATGACTTTTATTCTCAGGGGAAAAATGAACAGACAAGACATCTATAACCTTACAGTCTGCATGCTGCGCATGTCATGTAGCAATAAATAATTCATATTTTGACCCTACTGGATACCTTTTACTCATGGATTTCAAAGAGCTTTTGAAAAGGTAGATACATGTTTTATTAGCTGAAGTTTATAGATCTCAGGATGAAGAGACACAAAATGACCTATTCAAGGTCATTTAGTGAGCCACATTATTTAAGTGCATAGTATCAGGTATGCTGCCTTTTTGACTCAGGTTGCAACTTGCAGTGACACTTTGAAAACAGGCAGATACTGCCTTAAACTTCAATGGTACCCATGAGAAAGCATGATGGATGTTAGCTCTTTAAAATGGAGAGAAAGGAGAAAAAAATTACTAACTCTAGGTATGTGGTAGCATGATAGCACAGAAATGCTCCAGAATAATCTTGTGCAAGCACTCTGGAAAGGGCACCAGATCTATAGGCTTGTAGATCTGTCAGGATCTGCTAAACAGGGATCAGAACAAAGTTGTCCTCTTCCATAATGAGATGTCCTTGGAGACCATATCAGATACTGGAGTGAACCTGAAGAAAGTAGCAACAGTTCTAGTATACTATCGCGTGAATTGTACAGAGAGGTGAACAGTGCAACCAGAAAATAATACATTTTAGAAAGACTGATTTTATTTCCACAACTTTACCAGAAGAAAACACACTACCAGGACTTCAGTTACATAAACCAAAGCTGAGTCACGTTAAAAATTCTAGAAAGCACTCTTCTATTTTCATGGGCTAAAAAAAGTGGAGGTTCCCCCGGTATTAATATTTCACTTCTGAAAAACAATTTAAATTGAAAAATAAATGTGCAAAAAGCTTTATATAGAAAACTGTTCAGTCGCAACCCCAAACTGATACATAAATATGAGAACATTTATGAGAATGTAGCACTGGGAAGACAGTTTATTTGTTAGCACCACAGCCATAATGCTTTGGATTAAATACTTAGTCTTGCAATTCTCTGAACTGTCTTACCTAACATTAAGTACTGGGCTCCATTCATGGCCTTAACTGTAAAGATTATGTGTAAATGCTTTCTTGAATTAAGCTCGGAATGTTCTTACTTTTCAGGATGGAGTCCTTATGTTGTCTCAGACTACTGAGAACTTGCAAGTATATAACATACATAAATTATCTGTTCAGCTGCCCTCTGAAGTGCAGGAGTAGCAGTAGCCAAGGTCCTTATGTGTTAGCCAAGAAAGATAACAAAGAAACAAGCCTTGGGTTGTTTCTTTGTTTTTCTTGTGTTTGTTTCTTTTTCCCCAAAGAAAGAAGGTACTATAATCTGCCACAGAGGGAGCTTACTCTGTTCAAATAACACGACGTTTACACAAACCAAAGATTTATATTTTGCAGGGGGAAGAAATTATCACCACTGACTTAAAACAATTGGTAGTGAAACACTATTTCATTAAAAGGCCAGCACTTCAAAGCTAGATTTCACTAACACCACCACTGAAATGTTTCCTTTACAGAAAATTAGATTTTAAAAAGAAAAAAGAAATCACAAAAAACACACACTTCCTTATTCATCATGTACTAAACCCAAAACCTAGTTACTGGCACACTAAAGTATTATTGTGGGGGGAAAATAAACCCAACCTGACTTGTCTATGCCATCAGAATGAAATGGAGTTAAAGACATACAGCATGCACTAAGAAAAGACAGATTTGCCAGAATTTTCCTGGGATTAATTAAAGGAGAATAATTTTAAATCCTTCTCTTCTTCACAAGCCTCTCCAAGCTGAATTTACTCCATTTAGGTAACAAATGAAAAGTAGGCAGGGAGGCATGTGCTATTTTCCAATCAAGTACAGCAAAGCAATCTGGTTTAGAGAAGAGAATTTTTTTAAGCTTCCAAAATACAAAATCAAACTGAAGACCAATGTTCTTCTGCACAAATAAGAGTCCTTCAGACAGTAAAACAAAATGCATGCATGTCATCAAAAAATTTCCTGCACAGGATTTACAAGAAACCTTCTGAAGCCTTTATGCCCAACTGCAAGAATATATGAATTTAACAGAGACATAAGTAAAGCTTCTTGTTGGAGTTCGGTCTCTGATTCTGCTACCCTGCTGCTGTCATATAAACAGGAGTATCAGGATGGAGGACTGGGACACAATCACCGCACACAGCACATGTTTCTTTACAATTCTCCCCATACCTTCCCCCTATTTAAGCTCCTTACTTGTTTTTGTTGTTTGGTTGGTTTTTTTCTCTGCTACTTTCACCACCTGTGCTTAAGTAGAAATTATTATAAGCTTATTAGTTGTAAGTGGTCACGTCTACAAACATGGGAAGGGTTGGTGCTCGGTGCCAATCAGCTTTCACTAATCTGCACCCTACCAGTGATCCTCCTGCTCCTCAGGATTGACTGTCAGGAGGTCAAAACCATCCCCTGAGCCAAGAGGGGCACAAATGTCATGTTCCTGCCTCCCTTCCTTCTGCTAAAGGCATATATTGACCTAACTTCCACATCTTATAGAAAATAAATGTATTTGGTTACTTTTTTCATTTTGAAGGTATCTGTTATGCCACATATGTTGTGCAAAGCCAGTGATCTTCACAGCTCATGTGGAGAGAAGAGAAAATCTCTCTCAGATGATCACACATCTTGGGAATGGAGATCTGCAGAGTTCCCCACTCATACACAAATCAAGACAGCCAAATTCAACACTTTCTTGTTATAAATATTTCACCTTAACTTTTAATGTTTTATGTTTAAAAAAAACCCAAACAAACAACCCCCAAACTCTAAATACGCCTTACCCACTCTTCCACTAGCAACTTAAACGCATCAGGAAAAACAGTTCTTTTAGCTAGATCTGTATGGACAGACAACTACTTTTATCCTCCAGTTATACAGCCAACAGTCAGCTTGGTGAGCAGCATGAAAATAACCATGCTATAATCTATAATTTATTTGTAATGATTATACAATGGTTGATTGACAACTTAAAAACTTCTCAATATCCAGAATACGCTTATGATAATGATTCACTTGTAGTAACCTAAATATTACTGGTACGGCAGTGATGGTGCCCTCTTGCCACACTAACTTCAAACCCAAAGCAGACCAGGTACTGACACAGGTCAGAAATGCCTTGATATGGAACCATAAGAAAAGATTCCACCAGGTCTGGAAAGTTGTCTTCTGGGAGCACAAAAAGCCCATCACACTTCACTTGAATCTGTATGCAAGGTGTGGTCTAAGAAATTACAGCTTTGGTTAGTCAGTCTTTCAGAGCACATGCAAAGGAAAACTGAATTAGGTATTTAGATAACATTAAAAGGAAACTAAGCTTACGCGTATTGCGCACAGGCTTTCACCTACTTACCAAAGGGTAGATAAGAACTATTTGTGCCACTCATAATGGAAACCTACATACTTAGCTTTAAGTGATACTAAAACAGTAATTTTAACTATTTTATTTCCAGCAATGATTAGCAAATAGGAGCATCTCTGTTATATAGTGACAAGAAAAAAATTATCACAATTAAAAGAAGATTATGAGGGCACTATAAAGCACTCATCACTGTTAAAGCTTTAACATGTCCCTCAATTTGTTGTGTGCTAATATGTTTTACATTCTAAAGCAGCATACAGGGTATTCATTAAGTAACTATAATTGTTGGGAGATATTTCAGGTACTGGAATACAAAAATACAAATAAAAAATAGTTATTTACAAAACAGCTGTGAAAAGTGTACATCCTTCAATCAGATTTCTATTTTAAACAATGAAACTATGAGAATAATCCCATAATATTTCAATCATGTTTCAATAGCAACATTTCAGTAATAACATTTCAAGACCTTTCAGGTGATCTCAATAGCTTTTGGTACTTCAAAATGAACATGAAAGAAGATGACTAGACAAAACACAGCATATTCTGTGATTCTTAAAAATCACTTTCTTTCCCAAGTATGAAACCCATGTCTTTAATTAATTTTCCTTTCTATTCCATATATTAGGAACATTTTTTTCCTATATAGTTGCTTTTGGTTTTTGCATCTCCCAAGCAACAAATCCAGAACACCTCCATGATGCTGGTACTTAGGAGGCAGAAAGCTGTTAATAACTTACTCCTATTTTCAAGTGAAATAGCTGTCATGCAAACGAACCCCAATTCATTAAAGTCATGAACACAACAGACAGCTACCTCACACTGCAAAAGTTATGCTACTACCCCTTAGATTAATTAAGGCTACTGAATCAGGTTCTAACGAGGTCCGTGGGGTAACCCTGCCAGCCCAGGGTCTCTGGCAGAGGCCACTGTAATGTCGCAGCACAGCCTCAGCAGGGAGCACGGGGTGGCACTGCAGCTCCTGAGCCTCCCCTGAAGAGCTGGGATATCAACAGGTCCAGGCAAATCTTGAGCACAGCTCAAACTTGGTGACCTGAAGGCTGTTCATCAGTAAAAGAGGGGAATGCACAGCAGGGGGATTTTTAACTGACTTACAGTTTGGTTTGGGGTGTGTGGGGTGTTTGTGTGTGAGGTGGGTTATAAAACTGTAGAAGGAATTAATCTACCCCTGTGTGTGCTGTTTGGCTTTTAAGGAGAATAGTTTTCATTTCACTGTATTTTAACAGCCAGGAAAGTTTTGAAATCCTGTGTGACCAAATCAAACTCATGTAGCAGCAGTCACTGAGCCCTTTAAGTGCCTTAAAGCTTGAAGCAGCAGCTCTTTGCTGCAGGTACAGGCATGGCTAAAATGAACACAACTTGTCTCCAAAACGAAATGGAATTAAACCCAGCAGTCTATGTACAGTGCAAGTTTCAGCATGATTTAAAAGAAAAAAAACAAAACAAAACAAAAAACCAACAACCCACCCAACCACCCTTTATTTTATCACTATTTGAAATTTCTCCCTTCCTCCCAGAGCATTTTCCCAGTATCTTATGTAGCTTACTACCATATGCTTGCAATTTCTACTCTCTGTAGAAGTCATTCTGAAAAACCAAAGGAAAATTTCTGTGAACCACAAATATAATAAAATAACTCCCTCCATGAAATGGTCTAAAAAGCTTGGATTGCTTCTGCTCTACCTCCCCACATCTGGCACACGCATCAGATTACAGACCAGCAATCAACGCAGAGACAGAAAGGGAGATAGTGGCTGGATCACAACTAGAAGGAAGCATGCCTTGTATAATTCAGACTCTTTTCCCAAATGCTGATACGTTAAAACATGATTAAAATAACAAAAAACAAAACAGTTGTGGGAGAAGTCTGCACACGTACATACACAAGACACACAAACACCTGAAAAGCCGTGAATTACACAAAATACACTCAGATGACTTCAGAACAATCAGTCTGTGCCAAAAGTGCAACCAGGCTTCTGATTTTGTAACTGACAAAGTTTACAGGAAAATGGCAATCATTACGTTCTAATTCACAGGACACTTTCACTTTTTCTAATTTGCCATGTATTTCACAGGTACAAACTAAACCAAAAGCCACTGAATTATCTAAATGCCTCAATATAGAAAAATAAACAGTTTATCTATCAGGTTTTTGTGACATTTTAGTTTTGCAAATTTAAAACTCAACCAGGAAGATGCATACATCTACAAAAGGATCTAAGGAGCTGGTTGGGAGCCTTGTTTCCCACACCTCTCTCTGAAACCACATTCTCCTTATCCCTTCAAGCCCGCATCAGCAGCACAACAGCATAAAACTTTCACCGAGTCTTTCTAGCTTAGCAATAAATCTACTGCAGTCCAAATTATCAAAATTATTCAGAGCGTTCAAATGATTTTTTTGTTCCAAATGGACTTGGCACACTAGTCAGGAACTTGTTGAGTCAAACACGAGCAACAAAAGTGGAATTCTTCTTGCTAAGCTAATTGATGGCCCTACAAAAACGAAACGCAACTGCATATTCAAAATTTTCAAAGACGCACTGTATTGGAGTTGCAGAGCGCCTTCCCCTCAGTGCCTGCTGTAATACGATCATAATTGCTGTGAAAGGGTGAGAGACTGACTATATGTTAAATCCTGCCATCTGTAGGTGCTTTACACAGTTCCATTTGCTGCTGCCGGGTCAAAAGTTTACCCTATTTTGCTTGTTCATAACCAATCACACAAGTCTCTGCTATGTGTAATCTTTGACCTACTCTCAAAGCAATTTTTGTATTATATAGTCATATGATTACACTGAAAAAACCCACACATTTTATTAAGAATACACTTCTTGTTGGTTAGCTTAATAATTATTATTATTTCCATATTCAGTAAGCGTACTGTACCAACCTTGTTTTCTTCCCAGTTAACTCCCTTGGAGCACAATCACAGTGCCATGAATTCTCCAGCATTTCTGGCTAGTTGCAATCCAGAACCACATGCAAAACAGGGATGGAAAGCACTCACTATATATGTCATTTTAAAAGTAGGGGGAAGGAACTGTAAACACTTAATGTTCACAGCGGAAACAAAAAAAAATGTTTCTGAAAATTAGGATTGTCATAAGAATATCCCTGCATATTTACCCTAAACATTAAATATGCAAAAATGTACTGCATGGAAATATTTAAGCTACAGATATTATTATTAGTAAATATCTAAGGAACAAGTAGTCCCATGAACAACAGAATTAATTAAGCCTCATCTCCCACAGATTTATACCTCCTAGTTGGTTGACTTTGGTGTCTAGCTTTGAAGGAAGCATTTCCCACAGTTGGGACATTTGTTTAAAGCTTCTCTTTTCCCAACGCGAGGATTCCCAGGCAACTAATAGGATTATTTCATGCTGCAACCTTTCCCTTGCTCAAGGCACCTTTAGGTGCTTCCACCTATGCTCAGCTACTTATTTTCACAAAACTTGTGGGATCTGAATTCTGAGAGCTCCATTATGCCAAAAAATGTGATCAAAATCAGTGACAGGGTCAAAAGATACCAAGGGAGGTGTGTGTGCACCTACGCAAGTGCACGGTGTGACCTCATGAGCCTTGTTTCTAAAGGAAAAGAGACTAAAAATAAAGGAGAATATACGACCTTATTATCATTTCACAGAAAGCTCATTTAGATGGACCAAACTAAACAGTTGGCTACACTAACAGATCACCTAAAAGTAATGCCACAATATTTAAATCCATCTTGTACATTTTGCTAGACAGTTTTTAAAGAAAAACAGACATGAGTCCCATGTAGCTTCTAATAGGAGATATAAAGAGATACTTTTTATTAATCTAACATTTATGCAAGTGTGTTCTGTCTTCAAGAATATAAACAGAAGTCAGCACTCGCATGAATGGTTATATTGCTCCATTTTACATTTGACTCTTAGTTGCTAAACCCTTTGTAAATGCAAAAAGAGAACATAAGCCAGCCCATGCCACTAATATCAGTTAAGTAATATATACCAGAGAATAATCAAACAAATAACAGCATTTAGCCACTTCTAAGCAGGTCATAAAATACATTCACATACAAGATTCTAGTAGTTAAGTCAAATCATTTACTAGAAGACAGAATAAAAATTATCCCAAATAAATAAATCAAAATATAAATTTTAAGGCCAAAACAATCCACTATCTCACCTCTTGTACGACAAAGACCATAGGATTTTACTTAGCACCTCTTACAACAATGATCAAGACCTTAGATCTGCAAGCACATCCCTTTAGAATGCTATACAAGAAGTAATACACTACTTCCACCACATACTACTTCCAGAAACCGAACAGTGTTAGTCAATGAGGTGTTTAGAAAACAGAAAAAGGCACTGATAATGTTGCATTTCTTTTAAACAAACAAATAAAAAACAAAGTAAGAAAGAAATCAACATTTTAAAGCAATGAAAGAGATTTATCTACCTGGGAAACATTGGCAGATGTTATTTTATATATAAATCTAAAATAATTAATTATAAAATTATTAATACTAACAATCATATACCAGACATTAGCTATTAGATATTACCCAAAATCCTAGACAACCCATATGTTTGTTGTACATATTATATACATAAATATAAAAAAACAAAAAAACCCCCTGTGTGCACATTTACACAGTGTTCAGACATCTGTTAACAGGACTGGTATCACCTATGATCCAGGCCAGGAACAAGGGAATAGTCTTACGCCAGGGGAAAGCAAGATGGATGTTGTTACAGGAAACCTACTCCACTCAGCTTATCGGCAGCAAAATGAACAGTGGAAAAAACCTGGTATCAAAGAAGAAACAAAGAAAACAAGGCAACAGAACTGACTCTTAAGAGCACAAAGGGAAGGCTGAAGGTACCCAAACAACACATCTGACCACAGGGAAATTTTTTACCTCAGCAGAAAAGTCTGATCTAGAGCAGAGCTCAAACAACTGCAAGGGATGACAAGACTGAAGAAGCAAAGTTGAGAACTTTGGAAACCCGACTCAAACCCCAAGGAGATCCAGTGGCATGGAAATGCTATAAAGACACTTGGTATTTTTTTAAATTTCTGCATCTCTTATTTTTCTACAGTGCAAAAAGTGGTTTTAGAAAGTTCGCAACTGAGCATGAATTTATACTATTCTTTGCAATACTGGAGTAATTTGGCAAGTTCCACACTGATCTTGGTAATGTGGTCAGCTGACTCATAAGGGCCCCACTCCTGATAAGGAGAAACAATTTGTCCCCGGCAAACAGATCCTTCATGCTAGAGCCAGAGGCTTAGAGGAATTTACAAGTACCTGCATTTTATGTAGGTCCATAGAGCAATGACATGAGAGAACTGTGATGCAAGAGAATTTCTTTCTTTCAGTTTTAAGAACAATTCTGCTATGCATATTAGAGACCAGGCCAATTGCAGTAACTCCTTCCAACAATGCATATATTTCCCTATTTGACTGTGTTTGAATTAAAAAATCCAGATTGTTTAAATACACATAAACAAAAGTAACAAGTCTTTTCTACCATCAGCTGAAAGAGCAAGTTATAGTAAGTTAAAATCTTAGAGCTACCACCTAATTTGTACATGATTTTTCTACTGTTTCATTTTTACCTGAACCACCTTCATTAGTACAAGAGTTTAATGGTTTACTAAGTGTGAAAATTCTTTACAAAACTTAAAATTTTTAAACCATATAGAAATATAAATCTTAGTTTAGTATTTAACGTTATGATGACAAAAATACACAACCAAGTGTGGAGATGATTGTTAGAGGCATTTGTTTTGGATGACCCACACAGATTAAAAAGGTATTGAGTGCTCTCATGTAATAGGATCTCAGGATATTAAAAACTTTATGTACTATCACTGCATACCAATGAAGAGTACACATATAATTTTATACATTTTATTAATATTATTATTGTTTTATATATATATATACAGAGCTTTCCAGCTTTCCATGCTTTTTTCAGGTGTAATAGTTACAGTCTTAATCTTGCAATTCTCCTAAAAGGCAATATAAAACTATAATATTAAAATCCATTCAAGAAATAGTATTTGACTTGTCAAATGGCAATTAGAAGTTTGAATCTGAATTACTTCATACGCAAATAAGATGCTTTTTATACGGCATGGGAGCTTGTAATTGATAAGGTAAATTTTGATGCAGGGTTTTAAAGGATATGATTATTCTATTAAGAGGTCACTTATCACAAGGAGTTGGCAATTCTATTTCAGTACAGATCTCACTACCCAGTCCTTGGGGTAGTCACCAACCTGGCCAACCTGCACATACCACAGGTAGCTACTCTAGAAATATTGTCAAGATGCCCTTGTACAAATAGAGCTGGACCACGGGCAAAGGGACACTCTTCCACTCCTTCAGAGACAGCCCTCTGGACTGTGGCAAGCCTCCAATACAGTCCACTTGCTGGGCAGCATTTGCTGTTGCAAACCTGTTCTCCATCTCCTTTGGTAAAAAGCAGAGCAGATGGAAATTTCCTGTATGCTGGTCTTGGCCCAGAGACCACTGTTTGGATCATACTCCTCCACGAATAAGAGCAATCCATTCATTGCATCAAACTGACTGGCCCTACTGTCCTCCTTTACAACACAACCCCGTTCAATCCCTCAAGTCAGTGATAAAACACAGCGCAATGTGAGCACATTTCATCGCTTGTGCCTGGGCTAGGAACTAAGCCATGAAGGAAAATATGGCCATGTCACGCTAAGCAAAGAAACACATGAGTAACTCTGGCAAGCACCTAAGATAAGGCTCTTCTGAATGACTGAAGGTAATGTTATATTGGTGCTATACTAAATTATTACCTACAGACACAGAGTAAGCAGACACAGCAGCAGAAGGTGTACAACCATCCTCTTCAGTCTGGCAGCTGTAACAGGAAAAAAATCCCCTATAATATTAAAAACATTATAAACCTGTTGTGTCCTGAAAGTTCCCAAATTTTATGTATTATGAAAAAAAACCACTTCAGTATATGTAACAACCATGGGTTTTTTACAGGATGCAAATGAATTCTGACTTTCATTGGTCCTCCCTTGTCTCTCATGCTAAATCATAGCTAAAAACACTAGGGAGCACAAAGCAGAACTCTGTCCTGACCTCTGTTCCCTTTGCAATCACTCCTGGATGGTACACAGCGGCTGTTAAAACTGTTTTTTCCTTTCAAGACTCCATTCAGAAACAGTTGAGGTTCTACTTATTGACATAGCTCTTCTGGTTGTTCCAGTGACAACAAAATGGGTTAGACAGCTTTTCATGAAGAAATGAAAACCTTGGGAGAGGATGAAATAGTCCTTTTAAGGACTTTCTTGCATAAAGGGAAAAGATGGTCATTACAAACATATGATATTCCACTATGTATCTGATAGTTGAAGAGGAAAGCTAGGAAAGGGAAAGGAAATGTTCCATATTATGTTCAGGACAGAGTAATCTTTGTTGAGCTCTGTCTAGAGGTTTCTTACAGCGCTTTGCAAAATGCAGTGCTACCTACACATGAAGAAAAGGTTTGCTGTCAATTACCATATACAGCAAGTGCTGCAGCTTCATTAACCAAGCAGAGCTTCCCTGGAGAAACTCCTCTGGGAGAGCAAACTTTCCCTGGAATGGCTCCTCAATGGCTCTTTCCAGCAAGCTGAGTACGTGGGGAATATTCAGTAGGTATTTGCTGCTCAAGTGCACCACATCAGCAGAGACAAAGAAGTGTGACAGGCGTTTTCTGGATGAAAAGTAAGGGCTCTCCTCAAAGGCTCCCCAAGCAGCCTAAAACATATTTGAACCAACCCGAGAGTGTACATGAGCAGAAGAGGAACTCTTTCCTATCCTTTTGTACTCATGCTTTTCTGTCACACTAAGTGCATGAGCAGAGTCAAAGGCAGGATGGCTGAATTAACTCAGAAAAAAAAGCTGTCCAAAAAAGTTGAGCAATCAGTCCTCAAAAAATTAATGATAAAAGACTTTGAATAAAGCCAATTTGTAATGGAATGTAAGAAGGGAAGTCCCTAAAGAGAAAAACTGTCTACCAGCTCTGCAGCAGGTTTTGCTGCCCCATGCAGTTTACCATGGCAAGAAGCCAACTTGGCAATGCTCACTCTTCTCCAAGGAGCCTGGCAGTGTGCCAGCCACACTCACAGGTCTCACTGCTGCTGCCAAGCTCGAGGGGCAACTGAAGACCCTCTTCTGTAAATCTGCAGATCTGGTTATGACTGGGAATATTTGTGTTTTAAAATGTTCTTAACCAAGTCAAGTTCCCTCTGTGTTTATACAGTGACTGAACAGGCGAAACAGAATACTTAACCCAGCTAGAGAAAATGAGCCACAGATTGTTAATTATATGGCTATTTGCACTTTGACTGGAGGAGGAAGTAAGCTGGTTATAACTACTTTAGGTTTTACTCCTGCAACTGCATTGAAACCACATTTATGACAGCTGAAACTGTGCAATTTTATATAAATGTGGGTGCTTCCTGTTTTTGAAACAAATCCTTGTCTGCTTGCCCTTACCTCACGGGGTAACATCACTGAAACCAGAATGTATTAAATGTGTTCAGTTTTATTGACCTTAAGATCTTATTTTACTAACTGTTTCTAAATGCGCAGATAAAACTCATGTATTGAACTACTGTTGCCAAGCACCTCTATTTCTTGGACCTAACTGTACTCCTCAGGCATTAGGAAACGCTTTTTTTCATGTGTGAGACTGAAAAGCCCAGCTATCATCGGGGGCGTGCTCAGTCCCTGGTGACGTGGCCATGGTCACTTTCAGAGAGGGAGGCAGGTGCATTGCACTCCCCTGGCAAGCAGGCTGCACTCCAAGTAACACATGCAGGCAGATTTAACTTTTTCTGTTCAATACGCAGTATTTCAAGTAATTTGTATTAGTGGATTTTTATTTTGCACAGTATAGTATTCATTCTTTATTGTGGCAAATATATGTTCGATTTTATAGGCAGTGTGGGAAGTAACAGTCCTCCTTGCATAAATTGAAGAAGATCACAGTTTGACTAGAAGATAATTTTGGAAATATCATTTAACAACCCTAATAAGAAGTAGTATGTTTCCTGTCCTTTTCTCTCATTTTGTTTATTTATGTTAATTGGATCTCACAAACCAAACTTCTGCAATGAGTACAATTATGTAAATCAGTACTCTGCTTTTCCAGTGACAGTCGTTTTCCTACAAGATTACAGCAGGAAGACTGATCATACTGTCCAACTGAAAAGCAAATGCACATCCAGTAATTTCTGATGATAAATTGTGATAATTCTTACCAAAAAAACCCCCACCCACATTCAATTTACAACATACTGCTGGAGATTTAGTTTGGGACATATTGCTTGAGAGTCAAGTGGTCCTATAAAAATAAATTATGTTTATGATCAAGACCAGCAAAATCCTTAACAGAGAGAAGGCACAGCATTTCTATTACCTTTGTTTTGCTCTAAAAGGTCACAACTTCTTATTTTGAACCATTAGATCCCTGCCTTTAGCTATAGGAACTTGCCAGTTTCACAGTGCTAACAGAGTCACAACTTCCAGACCTCAGTCTCACACTGAAAGAAGATTAAATAAAGATTCAGTTTAAAAGTCCTTGTGCAAAAACCTTCAACTAAAAGAAATACTAAAGCTAAAATTTCAAATTCAATTACACCTGATTTATTGATTTCACTCTACTCAACTTTCAAAGTAAACACAGTATTACAGTTGAACTCATGAACTTCTCAAAAACACTTCCCTTGGTTGTGTTTTTCCTGCCTCAAGTCAAGGCATGGTTTTGAAGCCAGTTTAGAACTAGAATAGGTTGGTCCTGCCATGCATCTCTTCCAGGCCATCTTCAGTACAGACAATTGTCCAACTCCACAGGTAGGAAGCCCAAGGAGTTCAAGAGCCAGTCAAGTGACCCAACCAAAAATGCAGTTAGCTGACCGCTGGTTTGGCTCCCTGAGCCAGCTCTGCCCAAAGTCACAGCTGCAGCAGCACTGCCATGAGGGAGGTGGGGTAACACCTCAGCATGGAGAGTACAAGCCACACTTCTGGGAGATGTTAGACCAATGATGCTGCATTTTTGGCATCTCCACAAAAACTGGTCTGGTCCCATGTTCAGTCTCTAGTCTCCAAACATGGGAGGACACAAAAAAAAAATCCAATTCATGATGTGCATCTAGAGCAGCACAAATTAAAGAGACTCACAGAGCTATAAAGTCTCAATGCATCTTCTGACTTTTTTTTTTACTGAAGCCTATTGTTCCTACATGGAAGTGCTCAAGTCCAAATCTTTGCAAAACTTACTCCCCAAAGTAATGTGAGGATTTCTAATACGGAAAAGAAAGAAAGGATTTAATGAAGGCAGCCCAGATTAGCTGAATGACACATCATAGTGGAACAATTCTGCTGTTAAAGACCATGCAGATGTTACGATGGAGGCAAAGAAAGCCCTTCTTCAGCTACAGCACAGCTGCTGCATACAACTTCAAAAAGACTTGGCGCAGGATTTCAGCCACAAAACTTTCCCCTCACTTCATGTCATGAACATCATCTGCAACTTCAATGAGCTGTACCCAAGAACAAAAACAACACACAGGGAGTTTGGAACATCTTACCAGCAGTGGGACAGCTTCTTGCACTGCCAATACTCACATGCACCTCCAGAACACTCAGCGACATCTCCATTCCTCACCAGCCTAGCAATTCCTCAAAAGCAATGATATCCCACACTGCTGTCCCTCCTATTTACACCTCCATTTTATTCTGTTTTAAAGAAGACAAATTACTACATAATTAACATGTATTAAAGCTTAAAAACTAGATGTAATTAACCGACAATTTCCTTTATTCTTAAATAACATTAGAAATTATCAACTTCCGTTCACATCCTTCATACACTAAGCTACTCTGACCACAAAGCTGAAAATGCCATAGCTTACAATCACATTGAATGCACATGCTTAATGCCAGTCTTGTATTTTCCATTTAAATATGTACTACACAGAAAATACATATTCACTGTCTAAATTCGAAGTTCAACTTTCCCCTTTAAATGCATCAAAGTACTACAGCCAGTACATAAGAACTTGCATTGGTTTGATATATTTAACAGTAAAGCACATAGAAGTTAACTTGATTGGCATTACACTTGTGATTTCCTGTCAGTGATCTATTGTTAGGAGATGTACCTGAGAACTTAAACTGCTTTAAGAGGCATGTATATGTATAAAATTAAATCAGAGCATTCCTGACACATGGGAATAGAATCTTAGAAACTTTAATTTCCCCCATTTTTTCTTCTTTTATTAATTCATATGACATCAGCTTCACTGACTGTGACATTCTTGGGCATCCACCACAGCCATAAACTGCTTTGTCACCTACAATACTTTTTCCACAACTCTGAAGCTAAAAAGAACTAATCCAAATGAGAAAACAGCAATAGGAGCAACTAAAATTCTGTTAATGTTCAAATTTTGTAAGTAAAACAAAACAGAAAACAATGCAGAAACAAATAATTAAAAATAGAAGTGCACCAGAAGAGTATTTTTTAAAAATTGCTCAATTATTTCATTACCAAGAACTTGATACAAGGCTGGAAACCCACAACTTTAAAGACTATTAGTAATATTGATTAAAAACAGTGAAGAAAACGCAAAAGAGCAAAGGTAAAGCTTAAACTACTAGAAATCTTAACCACAGTATTACAGTATTCATGAAAACATAACACTACAATGTGACCTACTTTAATAATAGCAAAAAAAATAAAGAATATAGGCTCTAACCCTCTGACTCTACTGATCTTATAACACCATCTACTTCTCAGGATTAGTAACAGACTCATGAAACTGAACCAATTTGTTCAACAGATGTTTCAGCTGACTCAAAGAAATTTTACTTTTCTATTGTAGAAGTAGAGTGCGCTGAATATAATTCCACTATTATTAGCAGCATTCACAATATATTAGCTCATAATTAGCTTCCATTTCCATTCTTTCTTTCTTTCTTTCACACAACAGAAAACAGTTTCCATACTGGATTATATGTGACACTGAAATAAAGTAGGCACATTGATAAAACAAGTCACTCTCCTCCTCTCCCCTCCCACCCCCCGTTTTATGGGATACGCAGAAATGGCAGAGTTTTTCTTTTTCTTGGCGTTCCTCTCCCCATATTAGCTGATAATCTCCCCTGCGTGGCTGTGCCAGCGTGCTGCCCTGCAGGCCCACAACACCCCTGCTGTTCCAGTCCTGTGCTTTTCTCCAGCGGGCTCTGCGAATCGTGCAATCCTTTCGTAATGTGTGCTATTGCATCAGTCTAATTGCAACATAATTCTCAGTGCTCTAGGTAAAGCAAATAATTTCATTTTTAACTTCTGCTCATAAAATACAGATTGTCTCCCTGCTGCCTTTTTGGTTTATTTTTAAAGATTTAAAGAAAGACTTGCACAAACTGCACAGCAGTAGTCAAACAAAAATACCTCATGTTTTCTTAGAAAGAGGCACTTAAAAATATTGCTCAACACCTAAAGCATTAGTGCAGCCTTTCACAGAGCCATATGCAGTAGATCCCCTGTGAGCAGGCTGGAAAGGGAATGCACATTCTTATTCAGTATATTTAATATAATATTCAGCCATTATCAAAGCTTCATAGTTTTTTATTCTCTCGCTCTCTTCCCTGTAATAGAGAGTAACAGCTTATCTGGCAAATACACTCACTATGTTTCTAGGCACCAAAGACATGCTCTTGGTTAATTCATAAAATCTGATCTAATGTTACGTATTTTGCATTTAGTTTAACTAAGTTAAAACAATATTTAGCTTAACCATGCCTTGGCCAAAAAATTCTGTCTTATCTACTGATTACAACAGCATTGTAGCTAGCTATGGACATCACACTAGGAAAATACAAATATCAAGCCTGAGGAAATGCAGACCAAATTCTAAACCCCAAGCCACTCTGATAGAGGGCATTACAAACATTGTCTACCTAGTATCTGATACAATAACCAGGCGCAAGAGGCATGTGCCTGCAATGAATCATGAATTTACAGGTCATTTTGGTTTTATGCACATATATTATTGTCTGAGCTGACTGCATCAAAAAAATGCTGTGCTTCTTGGACCCCAAATCATCTACACGATACAAATGTCTACACTAAAACTAATCTCTAGAGGCAAGCACTCACAGAAGGAAATATCAGAAGTTTCAGCAAACCTAAACTTTGCCTTTGTTTGCTTTTGTGGCACAGTATATGCCCCAGTTATGTCATACCATTTCCACAGCACCTATTCCATGTTCAAAAAATTACAAAATTACCTCCAATCTAAACAATATGGCATTTGGCATATGGTCCTATACCTTATTTACTGCACTCAATTTACTATTCAATTTTATTTTTTTTTTGAAGATGGAACAAGCGATTTCTTTGTGAATTCAAAGGTGCAGCTGAGTGCTTCATCAACATAATGGTTAGTCATTACTCTGTTACTCCTAACTTAGAATAACTATGTTATTCCTAGCTTCCTAACTAAAGCTGTGATAAGCTTTAAGGTAAAAATGATTTTCCAGTTCTGAAGACAACTTTGTTTCCAGTTTGGCATAACTCAGACCTAATTTTTTCTCAGCACTTAGCATTACGCTGTGCTTTACATAGCACTTTAAAACCACAGCTCCCACTGCTTCACTCCCAGTTACCAGTGCTCAGCACTTTCTCAAGTAACATCCAAAGATCTCAAGTCATCCGCAAGAAAGCAAGACACACACAGTTGGCAAAGATGTGAGAAAAGCCAGTTTTGAGCAACTTACCTAGCATCACAGCCAGGAAGAGAGTGTCACTTGCCAGGGCAGCATGCAGCTGCGCAGACCACCAGAATGGCTCCTGCCTCCTGCAATCCCCTGCCTCGTCCACCACGCACGTCCCGACTTCTGCTGGAAGTGAGGCAGGGGTACTACAGAAAACAGCCTTTTCAAACGCATCAACCAGATTCATTCCCAGAACAAGTCCATCCTGTGCACGGAATGGGGGTCCTGTGGGAAAAAAACCAGCACATCAGCATGCAACTAAATACCATTAAATTGAGAGGCTCCCCCATAAGGGGCCAAACAAAAGAGATTTGCAAAGACAAGTTCAGTTTTGACATTCCTTGACTTGGACACTGCCACACTGCAAAAATGTTTGTATTCATGACTCCTAGAAATAAGAAATTGAGACACCCGTGGAGTCACACTGACACCTACAAAAACCGGCAGTTGGGCTGAAATCTTTAGATGTACCATGCAGCTCTTGTGGCAAAGAAGTAAATTAGTTGCGAATTTGAAACAATTCTCTGCATGAAAACTAGCCATAGGCGTATGGTTAAAAACATTCCCAAAAAACTTCTACTGAAATCAAAGAGTGTTTACTTAATATTCAAAGATCTCTGGACCTTTTAGAACAAACTCCTCTGCCTGTTTCCCTCAAGCTATATCCTCCGGCCCATGTTGATTCAAGCCCTGGTTCTTCTTCATTCCTACCTTCAGAGCCCTTGCCAAGTCTCTCCTTACCCCAACTCTCCAAAGCTTTTAATCTCTCTCGGCTCAGTCACTTCCAGGCTTGGCTAGCAGTGTCGCACTCTCCCCTTGACTCCCCCTACTTCCTTCATTCCCCAATATTAACTCTCACTCTTACCCCAGGACTGTCTCCCCTGTTCACAGTCTATGGTGTTTTGGGGCCATGACCACACTAGGGCCCCATGCATGTCAGTGTCCCAGTGGATTCACTTCTGACTCTCAGACACTGAGGTACAAGGCATTGTACAAGGTTTTGTCCATCGGACCAGCCTCCCCCTCCCATTCCAGGTCACAGAGATCTCACATGCTCAAGACAGCACATGGGAATTATCATTTCTTTAAAAGTTACAGTTTGATAAACCTGAGAATTTTGTAGCGCTGACAAAGGCAAAGCTGTGACTCATAACCTGCTCTTCTTCCCCGGTGCCTATCACTAGTGCTTCCCACAGTGCCATCTAACTCCTTGTCTGTGTTTCCAAGGGAGGGACGCGGAGCATTTCCAAAGATTGTTGGTGGCTTGATTGGGGGGTTTTGTTTGGTTTTAGGAGGTTTTGTTGTTGTTGGTTTGGTTTTTTTGGGGTGGGGGGGTTTAACTTCAACGAGAAATACCTTTTTCCACACATTCTCTCAGATAGCTAAATTATTTTAGCAGCAATAAAAGAAAAAGAAATTCAACCTAGAGGCAACTGCCTAGCCTCAAAGGCTAATATTTTGTAAAGTTATTGAAAACTTCAAAGAGCATCCTACACTGGGAAGCACCAGGCAGCCTCCCTTACTGCAACTACTGGCATTCCCCTTTCAGCCCTCAATACGTTAATTCATTCAGCTCACTGAAACTAGAACAGTGCAAACCATAACACCTGAGACCAGTGGTCAAACTGAGGAGGAGCAGCTGTGGATGGACACTGCCAGAGTGAATCCCACGCCATGCAAGCTAACTTTGCCTTCACCACCAGTTTTGTTGCACGCCTACAAGCAGTATCATCGGACAACAGCATACAGTCCAGCTAGTGTTGCTTCAGATACCATTGCCTTCATCCTGAAGGAACCAATGATTGCCTGAAAAGCTTCAGCTGCTCAAAAAATACTTCTAGGCCATGAAGAACTGAAGTAAAATGGGTTAGCTTCATTCCTGATGAAGGTCACACACAGCTAATAGAGATAATTTAAGCAAATCCATTTTACTTTATATTTGCACTAAATTAGGAGCAGCCCTGTATCAAAGAGGTAGGATAACTCCACACAACACTATTGCTGTGATCACCTGCCCCTTCCTGGAGGGGGAATAGCGTTCTTGTACGAAATTCTGGGAAACATTTTCTTTCCTTTTCTCTAATTTAGCAGTTCTTTATCTCAGCATGAAAAACAAATGCAGCACACTGTCGAGTAATATACAGAAAAAGGAAAACCTCTCAAAACAGACAACACATTATTTTAGAGAAAAGTTCAATTTACAGATTTTTATACTGAGCTCTTACTAGCAAACAGGGCAACGACTTCTCAATGGCTCTTATAAATACTCTGCACAAACAAGGTCCAGAAGAGTGGACCAGAAACTCATTTTCACTTGCTCACAGACAGATGCAAATTATAATATGGATTAAATGCACTATGATATTTATCATTCAATAAAAAACAATTATTTCTAAGGAATTGCTAACTATTCATGTAAGATCATATTTAGTCTGATCCAATTCCTAGTGACTATGGCAAAAAAAGTATGAGACCCACATGCAAACTCCTAGAATATGTGTTAATTCTCATGAAAATAAACAGGGAAGCTTCAACTTCACTGTGTAAAACAAAATGAGCATTAAAAGTTCATTTCCATTTTCAAAAATTACTAATAATTTTACTGTATATTGAATTCAATTTAGTAATGAAACTGGCTATCAAGCGTCTATATTAGCTATATGTACTTTTTAAAGGCCAGAATAATTATCTGTTCACCAGTTACAGTTAAGATTAATAACATAACTAGGTTGAATGAAACTTCAGTACTTCAATGCACAAACATGGAAACTACACAAAACTTCTTGCTTTAAAAAAAAAGAGAGCAGAATTTCATGCACTATTTCATTTGGCAGAGTATAACACTTGCTGTTGGCAAAGGACTTTTTTCAATGAAGAAAAAGGAAAGGAAAGTATTTCCATTCATACACCATTGCCCAAGTGATTAGAAGTATCAGGCACTGGTAATAGTCTCTCAACTGTAAGCAACTGCAATATATTTTGTTCCTACAGACCACTATACTGTGTGCCTAAAACACTCATCTGAAGTCCAGCAGACCTGCAAAAAAGCTATCTGTTTTTTTAACATAAGCTAACCTAATTATTTTGCCATCAAAATCAATATTTATGGACTAGAACACTACACCAAGTAGGAAAGCTTTAATGTAAAACAAATCACAAAACACTGATAACGGAAATGTTTGAAAAGGCCCTAGGATTGCAAGTATTTATATAAGATTTGCAAATATATAAACACTTGGTTATATATGTCAAGAAAAAGGTTGAGTCTTGCTGCAGTGAACTAAACATCAAAAAGACTAACCTTCCTCAGGACATCATATTCCTACAAGGACCTAAGACAGCTGGCTGAAGTGTATCCAACATCTTACCCAAAAGCAAAGACCCACCTAAGACCATAAATTTATCATAAGGTAAGATTCCCTTTCTCTTTAAGTAGTTTCCAGCATTTTTGAAATACAAATTATTCCCTGAAAATCCTTTACAGCTTTCTATTACTAATTCAGTTATCAAAAATGCCACACTACAATGCAAATAGAGTACTTGCTATGACAAACAATACTAGCATCACTTGATGAGGGATTCTTCTCTATACGGTAAAACTAAGGCTGTTTAGGGAAGCAGTTCTTTAAATCACCATAAGGAATAATTTCCTACAATACTAAAACTTTGAATTATCAAAAATCCCCAAATTATCCTTTCTAATTTCAAGAAATATCTCAAAGACTTCTATAATCCTATCTAACTATAGAATCCTACAGATTAGTATCAACACAAAAATGACTTCATGCATTGATCAACATGCATAGTGTAGTTTACTCTTTTATTTCAATCTGTTCAAATAACATGACACAATGAGTTCAGTATAAAACATTACGGTTCTTATGCAAATAAACAGATTCCCACATTAAGGTTACTGCTCCACAATGCACTGCACACAGACGGATGCTCACAGCTTGCCCTCATACTCAAAAGTAGATTAAAATGGAAAAGCAAACTTATACTTGTGTTCCACTGATTGTATTGACCTTGGGCATATTATTTAAAGGGAAAAAAAAAGTGAGTTACCAATACTCTCAACAGCACCTACAGCTTCCAACTGCTGTGGCACTGCATCATTAGTTTTGTGGCTCACTGTCATATGGAACAGAGCCCTTGTCTTGGAAACCAAGTCAAGCACAATAAGCACCCACAACACCAACCCTCTGCTAACCCCATCCCTAGCATCATCCAAGTTATAGGTAATTCAACTCCAGTTAAATATTTTAAGGTCAAATGACTTCCATTCTTTACCAATTATTGAGGCAACCACCAGGTGCTAAGTGCCACAGCTTTGTGGAATCAACTCATGTCCCCCACTGACTTTTCCTTAGAATTTACAGCAATTTCCAGCACCTCAAGCACTGTTCTGATTGACCAAAGCTTGGTCATTTCATAAACACTTCTCTTAGGCCAATATTTAAGCTCACCTCACAGGAGAGAATTTGTTTTTCTTTGTCTATGAACAGCAGTGCCAAAAATAGCTACAGAGCAAACAGTAAAAGGTATATAGTTGTATGTAATCCATATGCTATCTACTAAAATAAATCTACTTACAGACTGTTATGTTTTCAAAACAATACATGAGTCTCAGATTTGTGAAAATTGGAAGTTATATACATAGGTGTGATTTAACTTTTTTTATTAAATAAATCAGAGAGTTAGAAAAGCAAAACTGAGTAATAGCATAGATGCAAAGACATATTGCACAGAAAGCTAACAAGAAGTCCTTAGAATAAATGCAAATACACCTGTAGTATTCTCTGGCCACTGAACTGGCTCTTAGGACATATCTCCGAGTGAAGATGACTCCTGGCACACATTTGGCTTTGGCAGTGTACCAAAGCAAACCTTTTAAAGTTATCCCCCTCCTATTACTGTGGCTTGGAAAAGAAATACACTGTGACTATTTACTTTTGTGAGCAAACCCCCTATTTCCTACAGGGCTTTATTTTAAAACTGTATTTTAGTTTTCACTGAGGTAATACTCAAATTCAAAACTACATTTGCCAAGGACACAAGAAAGTTCTCCACAGAGCAGAGAATCAGAAACAGGAGAACTGAGAAATATTGCTCCTAAACATACCAAAATGCATGTCATGCACAGGTTCCTTAACAAAATAATTATTATTAAACTCTGTTACACTGTTTGTGACTAATTTGTGAGATTCTTTGAATAAAATGTCCTTGTTTACAGTACCTTGCTATTCCAGTAGTGTGCTTAGCTCCAGAAATTGTAGATTTTGAGCCTGAAATCCACACTGAGCAGGAGCAGAGAATATTTTCTAACAGATACAGTGTGAGAAAACATGAGTTTGGTGCCTCAGCGCTTGACAGCTCTGATTTAATATACTGATTTCTACTCTACTCCCTCAGCTACATTTGTAAAACTTAATAATCTGCTTTATGTGATCTCTTATTTGAATTCACAAATCCTTCCTCTTGTGGAAATACCCCAAAGACCATCACATTATTCGGACAAAAATGCTCAAAGTGTGCTGTTGCAGCAGAATACTGAGCCAACCTAAGAGCTAACAACTATTAAAAAGGCCCTGTGCTCCTGTCCCTTTCCTTGCATTCAATCTGTTCTGCTCAATTTATCCGGCCTTACCAACCCTCCTCACTCACTTGCTGATGCCTCTCCCCTTTGTATAGATAGATGAACACTTGCTAGCCCAAAGACCAGGAACCAGGCATGTTTGCTGTCAGGAGAGGGCATCTGTTTAAGCCAGACAAACCCTCTGAACCGCGTAACTCTGCCTCTGCAGCCTGACAACTATTGCCATCTCCTGTCTTTTCCTGCTGAGGGTAAAGAACCCCGGAATACCCCAACCAGCGGTTTCCAAGTTGTAATGCATGGTTGACAGCCACAATAGCTAAACCAGCAAAACTATATTGCACACCATAATTATAAATGCCTATATTTCACAGATTTATAGAAGTAACCAGTGAGAATAAAATTTAGTGAGGGAAAACATCCTCAAAAACTTAAGGAAGCACCTAGTAACAAGACTTGCCTGTCTCGGATCCTTGCGCAAGAAGTGAAGAAAGCCCCCGGTATGGTCGACAGCAGGAGCACGCCCCTTGCCTAAGTACCTTTCAGTGGTACTTCTTTCATTACAGCCAGTGTGGCTGGACACCATGGGCACCACACACCTAATACACTTCAAACTGGACAGTACAGCAGTTATGAAAGTTTTCATAAGTTTTTCAGCAAAGAAGGAAAAAAACCTCAACAGTAACTTCAGTATTTTGGTTCAAATTGAGCTGCCTGGTTACTATTATTTTTTTGGATTTCTTGCCAAGCATGCGCTTTTTTCACCCCTTTAAGCCAACTCACCTTCAACTCACTATAAAACTCATACGAAGGAACAGCTTCTCTATCACATAATCTCCCCAAATGTGAAACCGTTTTATTACTTACCTACAGTGACAGTTACAACACTATATCCCATTAATTTCTGAGTCAAAAAAGAACACACAGCATTTAAATCTAAGTTCAAAATGAGATGATTCTACTCAATTCATTAAGCATAATACTATGCATATTTATGGTCAATCTTACCATCTGAGGAAATGATGCTTCCCAGATAGGTGAATGTGGTGGGTCTGACTGAGCCAGAATTTGTTTCCCCATAGGAGCCCTCGCTGTGCTCTGCATTGGTGTCGATAACACACCCATATTTTGGCTATCACTGAGCACAGCACTCACTGTTCAGTCAAGGGCAAGGTCCTGGGAGGGGACACAAATAGGCCAGCTGACCTGCACTGACCAAAGGGATATTCCATACCATATGACGTCAACCCAGATATAAAAGCTGGGGCAGGAAGCAGGAAGGGGAGGCACTCATTGTCTCCGCTTAGAAGAAGATTTCTAGGAGCCCTGCTTCTCAGACGCGGTCGGGAGGGGTCCTGCTGCTCATGGGAAGTAGAGATTAGTTGTTGCTTTTGCTTTGCGCGCGCGCACCCTGCTTTGCTTTGCTTTCTGTATTAATATACACTGCCTTATCGCAACCCACGNTTTATATAAATATTCACAGATTATACATCAAAATAAAAATATATATATAGCATATATATATAATTGGTAATTTCTAAAAAAACTTCCCCAAAACTGCTACAAAGTTCTTCTAAAAATCAAACCAGTTCCAATCTTACAACTACATTTCTTGACTCATTTTTTCCTTTGGTTCCAGGATTTCTATTTTTTATTCCTGCAGAATACAACTGGAGTAAGTCACATTTCTCAAAAGAGAGAAAATATTTTAATTGTTTCAAGTGTTCATTAAGTGCAAGAGGAATCACATGGAAAAGTTACAACCTTAGTCCACAGTTTTCGCCAAGTTAAAGTAATGCCCTCATGCAAGGTAGGGTGCAAAGAAATTCTGACTACATTTAATTTAAAGGAGGTAGAGAACGCTTCACACTTTGCTACAACCATCAGTCACGCTCATTGCACCTATTTGGAGCACCCTGAACACCCCCATGCCAAGTTTCTGTCCTCCTCTATTTCACAGACTATTGACCCACCTCATCCACTCCTTGAGTCACAAGAGCACTACTTCCTTCAGCCCCTTTTTGGAAAGCTAAGGGCCATTAGTATGACTGCTACCTGACTGGTTTCTAACCAGGCGGGCCAGTTTTACTGCTGTCTTAATGACTGCAAATGAGACAAGCGAATTTTCCAGTTTTCTGAGGAGCCACTTCAGCAGGGACTATGTGGAAACGCCGGTACACAAACCTGTCCATGGCCCTGCAGACTCCCAGCTCTTGCACCACATTGTCGCCCTACCCTTGGCGTGGCTGGTACCACTGCACATGTGCAGGGCATCTGAGCATGCAAAACAGTCATCTTTAGACCCAATTCAATTTTTTTTCCTTTAAAATGTGGCCAGCTGGCATGCCTAACTCTACTTCCACTCCCGCATGTCAGCAGGACAGTCAGGTTCCCATTCCTATCAACAGCCAGCAAAAGGTTTTGTAAACCATCCTCCAGTAACACCAGGGCTTCCTGCCTCACGTTTCTTCTACCTCCTTTTTTACCCCACTTCTCATACACACCAAATCCTCACTCCCATCTATCTTCCTCCTGTTCATGAGGTAGGTGTTTCAGAGAGCCAACTTTTTGAGCTGCACTAGGAGGATGGGCACAGAGGGATCTGGGGATATTATGCTGGAAGGTGTTAATGGCCACCATCAAATGGTTCTTTGATCTCCAGGCAATTACAGAGCTGGGCCTGCTAACCAGATGCAAGGGGCTCCCTCTTTCCCCCATTTCTTCCTTCTGCATCCCAGACGGACAGAAATGCCATCAAGTGCAAGGCCCTATAAACCAATTACAGGTTTATTTTGAATTTAAAGAGAAGAAAAGGACTACTTTGCTTTTATAGGAGATGTCAGAAAGTTTGCAAACCAACAGTACAACTCTGAAGGAGACTCTTGCAACAACTCCCATCTGCTTAAGAGCTGGCTGAAAATATGCAATTTGAGTGCTGAAGCTTAAAAACACTTGAGGTTCTCAGAAATTCTTATCACAATCATATATATTAAAAAAAAAAGAGAATTTTTAAAAGCCTCAAACACTAGACAAAAAGCAGATGAAATTGGTTTGGTGCTTTCTACTAATTAGTACTGCTTTTATTATACAGGGCAAAGAATTTTTTTTCCTAAACTGGCAGTGAACAGCCAATTCAGTAAGCTGCGTTTTTGTTTTCTGTGACAGGGCAGTGGAAAAATCTCTTTCATTTATTAGGTCTGCAGAGACCAAAACTGGCTGGGTGTCAAACCTGCTTTGTAAAATCCAAGATCCACTCAGCCATGTGTAGATTCTATAATTCTTTATGACCTGTTATCAGTATCAACTTCACAAAAGATGAAACTCCAGTGTCTTCAACGAGTGTTATTGGAATGCTTTATAAAAGGGAGCAAAAACCTGAATTGACAGTTCAACACAGAAAGGAAAAAACCCTAATGGCAGTGCCAAATAAAATTATTAGATTTTTTTTTTCTAGATGGGCTTTGGATGAAGATATAAAATGAGGTCTCCTACAGTGGTGGATAAGCTGTATAACTATGTAAATTTTAATAACTCACTGCTCCATGCCCCACTGTGTGCACCTATGTTTAAGTGCCAGTTTCATCACCTCACTTGTGATGCATAGTAGCCCAAATTTGTCATGAGGACTGACAGGGCAAGGTCGGTCTTAAGCTGAAAGGCCTGAGGGCAACCCAAGATAGTAAAACAAACTTTTTTTTTTTTTCAGAAGGACAGGGCTTTTAAGACAGGAGAAAACCAGCAGAGTGGAGTAATTGACTTGCTTTTAACTACAACAATGATAAATTCCTAGATGGCTTTGATGAACTGAATAAAATGTGCTGCCATGTTAAAAAGTTACTTCTCATATCAAATCAAGTGCATACTATATTATACCCAGGGGAAAATATTAAACACACCCAACATCACAACCTTATATTTTTATAGCAGAAGTTTATGAGTAACAGGACTCGCAACACTTTCTCATCTCAGACTTTGAAAAAACGAATTATTTTATTCAACTGAAATCTTCCTGGCTATGCTGAGATTCCTCTGTATCTGTCTACACTGACACCATTTCCCTGAATCGTCCCTTTTGTGTTTTTTTTTTCTTTTAGCAATGCATCCTATTGTATTCTTTAAAGTAAGAGGAACTGCAGACTAACTCACAAATGTTTCCCACATTATTAAGTACTGTAAATAATCATTTTACCATAAAACCAAGGAATCCTTGTGAAACAGTCCGTACGCTTCACATATGCTAGAAGTCCAGTATCCTCATTTCCTACTCAGTTTGCAATCTTGCATCTGACACACATGTAAACATTAGTAGTTTTAACGTTTCCATACAAGCTACATGTATTTATCAACATAGATAAACATGCAAGTGAGTTTCCTCGAAGTTTAATAAAACCTGCAGGGTCTTTAGGTCTCCAGAAAGTTCGTGTGATTTTTATCACCAGCACAGAAACAGCCTTCTTTAATACTCCCCTCTTCACTATGCAGTCCGCAGATAACAGGAGCAGAGATTCTGAACTTAGTTTCATTTTCACAAGAGCACAGGGAATATTACACAGCACCACACAGAGAAGAAGGGCATCTGTGCTCCTCACACACAGCTTCACTACGATTCAAGCTCCCTCCATAATTTGCTAGTAGTTTGAGGGTAAGGAGTAACAATTTTAGAAGTAAACAAATGCAGCATTCATGAATGCAACATAGAAACCATTTAACACTGTTCCAGGAGTATGACGTTCAAATATGGCTCATTTAACGTTTTAGAAATCTGCTGCAAAACGTTAAATCTCTATCCTAATCTTTGTCCCTTGCTCGAAGCAAAACAGCTTTGTGTTGCTTCTAAAAATAGGGAGGGAATAGTGGGGGATGGGAAGGGGAGAGAATAAGAGGATAAGTGGGAGTGAGAACTGATGCAGCATACTGGCAGTAATTTTAAAAAGACCAGTGACTGGTATTTTTAAAACTATGGCTTTCCTAACAAAGTCAGGCACATTCTCAATTATCAAATAAAAAAGGTCATCCTGTACTTTTTATTTTGTACATGCATGTGCAAAGGAAAAAAGGAAAAGTTTTGTTTCATCTGTTACCAAAACCATCATTCTGCAGTCAACACTTTTAATGAAATACAGGCCAAAGGATTAGTCAGAACAGATTCATGGAAAAACAAAGGAAATCTGTATGCAAATACAAGCCTACCACATAACTCAACCCGAGAGTGAATCCTGCTCAAGTACCTCTGAGTACTGTCCTACAAGGCTCCCTGCAATGGCTCCCACTCACCCCAGAATTATTAGCAAGTGCAGCAGCCACTGCCTTGAAGTTGAGAAATTATGCTAATACCATCATTAAAGCGCTGACTTAAGTATTGTAAGTATCAAATGTGTCAGCCATATAGTCCATGTGTGTTACAAATCTTAAGAAGATTCTTTTTTTTAGGGAAGGAGCAGACAGGGACCTGGCAGAGAAGGCTACAGCCGATGCCATAGGGGAGGCTATTGGGCTATAGGGAAGGCTGCTGCAGAACTATTGACCATCTAGGAAGACAAATTAATTGAAAGCTACAGTGCCACAAACAAGCAAAGAAAGTCAACTGATTGTGCCTATCACAGAAAAACTCTGTTGTGATGAGCCAGAGGCTGGCTGACAGATAGGCATGAGTGTGGAGCATCACTAACAGCACTGCAGGCCTGGCCCTGGAGAGGCAGAAGCAGCAATCCAACACTTTCCATGGCTCAACATTAGGCCAATCTCAGCTGCGGCTTTGTGTGAGTAAACATGACTCCAGGAGGTTTTTTTCAGAAGGTTATTTTTAAATACCTGACTGAAAGAGCTTCCTTGGAATAGGAAAAAAGAGGCAAAACTAAACAGTCATTACATATATGTTTAAATATAACATTAAAAAAACCCACAAAATACTTAAACTTACTAGAAATGTTAGCTTTCATTTTAATTTTAAAGTTGGCAACAGACCTGGACCAAAAAAAGGTTATACTCTAACTGAGATGTAGCAGTGTGGAATTTCTAAAACCAGTCTTTAAGAGGGATCATAAGAGGGGAAACAAAACTTGTTCAGAATCTCTTATTTAGACAAGCAGCAATTTAGGGTTGAGTCCTAGCTCAGAGATGTGCTACAGTCACTCAGAGCTAGAAGAGCTAGAAGAGCTCAAATAGTAGTAAAAAGTGCACAACAGGAGTATGTGGCAGTACAGAGTTCAGTTAACAACAGCAACATCAACAAATAAGGTCAGGAAATTTGACTCAGAGTTTTCTCAAAATTACTCTCCCTGCAAGAAGCATCTGCACTCATGCCAAAAAGGCACTCATAAGTCTTTATCTACTTCTGTTTTAAAATACAGACATAAACACATCTAGGTCTATGTAAAACAACTCAAAAGACGCAGTGGGATGCTCAGAGACCATATGGTCACAAGCATCAAGAGAAAAGGCTGAGACCCAGAAAGGAAACAATTACATCTAATGTCATATTTTGGGAATACTGACACTGTTTGCTGGAAATCTAACTGTATTTTTCCAGCAATACCTGTTAATATATTGAGAATTAAATTCCGTAACACTGGCTAAAATTAAAGTAAGCAACTGCTTGAAAACACGTTTTCACTACAAAGAGAGATGCATCTGTATATCAATTAACCTCAAATCAGCTGTTCCTTTCTGTTTCCTTGGGATTCTTTTGGCTGTCACTATCAATAATGCATGCAAAAATTTGCAGAGCTCTGCCATCGTTCTGGTTCATTATCTGTTTGCTGAAGTTTTTCTGAGCAAAATTATTTGTCAAACAAAATGTTTTGACAATGAAACAGTAAAATTTGACAATAAAACAGCAAAATCTAAATAATAAAACCACCTTATTTTATCTCAATATAGGACACTATTAAATAGCCACGAAAACACATGACTTTTTCCTAGCATGCACTTTAACTTTCATGGTTACTTTAACTGCTTACTCCCTCATCTTCCCTTAGTTTTCTAAATTTGGACTTCTACAAAAACTGATTTTTTGATTTCAAGGAAACTACACTCACTGCTCATTTCAGAGTGGAAAACAGACATGCTAAGCCTTTTTTCAAAAAATACACCCTAAAAAAAAAAACCAAAACAAACATTCAAACCAACTTGCTCTTCCCCTAAACCCACCAGCAGATGAGAAACACCAGAAAGACCCAACCCTAAGTGATACTGGTTAATATTCACGGGCTTACTCATCCTAATATTTGGATATTCAACACATTTTAATTTACTACATGTACATCTGGATTTCTGAAATGACAAAGCTTCACTTCACATGGCAGAGCACTAAAAAAATTCTTTGCTATCTGTTCTAGACTGGTTTCCTTTCTGCTACACACACCCCATATATTTGAGATGATCTGATAACCTACTTCTGGTTTTGCACAATTACTGCAGCTAATGAAGTTTTGGTTGTTTATTAGAGAGGGAAGGAAGAGCAACTTCGGCTTTTAACCAAACTCTGTGATGCTGTATGAATCTTTCCTACAGTGGATGTTTTTAAATGCTTGTTTCTGTTCCAAACAGAATTTTTTTTTTTTTATGAGCTTCTAGGATTTCTCTCAAAGCACACAACTTCAAGGAGAAATAAGGAAAAAAAAAAAAAAGAAAAGGAAAAAAAAGGCAAGGAACAAAGGAAGAAAGGAAAAATCACCCCCCCGAAAAGAGCATGAGCACTCACTCCACATGTACCATGCGTGTGCTAACCATCCACAGAGACAAAATAAACGCCTCTATTACATACACATTTGAGTTTCAACAAATTGTGCACTTACTTGTATTTGCAATACCCCTACAAGTCCTAACCACATCTCAGAACCCTTTATTCTAACCAGCATTTAGGTTGATGGTTGGACTCGATGCTCTTCGAGGTCTTTCCCAACTGTAGGATCTCAGCAATGCGTTATGGTTCCCTCACCTCAAAGAGCTGATGAAAGGCTGAAGGCAATGAACAGAGACTGACAGGGAAATGAAATGAAACATGTAATATTTACAAGGGAAGATGTGGAGTGCCAACCATAAATTAGCTTTCTTCATAGTTGTTTTATTCCTTGGTGTTTATAAACAGTTACAAGATAATAGTTAATTTTGGCAGGAGTGATACTGAGTATCTGCAGGACACTAAAGCCATTAAAATCATTTGCAGACAGCAAGTGGAAATAAGTGATCCTTGGGTTACCTCTTTCTGCTATTACCTTTATATGCTGTCTCTCTATCCATATAAGATTTGTCAGTGTTCAACAGAATTAAGTTATAAAACCAAAATAGGAAAAAGCACAAAAACTACTCACAAAATCACTTTGCACCATCAAAACCAGGTTTCACATTACAACAAGGATTATGATCTCAGTCACTTTGCTTCTGTGTTAGCATACCCCAAAAACACCAAAACAACTGCAGCATGGGAATAGAAAAATCAAGCTCTTGAGTTGGGACCTAACTGTGCTTGCCTGAGCAAATCAGTCTCTGCACCTGGACGAGTTATAATGCATCTAACCACACACATTCCAACTGTGCTGCCCTCCAAACTTCACCACAGTATTCAAGGTTTTGCCTTCCTTCCATTACCCATTGCATGCACCATTTGATACAGCATTCAGAAGTGTTCAGTGTGGAATATTATTTTCATAAGAGAACTTTCTATGAAGTCCAAAAGCAATTTGACCTGCTTTGCTTACAGCATCATTTGTTAAGGATAAGCATTATGCATCATGCTTTCAACATGAGCAACAGGCAGTACATAAATGTAGGTGATTATTATGGAAACTTAGGCCCTTATTTTCAACAGTACTTAGGAAATACATTTATTTAAATATTCAAATCACGTAATCTCCTGACTCAAAGTACAGGTTCTCCTTGAGAAAACTGAGTACTCAGCATTTTTGTAAATCAGACCAAAGCTGAGCATGTGCAATCAAGATATATATTTGGTCTCGACCTCCTAAAAAGCTGAATGACATGCAAGCATCACATGGGAAGCTGGTGACAGAGACTGGCACAGAATTCAGTTCTTTACAGCTGCCTTGGTCAGGAGACTGTTTTCTGAGTGCAATTCATGTCTAACTCAGCTTTAATAGACACCTACCACAAAAACTCAGTGAAGATGGAAGCAACTGAAAAACAGATTTCATATTTATATTGAGATTGCTCAGCATATATTATAATAACAGTTTGCCTTTAAATATTACCTTCTCCAACTTTTTGCCCCTTTTATGTGGGTTGTCAGCTTTACAGGCCACAATTTTTATGCATTAAATTTTAATTTTTTATATATATGTGTATATATTTTTACATTTATGTATCTTACATAAAATA
>VWZG01003084.1:209311-260593 GCA_013396735.1 Grallaria varia
TGTATCTTACATAAAATAGGTTTCTATGTTTTATAGACATATAAAAGACTACAGGCAAAATTTTATTGAAATATTAATCAGACTTTGGGATGGACGATAGGGGCACCAGTTTCTAATGTAAGCAAATAAAGGGTGAAAAAATGAAGTATTCATTTGGGAATAAAGAGTAATTTAGTTGAGAAATTTTTCATCAAATCTGAAATACATTAAAAATATACTGTTAATGCAAATCTGCATTTTTGGCATCATATTTGTTTCTGAACTCTACATTCATGAACTTGCACAAATTTGAAGACAAATGTAATGTGTAAATTACACAGTCCCAATTCAAGATGTCTGCGAACTAAAAATAATAAATTAATTCAAGTCTCATGAAAAGCCAGATGTTTATCATGCAGGGGAACTCAGGATTTCATGTGATAACATTTCCCACCTTCCCTTTCGGCTTCTTTTGGGAAGCCACACTATTTATGTGTGTGGTTAGCAAACACCTGATTACATTATAGAGCACAGATTAGCAAACCAGAAGATCTATTGTGATCTATTGCTCTCTCTGTGTATTTTGCTGAGCAAAAGGACTGGAAGAAACATGGGCAAAGAGCAATAGAAAATGCAATTTTTATTTTATTTTTTTTTTTTAGACTAGAGAGCCTTTTTCAGGAGAAGAAAGTCCTGATTCCTATTCCTTGGTCCCAGGTCTTTTTCTGGTTTGTTAGTTTTTTCCAATGGCTCGGGATCAAAAGAACAAACAATATTTTTTAAAATTCATAAGGGCACATTGTAATGTCCTTGCACAGATACTACTGGAGAGGAGGACGAGGAGGAACTGGACAGCAACCTCTGCACTTAATCACCTGAAGTTTATCTGAGCTCTGTTTCTGGAACGTATTGTATCTTAGCATATGACATGAAAAGTATTAATTGTTTCTCCAGAAAAAAATCAGATATGATCTCGTCAAATAAAATATATTGGATAGTATTAATTATATTGTTGTGTTTTAATTCCTGGTTAATCAAGTCCTTGGTGAGCCTTTCAAGATTTTCTCTAGGGTTGGAGTCTGGCTGGTAAGATAGAATAAACAAGTTGTCCTGCCCAAGACACTATTAAACTTCCCAGCATATCTACATTTTCCACACGCGACAAGTTTATGTGTGAGCTTGGGGGTGTTAAATAAAAGAGAAAAATCTACATTATCAATACATGTAACTCTGCAGATAATACCACGAAGTTATGGACAGAAGTCAACAAATTGACCCAGTATATTTAACTACTCTGCTGTTTCATAGCCTACTGAGCCAGTATAGGAAAGGCAAGTGTTCATCAGCAGCTCAAAAGATGAAAGCATAGTGATCATTAATTTTTTTTTTTAACAGAAATAGAAGAGAAATATATTTATCTTTTTTTTGTGCTGTTAGTTGCAAAGCTACAGTTTTCTCCTTGGATTGCTTTTTCTGTTGTTACTTTCTACTGTCACAAGTTTCTGATTTAGATTTGCCTTCTCCTCCCCACATCCCCCACTTTGCTTTGATTTGTTTCACACCATTCCCAAGCTGCCTTGATTCTCTTCATAATGTTTACGGTTTTCAAAACCATCACTTTTAATCTGCAATGTTGGCTTCTTGTTTTGAGTTTTTTATGCACTCTTTTTCAAATAATGTGTTTTATCCTTTGTGTATTTCACACTTTCTGTAGTGTAAAACACAGAAATGTACACTAATTTATGTGCACCTAGCTTTAGAGATGTGCTTTCACCCCCCATCCCAACTAGTTCAGACTTGATTATGCCTTGAAACTTATAGCACCTTTTTTGGGTTGTGCGTTCAATCTTCCTTTTTTTATTTCAGTATCTATACTTAGAATGCCCAAAGTAATGTGACTACCTGAAGGAAACTTAGTATGTATTCCTTAGCTTGAAATCTCCCATGATATCCTTCTCTTCCTCATCTCTTGAAGGGTCAACTGCTCTCATCTGCAGTGTGACTTTAGCAGATCTTCATCTTACACTCTGTCATAAACATTTAGAATCATTTCCCACAGGATTGCCTGAAAAATCATAGCTAATTAATGACACCATTTCTAACAAAGTCAGATGTCCTCAATATGCTTAGGCCTGTTTCAGTTTTTTTCCAATCATAAATCTGCAAGTGAGGTGGGTTTTTATATATATACTCTGCACTTTTCTTACATGGGGGAAAAATAATCAGTGTATATATACTTTTCTTTTTTAACTTTGCTATATATTTATAACCTGGATCAGAAGTCCATACACTGGAAACTGCACTCTAAAAAGTCCACAATGATCTCTCAAGAGATGCCTTAACTTGATCCTTGGCTCACTTTCATCTAGCTGCCTTCTGGGGAAGTAAGTTCACTTCCTTCACCATCTTCATTTCATTGGAATGGAAAGTGAACGGAATGAAAACAGGAAGATTCCAACCACAAGGGGGAAAAAAAATCTACTTCAAATGAGAAGCAGAAAGTGGCAAAACTGTAGTGGGGACTACAGTGTTTTGCAGCAAAAGTGAATCACAGCTGTACTCAAGTTAGCAAAGCTACAGAACCACCATCTGCAAACGAGCACGCAGGACACGAGAACTCCATCACTTGGCTCAAATTAAAGACTGACATTGCTGAAGTCCTCCAAAATGACTTTACTTTCTTTTCAAAGATACAATAAATCCCTAAATTATGTCAACGTTCATTGCAGAACACAATTACAGTTCCATTTAAAAAGTGGCTGGCTTGGTTTGCTGATGACATCAGTTAGAAAGGAAGGCACTTAGAATGACTGGCACACTGCATCTCTGCTCCAGTTTATCTTATTCGCCCCAGTCTTTTCCATCATTACTTCTCATGTACACAAAGATCTGCCATTCATTAAAAGGGCATTATTAAATTAGTATTATAATCTGTCTCTGACCCATATAACTTAAATAAAAAACCCACCAACTTTATTTTTCTTATTAATAAAGTGAATAAAGCAGCAAAGCAGGACAATGAAATAATCTCAGTCCACAGAGATATAAACAACAGGAGCCATATTGATCCCTTTCATTAGTCAAGCAGAGATGAGAAATAAGGAAAAACGAAGCTAAAGTCTCAAAGTAGAAAAAGACCAATTGGAAAAAGATATTTTATTATACAGTTTTAAGACTTTCTATACACTTTACATTTCATTAAATATTTAACAAAATCATAAAATTATAGAATCATTATGGTTGGAAAAGACCTTGAAGATCATCCAGTCCAACTGTTAACCTAACACTGCTGTGTTCGCCAATAAACCCTGTCCCCGAGCACCACAGTCCCATGTTTTTTGAACACTTCCAGGGATGGTGATTACACTGCTTTCCAAGACACCCTGTTGCAATGCCTGACTGCCCTTTCAGTGAATAAATTTTTCCTGCTATCCAATCTAAACCTCCCCTGGCACAACTTCAGGCCATTTCCCCTTGTCCTGTCACTTTTTACCTGGGAGAAAAGACCAATCTCCACCTCACTACACTTTTCCTTTCAGGTAATTGTAAGAGAGTGATAGCCTCCCCTGAGCCTCCTTTTCTCCAGGTTGAACAACACCAGCTCCCTCAGCCACTCATCATAAGACTTGTGCTCCAGACCCTTCACCAGCTCTGTTGCCCTTCTCTGGACACGCCCCAGCACCTCAGTGTCTTTCCTGTAGTGAAGGGCCCAGAACTGAACACGGGAAGCAGCCTCACCAGTGCTGAGTACAGAGGGACAATCCCTGACTAGTCCTGCTCACCGCACTACTGTTGATCCACACCAGGATGCCACTGGCCCTCTTGGCCACCTGGGCACCCTGCTGGCTCATGATCAGCTGGCTGTTGACCAACACTCCCAGGTTCTTTTCCACTGGGCAGTTTTCTCACCACTCTGCCCCAAGCCTGCATATTGCAGGGGGTTGTTGTGACCCAAAACAAATTTGCAACTAAAAGCAATAAACATCAGTTTACCACTTTTGCATTTCTGATTTAATTTACAACCTTTCCAAGGTAGTGACAATGTCAGAAACAGGTATCAGACAGTTCTGACACTTGCCAAAAAGGCTTCATCCCATCACACAATAAATGAGTTTCTGATTTAATAGGAAAACCAGCACATTTGCAGGCAAAGAAAATTCCACCTCTTCCTAATTATCTAAACAAACAGATAACAGTACAAATATGAAGCAGTAGTCTTATGGGAAAAAGCAAACAATCTCCTCATTAAAAAATGCCCTTCGCTAAGCACTTTTACATATATTAGAAAAGCTACAAGCCTGCTGATGCCATTATGCAACTCTTATGCACACATAGAAGTTGATTTTCAAATACAGCAAAGTGAGATATTATTAATTATCTAATTGGTATAAATACTCAAAGAAAATTCTTCCATGTGTTCCCAAATAAAGAAAATAAAGACATCAAGTCACTCTGCAAAACAACAGAGATATGAGAGATTTAGCTTCATATACCATCTGTAAATGTGATGCCAGACTGATTCTTCCCAGTTGCATCTAAATATTTTTTCACTACTGTATGCAGAAAGAAAATCTCTTTGATCTGACACCTTGACACAAGTTACTTGAAAAGTCTTATTAGCAAAAAAAAAATTAAACTACTTACACGAAGGATTAGACCCAAATAAGAGATGCTTCAATCATCCTACAGAATGGCTTTCAAGCAGTCCACAAATCGACATTACCAAATAAATGAATTTGCAATACCTTTTGTTATCAGCTCTAGTCCATCATCTCAGACTAAGCTTTGACTTTACTAATGACGGTGTAATGAATCTTGAATGCACCTTTGAAATCTAAAGGAAAATTATCAGCTAATTCAACATGCACACAATGAATTGCTGAATTCCATAGTCACCTTGTTTAACACAGATTGCTTAAGCTAAAGCTGTTAGTAAAGTACATGCTTGCTAAACAAGTCATTCAACAAGCACTATGAGTAACAAAGCTTCCTTTACTACAGGCTTGTGCCATGTGGTTGATAGACTTTGTAAAGCTCTTCCCATGCTTTAGACATTGATGAAATCACACTAACCTATGGCAAATCCTTTGGGTCTAACACCTTTTCTTCCTCAGTTCAGGTACTAATAAAATCTCTCTCCTTTACTTAACTTTCTGCTGTTATAAATGTCTTTGAGACATTTATTCCTCTTCCCTTTGAGATATTTGCCAATATTTATTTAAAAGGGCTGATAGTTCAAAACTAACAAGTGATGAGATCCTGAGACAGGCACACAGTCTAATCATAATTGCTTTTAATGCAAAAACAAGTTTAAACATTGAACTTCTAAATTTTCAGTGGTCACTGAATTCTTTCTAAGAGAAGGATGTCTTGAGAGGTTGGACATCAGGAAGAATTTCTTCATGGAAAGGGTTGTTAAACATTACAACGAGCTGCCCAGGGAGGTGGTGGAGTCATCACCCCTGGAGGTGCTCAAGAAAAGACAGAGCATGGCACTTAGTACCATGGTCTAATTGACAAGGTGGTGATCAGTCAACGGCTGGGCTCTCAGAAGCCTTTTCCAACATAAATGATTCAGTGATATATAGGGACAACACAGCACCTTTTATCCCATTTGTGTTGTACTAACTACAACTCTCAAAAGCTGATGAGAACAGAAACTGCACGGCATCACAGAAAGCCCAAAATCTTTGCTTTTTCTGGAAATTGAGAGTGATATTCGATGTTACCTGTTTTGACCTAATTAACACCTTGCTAAAATCTAAAACAAAGCAACTGTTCTTCAAAAAGTGTTAAACGTCACAAGTTAATGGTTAAGCTTCCCCCTAGACTTTAACTCCATTAATGAGCAGTGTTAATTAGACTGAGCTAGGTAAATCCACCAGGGTCACACCTTTAAAGCCTGGACTAGACAAGACTCAACCCTAACACAAACTGAGTGGATAAATTTATTAGCATGCTTATTAGCATAACTATCTAGTAAATATCTCACTATGCCTGTAAGCATCACTTGCTATAAGGGGCAATAATATAAACAGATTAAACGTCTATAGTAACAAAAAATAGTGGTGACACATTGGGTTAAGTGAATACGTGTGAGTTAAACTCAAAATACACTGTGCCTTTAATTGGCCACTGGCAACCATCTTCCAGCATCACTTAAGCGATAAAGGTCTTGTTTTAACACCTCTAGACGAAGCCTCCAGCAAGTTATTATCTGTATCTGGCTTTGGTTCTGAAGTGATGGTGACAATCCTGTAGTGGAGGTAAGGTCCCTGTAGCCAGCATGAATGTAGTCCTGGTGCACAGTGTTGCACCCACAGCACCGTGCATTCATTGTAAGATGGCCTAGCTTATTACTGAGTGATCATCACCTATGCTGTGCAGTTACCACAAATAATGGCAATGGGGATCATGTAAGAGGGTGCACAGAAAACTGAGGGTTAACTGACAAACAACAACTTGTTCACACTGCACCAACAGAGCTCCCTTTCTCCAGACTAAGAAAGATTTTCAAACTAATTCTGAGAAGAAAGGGCAGCTCATTATTCCTTGGACATTTCAGCAATATCTGGGTGAGTGGTTTTGGAGAGGGGAGGAGTGGTGCCACGCGGGCAAAAACCTGTGTTCTCTTACTACAGCTTCAGGTGCAATAATCTCAGAACTCCAGGATGTAAGAGCATCCACTGTGTACAGACTACTTCAGAGATGATTACGAGGAGGATTTACTAATTTAGTATTTCTATTTTTAAAAAAGCTAGATAGAATAATTCCAGATTCCTTTCTGCACAAGTTCTCCAGCTTTTTGCAATTGTGCAGTTTTATTTGAAGTTATCACACAACTGGGAAATCTTCCTGCCGAAAACTTCGAGCAAATTAAAAATGCTGTGATTTTTCTAGAACTATTTTCTTGGAAACCATCATTACATTCAAACTTCTCTAAAGAAGTTAAGCATGTGCCAAACCTCCTATTTTAGTCTCATCTTTCATCCATCATCCTTATAAGGGCAAAGTTTTCCAAGTGTGAATTAATCCAAAGCACTGATTATATCTTTAAAATGTCATGCTAAGATCCTAATTAAATTATCAAAAAATTACTCAATTATTTCCCCTTAACTTTAGCAAAACAATGCAGATTTCAGTCTCCCTCAACCCGCACTACTGCCTTGCAAAGTTTGAACCCAGAACTAAATGCAATGACCACAGTACACAAAGTTTAACAAATGAATACTTTAATAGCTTTCTATTTTTTTCCCCATCCAATAAGCTGTCCAAATAGACTACAGAAAAGGAGAATTTTCACTGGACTATAGAAAATTATGTCCTGATATTTCAAAGCTACATTTTAGAAAAATCTGTACACATAATAATTTTCCCACAAATTTGCTTCAACATTGCACAAATTAAACAGGAAAGACAGAGCAGTATTCTAGCCAAAACAAAGTATTTCTACAGACCAGCCTTCTCTTATGCGAGTTAAGGCCAGATATCAATTGTATGCATGTGGCTTCCCACGAGTGATGTAACCAACAGCAGAATTCCAGTCTTATCAGAGACTTGAATGCTTTCCCACAGACAATGTACTCAGCTTTTCTTACTACCGAATCTTTCTTGCCTTGGCAAGTCATGAAACTTTGGCTCCAACCTCATGGATGCCCAGACCTGATAATATTTGAAAATAGCCAGATTTTCTAACATTGGCTATAACATGATGATTCTTATTCATGAAGCGAAAGAAATACAAGAAAAATTTAAAAAGTAATGCAAAAAAAACGGAAAACAAAACCTTTAGAAGGTTCACCACCTTGTTATTCCTTCACAGATTTAATGTCCTAGAAAACTTTAGAGATGCTAGATATGCATATCTCATTCAACTAGCAGGAGTCACCTATTTCTAACTAGGGTATAATCTGAAGCCTAGCAGAGTTTTGGGGTTGGGACATGGGGGCATTGATATTTTGGTTTGGTTTTTAATATATTGGTCTACTAAGTAAAAACCAGACAAATACACCTGCCCCATCCCCCCAACCCCTCGCTCCTTGAACCCAAAAAACAAACTTGAGATCCTAAAACAGTAAGCATTTTCCATCCCTGAAAGAGCCCACCGTCACAGCCTCTCACTCTTCAACACAAAAATTGTGGTGGTAGCTAAAAAATGCTCTAAGTCAACTGAAAACAAGAGAACCATTCTGCTGTATTTTTAATTTGATATCTTTATGGCCAAACTTTGCTTGCAAATTTTGCAAGTCAACTGCTTCAAGCAGATGGGAAATCAACAGAGTACTCAAAATAGAGGCAAAAAAAAAAATTTGGTTTTAAGGCAGTGAAATGGAGACACAGTCTCACTTAGGCTAAAGAGCATTTTCTAAAGATCCTGTCAAATATAACTAAAATACTTAAAATCTGAATAAACAAATACAGACTAGAAGGACAGCCATTTGGCCATGTAGTAGAACAATAAGGGATATTATTTTTTCAATCTATTTCCAAAAATCCAACCATTATATTCTAACTCACCCTCTTTTTAAAGTTCTTATCTGTAATGAATTCACTCTTTCAACAGTTGTAGCCTTCATGCCAAATACTTAACTATTTACTGTACTGCTTTCATGTGTAAAATTTTGTTCTATATTTTACAGAAGAAAAAGTTTGCATGAGAATACTGGGGATTTCATTCCCTCTGAAGGAGAATGTAGCTGGGAAAACTACAAGTCCTAGGATTTTTTTCATCATTCTGCAGAATTAGGGGGGGTGGGGAGCAGGTAGGGAGTGTATGGGCAATACGAAAGAAATTCCAGATTCCTTTCTATATTAAAAGTTTATTTGAAAGATCATTGTAGAACCACGGTATAATTCCTTAAAATTTGTTGTCTAGTAAACTTGCAGAAAACAAAGGTTTTCCATCTCTCTCAAAAGCAGACAACAAATACACATTTCTGGCCTCTTTTCACTTTGCGGGACAATTCCCTATCTCCATCCAGGAAAGACAGAGAGGATAGGCACATTACAAAGTAATGTCATTGCTTAACTCCTTAGTACATTCTCTTTATATTTCAGTCTGGATGGAAACTGAAGTCACCAAGCTTTCTCAATAAGTTCAACATGCTAAAACTGATGACTTTCTTGGGAAGAAAGGAGGAACTGACAAGAGATGTTCCACAAAAGTGCATGTACACACACCGTAGTGACAACAATCTGTTCAGGAATGCTGCAGGTTTTGATCTTTCGGTTTATGTTCTTGCACCAAACTACACAGCTTAGCATAGGGAAGTGTACAACAACTACTTAACACAGAGAGGCGGGAGTTAAACTGCAACATCTCCCATGCAAACAACTACCATTTTCTAGATAGATTAATCTTTTCTCAGCAGAACTGAAGTGTGCACATTATTCTTGTGATCATATTTGACGAGCTGGTCCTTAATGCAGCTAGATACAACATGTCAGTACAGGAAGTTTTCAAGGGATGCAATACCTAGCAGACAGACCAGACGTTAAGGAGGAGACTCAGTGACAGTCTCAACCTGAGCAGCAGCATCAAGAGATACTAGGGGCAGTATTTCTCCACAGAAAACTTCCTTTCAACACGGAACAAGTAACCTTAGGACCTTCCAGTAAAACCCAGCATACTACACAGGTATTTGATTTAGGAATTTGCATCAACATCATCACTTCAGTAAAGTTACCTTGCTTTTCAATAAACACTCAAAATGAAACCTCTAACAAACACAAGGACCCTAATATTTTGGTTACATTAGAGAAAGATTAATGAAATTGTGATTAGTCTCCAACGCCACTTCTGCCCCACCCACACTTCACCAAGAGCTTACATAAACAAGCCAAACAGGCAAGAAAGTCTCACATATTTGAGCTCAGTAGACATTAAATGCACTTCATGGCAAACATTCTATTATGTAAACATTTATGAATAATCTCTTTGTATTTAAATCTTAAAAATCAAATGGAAATACAAGGCTGCATACCACAAGGGTTGTTTTAATTACTGCAATGAAATTAATTCCTGTTAAATATCAGCCCATTTAAGCAATCAGAACCTGTGCTTGTTTTTTGAAGGAAAAGGAAAAAACCAAAAAAGCCATACAACAGTATGTGTGACAGAAGTGAGATGCCCATACCAAGCATACTAAGAAATATGGAGAAGTCTTACTACAAAAATACAGTTTTAATTTTAGCAGTATTTTGGCATTGGTGGAAGTGAATTAGCATTACAGCAAGCAAATGAATTAATCTGAAAAGCAAAAACTACAGACAAGTAGTCTTTATTAGCAATGATACATACCAGGTTGTTCCAGCAAGACCTTGCCATTTAGAACAGAGTATTTTCATACCCCAGCCACACAGATCCCAGAGACTCAACCCACATTTCCTGATTTCTACAACAAAGAATGTCATTAGCTACCAGCATCATCAGGAATGCAGTACTACAGTAACCATACTTAAAGAAACCTTTCATCTAGTTCGAGAAAAACAAAAGTATGGTGAGACTGGTATGACAAGTTAATCAACTTTTAAGCTATTAACCATTAGCTCCAAACAAGACAGCTCAACTAGTAAGCTCACAGTCCTACACGTACAGAACCTGCGCTGAACTCAAGCTAATACAAGTATTAAATGTTCAGTTTAGTCTGCTTATTCCAATTTATGACTTCGGTTTAGTCTGCTTATTCTAATTCTCCATTTCCTTTTGTTTTCATCAAGTTATGCATAATTTCATAAGATTTAGCTGCTAAATAAAAGTCTTGAAGGGGTTTTCTTTGCTACGCAACTCCACCACTGGATTCTTATTAAGAACACAGATTCAAGAGTTACTTTACTTGTATGCTGCTGCTCAAAAAAACTGTCCTATTAGGTTGAGGTTATGATTTTTCTAGGTCTTAACTGTTGATTTAAATAAAGCATTAAAATGTTCTTCTATAGTCACACACAGTTGAGTCTTATAATTCCTGGTAATCTTATGACTTTTAATTCCTTACATTCCTGTATGTAATTTTGCTGTGCCACAGCCAGTCTAGCTTCAATGGGAGCCAAGACCTCTGCATGCAGACTCTCTGACTACCCTTATTGTTACATCCTTTGCCATCTTTGTACATTCTACTAAAACAATACCATTGCATATATTTTACTTTAGCTTATCCTTACAATTGCCTTTTTCATAAGGTACTTAACAAGAACAATGTGCACAGATGAGGAACACATCAGTACAAACAAAGGAAGTTCCCGTAAGCTTCTCAAACACATAAAAACTACTACATTTTTTAAAGATATGCAGTGGGGAGGGGAGGGAGGTGTTGGTGCGAACCAATACGCAGCTGCTTAATAATATCATTCCTGCTTCACCTGACCACATGTAACATAAGCTGGAGTACTCAAGAACCAGCAACCCCATAGTCAACGTGACTGGAACAAACCTCTGGTTCCAACTCTGTTCAGACAACTAGCTCTTCTCCTTACAAACCCAAGCGGGCTGTAGTACTGCCATTGATTTCTTGACAACATGTGTGCACTGAGCTTCTAGAGATCACAGGTTAAATAGCAGAGATAATCCTGTTGTAGTTATCTGTAATTTGTTCACATAAATGTTGATTATATTGGCCAGGCTGGTGGGGAAAAAAAAACCACCAACAAAAAAACCACTTCTGTTCCACTGTGTAACTCTGGAGCCCTGTGTGCAGTTCAGCTAAAAAACTCAATGAAGGTGGTATTCCTGACAAAGAACTCAATTTTCCTTTACCTGCAACTCTTTCTGTATTTTAACAGTGGCATTATATGAATGGCTGCATCAGTAAAATCTGTAACCTTCAGGAATTTTGTGTTCTGAAAAGCTTTCTTTTAAGTCATTAAGATTAATTACAAACATTTTGTATCTGCTTATATAACTTCAGAGAAATAAAGGAAAAAAATTACCTGAAAGACAATTGAAGTGTAATTTTTTGGAATCCTGAATAATTTCAACATTTTTTACATATTTTTAAATGAAAACTGTAAACTCCTCAGAGTTCAGCAGCACTCTTGTTCTCATGAGCTTCGTTTTCATTAACTGTTTGACTCTTAGATCTCTAAACAGCCACTCCAGAAGTCAAGTTACAATTAGTCACTGAAGGTGCTTGCTAGATGAGATAAAGAGCGTTCCAGTCGTATCTACACACACCAAACAAACTAACTTCCATTACCAAGTTATTAAATATATTTGCCTTTTACAATTTGAATGAAATTGTTGGTTTTCAACATGGTTACCTAAGGAAGCAGCACATTTCATATTGCAACGTGCCTGCCATTTGCAGGTTTTGGATGAAGCGGCTGATGTCCCCTAAAGTTGAAAACTGGAGACGAGCATTCCAGATATCTGAGAAGTTTAATGAAAATCAGGAGCAGATAACTCAGACATCCTTCAACTCCCCCTTTTTCTATTTTAAGCAAATATTTTGGTCATTCTCAAAGACCTTATTCAGAATTAAAGCCTGTCTTGCAAGGTTTACTAGGAAAGTTAATGGCACTCTGCAGGGTTGTCCTATTATTCTCAAGACTATTGTTTGCAGGGTAGTGATTTCTGTAGTTTGCAGGGTAGTGGAAAACACTATAATCTTCTAGTGCACATTATAATTCTTTGTCCAGCAGTTAAGTACATAATACATACACACTAGAATGAAAACATCTACCAAAAAAATTATTATGCCTAAAAACTTCAGAAACCATGATACGCAAAACCCTGTAATTTCAGTATTTGCTTGTAAAAGAATGAATTCTCTAGTACTTTTTAGGACATTTGTTTGTCAAAGTTGAATTTGGCCCAGTGTTAGCCAGACCACTGAGATGAAAATGCCAGACATACCCAAAAACATCAAATCACAGTATCTTTTGAATACAGTCTCAGTGTCAAACAGCAACAATGAAAAAAAGAAATAAAACAAAGACCTATCGAGGTCAATGGGACATTTCAAATAACACTACTGTGTACTTTCTAATGAGACTTGTTTGCAACCCTTATACTTCAACTGCCTAACTCCTTTCATCATAAAGGATCTTGAAAGCTTTTCAAGCAGAAGTGCCTACACCTCAGCGGTTTACAGTATACCTTTGATATTCAGCAGAGGAAATCCCCATGGGCTATTATAACTGTTTTCATTTTGCCCCATGAAATTCCGTTCACTTTTGGATGATGTATATGCTGTTAGAGTCAAAATTTTTCTCCTCTCTTGCATTCCTGCAAAATTTTTGGCAGCAAACCATAGTCAGAGCCAGCAGTTATAGACCTGGGCTCATTTCACCACCAAAGCAGCAATAGGAATGCCAGAATCATTTTAACTGGCCAGCAGAACACACTTGCCTCCCATGTCCTCTCAATTTACCTTCCAAAAGTCACTATGCAGGTCAGAAGATCCCTTACCTCCAACAATGACACACTGATCCTAAAAAATACAGAATCAGCATGCAGCTATAGCAGATGATACTCCACAAGGTGGTAATAAAGAGAATAATTTTGTTAAGTCTTGGACGAGTGAAAAGACTGCATGATCAGTCATGACTAGGATTTTTCTTGCCCATCCAAACAACTTAAAACCTAAGTCAAACCATCCATTCTATCAAAGACTGACATCAGACAATTTTGTCCTTCAGTTGAACACTCTTAAGATATCAGAGCTACAATTCAAAATTAAAACTTTATAGCTTCCCACTTACTAAACCCAGGAATATTCCTGCACAAATTATTAGAGAATGTAAATTAGGTTACACACATAAGACTTTGGAACATGGGAAATAGTAGGCTGACAGTCATATCAGTGTTGCTTTGGATATTCTACCATGTCATGCAAATGCATTGAGTTTTTTCACTTATGTAATACCATTCCCTCATTAACTTTATCTTTCTTACTGTGAAGAAAAACAACATACAAATGCCTGAAAGAGGCAAACGAGTACAACAACCAAATACAAGTAGAGCAGGATCCTCCCACTGTAGCAGCTTCCAAGTGAAGTTACTCTCACTCACATACTCTGAATTCATTGCCATAGGAAGATTTCTTCCAGCAAAATGTTTTCTTCATCAAGTTGCCAAATACTTTTTTCATTCTTAGAGTTTTGGTCTAGGGAACCCTGAACTCCAAATTCCCTTTTTTTTTCTCCCCTCCGCCTTCAGAAAAGAGAAGTACAGAACAATGTTTATGCCACAAGATAGTTCACAAATGATGGTACTGCCAGAGCAGGATACAAACTACATCCCTCTGCCTCAAACGGAAAGACATACGTAGATTTACCGCAGTTTAAAAACAATCGCTAACTTTATTTAGTGCCCCTAGTTCTTTGGCTGGTGGGATGAAAAAAAAAAGAAATCTTTTGACAATTGTCCCACTTTCAATTTCCCTCTGTCATATTAACCTCTCTCCTATCCTTTCTAGTCACAAGACATACAGAACAGGCAGAAGAGGTCTGTCTTTAGACTCAAAAGCAGAGCTGATCACCCTGAGTGAAGTACGAGCGGTATACTGGGAATCAGCCATGGCTCTTATCTGCAGCTGCAGGTTTCAACTGATCCTACCTCAAGAAAGTTCAGGGCTGCAGGTGTTACCCAGTCAGAGAGATCATCTGAAAGAGAGGCCAACACTGTCTGAAATTTACTTCTTATTGCTTCAACTTGTATGGAGCTATTCCTGCCATTCCACCCTCACTCCCAAACTGGGGAAATTTACCCTGGAAACACCAAGACACTAGAAACACGGAAGGGCTGAGGTTAGAAGGCACCTCTGGAAATCATCTAATCCAACATGCTGATCAAAGCAGGGTCAGCACAGGGCAAGCTGCACAGGACAAGATCCAAATGGGTCTTAAGATTTCACAATCGCCAAATGCAACAACCAAAATAAGGAGGTTTTTCATTTATGATGAGCGCACCAAATGCTATTTGGCCATTCATGCCCTGCTACAGAGTTCAGACTATGAAGCATATATGCTTCAAAGGCACACGAAAGAAACAGGCTTTCCTGAGCACACTCACCAGACTCTTCAACAAAAACTTCTTCCCAACTCTATTGATATTCACATAACCTCACTACAGGCTAGAGCTCAGTGGTTCTGTATGGTGCAATTAAAATGTTCAAAGAAGTGTTTACACTTTTTAAAGAAAGCAGTTATCAGTTTATCTGTTCTTCTATGCAATTCTAAAAGGGAGACAGATCTGCTACCGTTCATAGCATGCACATTAATGAGAACAGCTGAACCAGACGAATAGCTCAGCAGCTCACTTATGGCATATCAAAGAAATACGGGACCTTCCCATATGATACCCATGGTACCTCAACAGGAATTTTCAGAAAGCTTGACAAAGTCCTGCATACAGCAATCAGAGACCTCAGCAAACAAGATGCTGGAATCTTCCTAGGCCTTTCAAAGATGGCTGATTTTGATTCAGGTGTCCAAGAACTCAAGGAGAAAGGCTGACAGTTTTGCAAGGCAGACCATTTCAGTCTTGTGCTCCATCAGACGTTCTTAGGCAGTAGGAGAGGAAAGCAGTAAGACTTCTCAAAGTAAACAATCTTTAACAAGGAAATTTCTTCAAGAGATGTGAAGGAGGTGAGGGGAAATGTAGCACTTTTTCTTTACTACAGAGACTAGATGTACATGGAGAGTAAAAATATGTTGGTGGAACGTTTCAGACCTGTATCAGACACCAAGCAGTCTTAGAAGAAGAAAGCAACACATTTACCAAGAAGTAGCAGCATATCAACATTAACATCACAGAAACAGTCATACTTTGATTCAGTCAAAGATTGAGGACGCAGTACTGACTCCAAGGTATGTAATCTTACAGGTATGTAATCCTTAACAACCTCACAGAACTGATGTAATTCTGACACAGGAGGTGTGCCCGCTTAGAGAAACCCTCATGAATTCTCTTATCCCCTTGTTCAGCCAGCTCTATGACAGCAAATAATGCAGGGTCACACCTGAGGATCTTTGATCTTTCCTGCTTCAGAGAGAAGTAGAAACCACCAGCCCAGAGAGATGGATGAAGAGGGTCAGAGTATTTCTTCATGGCATGAAGAACTAACAAATCTCCTGCTCTTGCAGCCACAACACGTGACAGAGGCAACTTCAAAACAAAGGACTTTGTTACTGAGGTGGCATCTCAGAGTCACACCAGCTCTTCATGAACTTTTCCACTAAGAATCATTTTAGACAGGTATTGCAGACCTTTCAGAAAGCTTCACAGTGTTCCCACAAAGTCTCCACTGAGAGCTTAGAAAAGAGGAGGGGTGGAATGCTAGAAAACAAGCCCTCTAAATAACTGTCATACAGTAAGAGGCATTTCAAAGACCAAATACTTTGACTTTCATTATCCTGCTTGTTAAGGGCTGCCCCAAGGCCACCAACAAGACAGGACCTGCTCACTCTGGTGATAATAAGATGCAAAAATCAGGTACAGTCACAGATAGCACCCTCCAGTGCACACACCACCTCAAGCGCCTCAGCAGCCTAGCACTCGCTTGGCACTGGGGAAAGACATACAGCCTGGGAAGATCACAAGGCAGGGGTGCCTAGAAAAGGAGAGTCTGCAGGGCAAAATTTACACATGGACATTCTCAGGTCAAGCACCTACTGACTGCTATCAAACACAGACCTTCAGACCACAAAACAAAAAAAAAAGTCAATGATTTATGCTTTACATCCTCGTAAAATACAAAGAGTAAACTAGAATAGAACTTCCCTAAAAAAAGTGAGTCCTAACTATTGTCAGGTAAAAAGGAGAGCACAGCCATCTGTGACAAGGGCACAACTGATGCTGCTCTATCTGCTGTATCTCAGTTGGAGTGTAAAGTACATGCACCAACCCTGGGCAGCTGTGCACATCTGGTATCCTCCATGTAGAGCTACCGGGGGCAATCTGGGCACACACCCAGCACACCAGGTTTCAACTCAACATGAACACAATGAAATAATTACATAACAAGAAATTGCCTTAAAAATCAAAGCCCAAAGCCACTAGATTCAAGAGGTCTGCTAATGTCACAGAAATAGCACTACAGTCAGACTGAAAAAATGCCACTATTTTCAAGTATTTCTAGTCTTCTCGACGAAATATGAGTAAGAAACTATGAACCAAAACCTGAAAGCTTTCAGTATACAAGGAACTCAGATGTCATTCTACCCCTTTTCAACCTGAACACAAAAATAAAATTAACCATATTAATCTTTTTAAGTTACTGTTCGCGGTTCTGCAATTTTACTTTGATAATCCTAAAGTTGATATGTTCACAGTAAGCAGTTAAAAAAAGCTGGGCTTGACGACCACATTTTATTAATGCTCAATCAAGGCAAAAAAATTAGCATGCCTAATTTCCAGCTCAGGAGACAACCCTATTTAACAAGGTGTATGTTACTCTCTTAAATGTTATGTAAATGTTTTCTTTAAAAAAAAATAAAAATTTAATTGCTGCTTTGAAAATCAGAGCCCATGAAAAGTCCATATGTGGAAATGTATTTATTCTCATTTTTAAGTGATTCCACATGTACAGTCACTCAAGTATAAAAAGTTAGATTTTCCAATACAGCAGACTAAACATTAAAAAGTTGGAAAAAATGCTATAATAGTAGAAGATTTCTCTAAGAAGAAAATCATGACAGTCAGTGTTATGATTCTTACAGTACTAACACTATTAAAATGCATGTCCAGGCAGTGGCCAAAAACGTTATCCTACAGGCTTAGAAATTAATATTAAAAAGCAGCAGTTTCCAAACAGTGGTCCAAAAGGCCATGGTTGGCACAGGGCTCAATATAGAGTATTTTTCCTGTACATCTCCATTAGAAATCCACAGTGGTCTTGAAGACACCAAAGGAGGAGAGTTGTTTCATTGCTAAAAAAATATGGAATATCCTGGCTCTATTAGAGTTTAACAAAGAAAAAATTATGTTTTAGTGGTGAAACAGTTAACCTTTCCTTTCATACATATTCAGTACCTATTAGAGGTTCTATAGAAACTGTACCTAAGTAAAAACTAGTAATTTTTCAGTTGTGTTTTCAAACGTATTCAAGGTATTTTGGCAAATTGGTGTCTTTGGAGATGGGTTTCCCATTTATACTCTGAAAGGCAGAGGCTGGTCATACTAATCAATTATTTAACCCTTTTTTACATCTGAAAAGCAAATAGAAACTCAGTTTTTCAAGTCCTGAAGGCCCTCTTGTTAATTAGCTTTCTATACCAATTAAAAGATGTTTTTTGATCATCACTCAGACAAAGTTTTGTTTAGGTAACTGCTTAGGAAACGCCATTCTATTCAGGATTTAAATTCATAGTTTAAACAACTCACTGGAATTCTATAGCAGAATTTACTATCCTTGCCAAACAAATCAGAAGCATTATTTTATTCCTTAAATAGCTCCTGAAGTCTACACCGAAGTGAGAATGTAAAGTACAAGATGTGTCAGAGAAGGACTCTCATTTACCTTAGGTCAAACATGACATCACAAGCAAAGCAGGCAAGCAGGAAGTTGTCCCTTAGCTTGAGGCAAGCCCAAGTACAGGAGCAATTTTGCCCACCAAAAATCGGTACTGTAACACGTGTTTTTGTGCTAAGCTGGCACACCAACCTTTCAGGTATACACAATGCTCATTGCAATGTAGTATGGATCTGTATATATATTCCAGAGTAGTGGAACCTTAATTTTATGCATGCTGACAAATAAACCCATATTAAAGGGCCAGTCCATCTTCAGAAACAGTCAAACAAAAATACCCAAAATACAACAAGTTCCACTAGTGTTTCACATTCAAAAGCTACCAATGGCTAAAGACAACATGATTGCAGAGCTGTAAGGGGAGAAAAGGATGCTGCTCGAATAGTCTCACTCACCTGCAGACAGGCTTAAGGGATTTCAAATTGCTAACAATTTCACTATCATTATTGCTATTAGACTTCTTATGGCCTTATAACTACCAGATCCTGGTAATAACACACTGCTCCAGAACTGAGCTTCTAGTCTTCCTGGTAACCGACTGAGTTTACCTTTTACTTTGTCCACCTGATAAAAGCCAATGCACTTTGCCAAGACACACACTTAAGACTGGCAGTAAGTACGTATGTGCATTTCAGCCTGTATTTTGTACTGAATAGTCAGATTTATATGGTACTGTCAAAATCCAAACTTTTTTCCTGTCTCAGCTGTATCTTTAACTTTTTTTGCTGTTTATAACATATAAAATACTACTGGTACCAATCATCCATTATGGCCAACATGATGAACTCATAGTAAATAAGAGACAAAACCTTTGCACATGTACACAGTCCACTCAGAAACAAAACTACAGAAAAGAATAAAACTTTTTCTTGTCCTTAAAAAGTTTCAAGAAGTACTTACTTAGGATTAAATTATTATTGTCTTCCTGCAATAGCAACTTTTTCAAAGTTGGTTAAAATGTTTGCCATTACAACCTCTACAGGTTGCTAAATACTTTCTGGGTACAAAGTCACAAGTTCTGTGGAATGCTGTTCTGTGTACTCTGCCTCTGCCAGCACAACTTCCCTATGTAACACATGCACCATACAAACACCAGCTATGCCTGGGGAGTTAAACGCCTTTGCGTTTAAGTTTTGTTATCAACAGAACACACAGCAGGTTCCACTTGACCACTCAAAGTATCATGTTCTATGTTTTAATATGACCACAGCAAGTGCCACATCAGTGCATCCCTTCTGGGCAGTCAAAAAGGTTTTAAAGATAATCCAGTAAGTCAAGTAATCACAGGATTTGTACATAATTTAATTTTAAAAAAAAAAAAACAGAACAAGGTTTTCCTACTCTGTGATACAGTGAAAAGGCATTTCAGCACTCCGTTGATTTTAGAATTCATAATTTTTTGTAAACAAATGTAAAAAGATTTCTCCCCCAAAATGTTCTTCCAAGTAATATTATTCTATATAAACACTGTGCTTCCATCAATTTACGCTATTAGTAGCAAGTATATACAGTAGCATGTTCATTTCTATTCTCTGTCACAAAAAGGCAGTAAATTTCAGTTCTTGAAACAAGTGTCCTTGTGAAGTAGAATTTCAAATAACAGCTTGAAACATTCAGGTCTGTCTTATGTGTTCAACAGCTAATATAACATATGTTAAAACTGAGATTACTGGCTGAACATTCCTGCAAAACTTAAATTGTACTTCAAAACATTGAGAAAAGCCCCAAATGGGAGAACATGAAGCCTCCTGACAAATGAGTCCTCTTGCAGAGCAACATATCTTGTGTCTGACAAATTCTGCGATGTACAAAGGGGCAACAGGCAAAGCTTGCTCAACACCCTAAAGATCAATATCTTTGCACAAGCAGCACAACCCAGGGAACTAAGCCATGGGACTGGCAGTCAGCAACTCTTCAGGCAAATGCTGCTACCACAAACATGTCTCTTCCTGGTTTCTTAAATGAACAAACTGATGCAGAGTCATAATTATAGAAGTTTTTTACAGAACTCTTTAGAGAATTTTATGCCCCAGTAAAGCATGAGAGCATATCAAGGAACAAGCCATTACTGCCTCCATTTTTAAGAACCTCAGCAGTAAAAAAAAAAAAAAAAAAGAAAAAAAGGGGGGTCAGCCATTTCTAGTTCTTCTCTTAGCTCAGAATACATCCGAGGGGAAACTTAAAAAACCAACCAAACAAAGGCATAAATGACTAAGCCAAAATAAGTAAAATGCTCACACAAAGCTAGCGAGCATAATAGAGGTATTAGAACCTTCGACAACTGGAGCGACTGCTTCAACTGTCTAACTTAGCATTCTTATTAAAAAGATTGCATGATTTTGGTTTGGTTCTGTGAAACAACAATATAAAATATATACTAGAGTCCTCTAAACAACTAAAGGAAACTTTACATTACAGACTTATCAGATTTTTTTTTCTTCTGGCTTATCTTAAAACAGCAAATGAGAGGTTTCAGGAGACACCATGTACAAACATTGTAAGAGAAAAGCTGTACAAACAGATTTAAGAACATTTCTCCTTGCAGTCACTCAGAACACAAAAATCACAGATTCAGGTTTAAAAAGGTCTTGCATATACACTAGAGGTGCCATCGGAATTCAATTTTTCAACTAATGCTTTAAAAAAGCTCAAGCATATCCTTATGATAATGGATGTGTTCAAAATGCCATCAGAAACAAATACTACCACACCCACAATTTATACTTGAAGAAAACTCCATATCTAATGCACGTAAAACTTAAAATACACAGTTCTACTGCCAAGTTGATCTCTCAGCTCCAGAAGTCTCATTACAGTTTTCTACATGCACATACAAAAATCATCATCATTATCATTTTTAAAAGGGGAGAGGGAGGAAAAGGAAAGGAAATTAAAAAAACTCAGCAAGCATACAGGGCTGTAGCCTTGAACCCAGTTTTTATGTGAAAACAAGGTCATACAGCTCTGAAGTACTTCTGACACTAAGCAGAAAATGTTAGCCATCTCATCAGTTGGAATATATACCTGGTTTGGCTGAGGTATTTCCCTCTCAGTATTGTTGATTTCTGCCCAAGAGTTAATTTAAAAGAAGCAAGTCCTATCTATCAAAGTACAAAAATGTGTAACAACTACAAGTTAAGCACAAGACGTGTAAATTAATATTGGTTTACAGAAGTAAATCTTCTTTTTTAACCCTGCAAAGAAATTAAATATTCTAATCAGCAAAGGTAGATAACTCTCAAACCTGTGTGTACCCAAACACACAAATGGAAAGAAAGGCAATGCAGTAAAACCTGTTCCAACCCGCTGTACATTAGAAATCTGACTCTCATATTTCATAAGAGACAAAGTAAAAGAAAGATGTAATGAAAAGGAGGTTAAAAACAAGGTAGAACAAAAACAGTAGAAAGCTTCCACAGATCACAGCACTGAGGAAATCCATTAAAACATGTTTTTGTAGTTTAAAAAGGTCAAAAAGAAAAAAACCCAGCGGAATTATTCTTAATTCTACCTTTGAACATACACACACATACATGTCCTTCACAAGAGTCCTTGAATCTTAAGTTAAACATACTTTCCCTACAGATCATGAAATCAGTCCTATCAGACGTAAATGTTTGGCTAAAGCTAACTAAACCGAACATCCATAATTTAGAAGAAAACATTAAAATGTTAAAAAAAAAACAACTTAGGAGCACTATTTGTTTACCATGAGGATTTGAACTTTACCTATGGCAGTTTTCTGAAATTACAGAGCCGAAGAACAACAGCACAAAGAAAAACTCCAGCAAAAAGTCATTTAAAATACAACCAAGCACACAGCAAATCTGCTTGTCCTTTTGTGTACAGCCCATTCAAAGATGGCATTCCAATCACAGCTCTGCTGGACTATTTGTAGGATGACAGGTAATTATTTACACACAACTCTTCAGAGCAAATACAGACATAACATACAGTTAAGACAGGCAAATGAAAGGCAGCTGAAGCCTGCGTTGATACTCTCCAAAGCACTCCCAACGTAGAAAGCTTCTTTCACAACAATTCTCACTAATTTACAACAGCAAAAGAATCATCCCCGGACAGCTGGGCTGAGATTTTATTCTGCTATTGGTTAAATTACATTCCTGGTGACAAAAGTTGTTGACATGAAAGTTGAATAGTAAAATTGGCACTAGAAGAAAAGCCATCTTGCATATCCCTTCCAACATTTTTTCATTACTGACAACTCTGGAGTAGCCCAAGAACTTTGTTTAAAAGTGCAAGACAGATTTCATCAAATGTGATCAAGGAAATAAGTCATATACTCTGCCTGACAAAAGGCTGTTTTATTTGATTTCACTGACATAGGTCAGTGGTACTTTGTCATTGCCTTTGAAATTGTCCACCTATTTCTTCTTTAACACTACAGTTCCTGGGAAATGCATAAACTCCAGGCCAAAATGTTTCAGGACTTACTTTCCCCGAAGGACATTCCCTAACAAGATGAGCTAGGACACGTGGCCAACTGCTATATTAAGGAACAGAATTAGTATCTGAAAACCAATCAACATTGACATCACCGCTGGATAGAATAATTGAAATTACAGCACCATCATTGATAGGCCCACAATCAGCTCTGAGCATTGCTAACATGGTGCATGAGAACAAGAACAGGGCTTTAAAAACTCAGTTGTTTTCCTAACAGGGTTGTCACTGTTGCAAGACGTGACTTGGAAACCTTATGAGGTGCAACTGAGTACTTACTCAGCTGGAAGTAATAGAGTGATACTTTCACAAGAGCCCTTAAAAACCAAGTGTGCAAGTGATGTAACACCAGTAGATAGAAAAAGGACAGGAAAACAACATGCAGAGGAATAAAAGGCATTTACGTGAAAAGTAGAATTGTTACTCTAAAGGTTTTTTCTCTTAAATCTTTTGCCTGGTAATAACAGTGCCTGGTAATATTTCAGTAACATCCATTTGTGTATTACACTTGGGAGAGCACTAAACACTCATTTAATTTGTAGAACAGCACTAGATGCAATAGCCCAATCTTTCCACTTCTGCCAGACTTTATGACAATTTATTTATTTATTTGGTTGTCTGAATTAAGAGGCTAGACTTTTAACTTCTTATATTGACCAAATCCTAAAATATATGGAAAGTATATAAACACTTAATTCACATAATTACGTTGAAACAATGCCATGCTAAAGCAAACACAGAAATTTGTGACTATTGAAATCACTGTTTCAGCTCTTAATTTAGGAGATCTGAAAACAGAAACCTTAGAATACACTTGTACATGAAAAATAAGTGTCAGTCTTAATTTAGAATTTCCTGGCTATTACTGATGCAAACAGTGCAATAGAAATTTATGTACTCCAAGACTGTAATATCTTAAAATAAAACATATTCTTAAAGTCTGGTTATAAAAATATCCATCACAGTATCCATAGTCAAATATACATATTAATTTATTTACAACAGAACTAACATGCCATAACAGTTTCTTTGCCAAAAACATTTGTCACTTGGTTAGAATAAACAAGTATTTTAAGTTTTTAAAGCCTTCTGCAGTTCAAAATTCTCATTTTTATGCCCTTCCACACCCTTCTCTTCATTTATCTCCATGATTCTATTATATTAAAATGCACATAAATTCTGGATTTTTTTCATAAAACTCAAATTCTGAATAGTGTTCAAATGTGTGCAGATAATGTTCCCAGTTTTATAATGCTGGCACAAATTAGGTCCTATTCATTTTTATGGTTTCTGTTACTGAAGGGAAACAAAGGGTAAGAGCACTCCATTTGGTTTCTTAAATGCAGAAAAATGAGAAGTATCATATGTACAATTCAAACTGGTGCTCATTTGGAAAGCTGAGGAAAAATATTTTTCAAAAAGAGAAGCATTAACATTTTAAACCATTATCTGAAAGCTCTTAAGGGAGAAGTTGAGAGAGGGAAGGACAGAATTACAGCAACAATATTAGATACAGTGTCTTGCAAAGTACAGTGGAGTAAAACAAGTATGTCTATGTGGGTGGGACATTATGTAAAAGGAAATACATAAATGAGTCAACAATTACATTTACTGTTTTAAAAATACTCATGAAATTTTGCTTCTATCATTTTCAGCAGATTTTAGTGGAGTCCCTCACCATCTTACTGCTGTTACCACAAGTCTTTTTCCCACCATTTTGTTTTCTCCAGAATCAAACCTCATTGGGAAGAGGATCATAAATGTATTAAGGCAATAGCATCCAGTTTCTGTTCCTTTCCACATATCTTTGCACCCACCATAACAGAGTGAGGAAAAGGGATCATTGCTGCAACTGCACACTGCTCAACTTCAGGTTAGCAGCACTCATTCTCTAACAGCATTCGTCAAAAAACTAACTTACCAAAACCATGGTCCTGCAAAGGAAATTCTCAACAGAGTCCTGTCAAAATAAGATTTAGGAGGAACCTTGGAGTGAGGATGAGAGTATCACTCCAAGACAACCCACTGAACAGTCCATCCTGGTGCTTACTATGGGTGTTTAAACCCCTAACCTGACTGGAGCAAGCTGGCAATTTTACAACTTGCGTTCCTGTCACCACAGGAAAATGCCACAGCACTGGCTATTCCTTATTTCAGAATTTCCCTTTCATCAACACAGTCTGTAAAAAAATTTACAAAACCATAATCTTATCCTCGTATCTAACAAGCATATAACAAATATCTCACTATTTTTGAGAAAACAAAACCAAAAATCTGACTTAACCCTACCCTGCTTAACTTCTGACACTTGTTAAAGCATTAAACCACGGTTCTTCACTACCATTTTCTAAGATATTCTTGTGAAAAGGAGTTAACAGCTGGTGTAAACATATAGCATGAGCTATGGGACGCTCAAAGGATTCTGCTGCATTTAGTTCCTTCTTAGGAGGCACTTCCCAGATGTATTAGAAAACCAAGGTACTTCACCTATTTTTCAAGGATTCATGAACTGCCATAAAATAAACAGAATCTAGCTAAGTCAGTGAAAAAAATTAAATTATACACTTGATTATGAATAATAGGACTCTGCTCCTTAAAGCAGCATCTCGTGAGTTTTCTCAAGGGCCACCAAAAGACAATAAAAAGGAAAATAGTGTTAAGCTTCTCAGGGGGTCAAAAGCCTCTCTACCAGAATAAGGTACTTTCCACTCCCTTTTCTAAAGCCCAAAGAATGGCTGAATCTTTTTAGGTCATATTTTGGTAAGCTTTTACTTTCTGCACAGCAATTTAAATTACAAGTACATTTTGTGGTAAAATTTTAATCTACTAAAATATAAATGTGCATAAAAGAATAACAATTAAGTTTCATCTGCAAAATATATTAAAGCTGCCAATATAAAGTGCACACATGAAAAATTAAACCTATAAAAATATATAATGAAAGACATCTGGCACAAATGTCAGCCTTCGCATGCTTGTTTTGTCAGCTGTCAAATCATGGTAATATACTTTGGTAAAAGGCACACTGACAGCAGCATTCCTGGTATTTTAAAGAACAATCATAAAATACATGCATCTGCATTGCTACCAGAGTAACTGAACGGGGCTGGTGCTCCACAGAAAAATTTCATGCTTAATGTTTCCGACTCTCAAATGAAAGTCCGTGCAGGACAGATCCCACATTATTTCTTTTCCACATGACGCTTTTTGAAAGAGTTACCTTGAATTCTGAGTAATAATAACTCATGCAATCCTTTACAGCTACTGTATGTAAATAGTGTTCCTAAGAAGCAAATAACATGGGGTCAGTAAATGATATTCATTACATACTTACCTTTGTCATTAAAAGAAGTATTATAAAAATAAACATAAGAAGGGGAAAAAAATTCTTCCCAATAATCCCAAGAATTGCCTGCTTGATTTTATCTCAAAGAGTTAATTATTTTGGTATGTCTCTCTGATTTAAAAAGCCAATGCTTTTCCTCTACATCAAACGTAAGTTCCTATTATACTTTGTAGTTGCGCACATGAGGCACTAAAAAAATGAAAAAAACCTCAGGATGTGGTCCCATTACCATCCTCCTATGGTCCATGAGGACTAACAACAAAAAGAAGGAAAATGAAAACATGATATTGATACACGTTTTGAATTTAATACATTTCTTTACAAAATAATGATTGAACAATGATACCATGGGACAAAAAAAAAAAAAAAANTATATAGCGTTATAGTCATCATATCCTGGAAACCAAGGGAGCAGTAGCAATAAGAGTTAGTCATAAAGACTGCAACCTAGTTTCCTGTTAAATATATAATCATGCTGCAATAAAACCACATTACTTTTAAATAACCATTCCTTAAAAAGTATGCATGAATTTTTTTCTGCTGTAGTCAGGACGCTAAATCAGGTCTGCATTTATTTACATACCAGGCACACTGTGACATTTTATTTAAATGCTGAGGAAGGTGAATGAAGAAAGTTTTCACAAGAAACTAAGTTTATTTACAGTTTGATCGTTAGGAGCTTTTTAATTTGTAAAGTTAATTTCTGCCTTGATGTTGATGTTACGAAGTAGAAAAGTTTTCGTCTTTCTTACACTGACTTTGCAGTGAGAAAGGGAGGGAAGACAGGTGAGATGAGAGTGATGAAACTAAGACTCCTGGCTATCAAAGACACTGCAGCAGACACTGGACCTAGTGAGTCCCAGTGGGATCTGCCAAGTGATGGGCTTTTCTGGGGAAACACCAGTAGGAAAATTTTATTAGATGTCATTTTACAAGATAAAGTGAAGCAAAGCCATCCAACCACTGAAATTAGGAAATCAGGAAGCCTAGGTTAAAACTGGCTTGCAATCGTGCTGAAGAACCTGTTTGGGGCAAGTAAAACGACACTGTATTTTCCTAAAGTACGGCTGGCCTCACTAGGGGTATGAAACCTGACCAAGTGCATTTTCTACCTCACAGAAATCTCTGATGAACATAAAACTGGCCAGTAAGAGCTTGAGCTTGTGATACTTGCTTATACCATGTTACCATTCAAAGAATTTTTCCCTCAACCTTTTTACTGAGTAACACTAAATACAAACTAACTGCATAAATCTCACTGCTTTCACTCATCCAAATAGCAACTAAGCACATAAGAAAAGAGTTTTCATAGTGGCGCGAGTCTACAACCACTCATCCCAAAAGATATATACATACATTACATATATATATCTCCGCCTCATTCTTTTCAGTAAGCTTTGTTATCACCAAGACTATTAAAATGAAGCTTTCCACGTGAGCAGGAACTCAGTGAAGTATCACTGCCATTTAAAATGCTTTCTGTATAATATCAAATACCACCAAGATACTTAATCTGATTGATTATCTGAGGCTGAAACAAACAACTTGGAGCACTGACAGTCAAAATCATTATGTTAAACATGGGGTAGGACAAATGACGGCCTGTACTGCTCCACTTCCAGAGAACTGTATATTTTCTTCCTGCTCCTACCTTGAAAAACAAGATTACAACTACCGATAATAATTCTACTTTGGTACAGTGAAAGTCTACATATTCAACCTGCGTATTCTCAGTGTATGGAGTTTTTCACACTTTTCTATAAAGAAAGGAACTTCTAAATTTTAAATACCCACCTACATCTCAGAAGATTATATTAATATTGTACATGTATTTTTCAATAGATTTTGAAGCACATAAGACAGTGTCTTCACTTAGCTTATCTTTTGATTTTTAATATAAAAAGTCTTAAGCTTCATAATCCCTCTGCACGAAAAGGTGTTTCAATACCCAGCTGAAAAGCAGAAAGTAAGGCACATGGAAATTTAGTTTGACAAACATGTGCACTTGACCGACTTTGTGCCCTCAGCCATCCATAATTTTGCTCTCCCATAATGATTTTCTGATGCTACATCAGGGCTGTCAACAGGTGAGGTCCTTCTTTCACTAACAGGATGGCAGTCATCTACCTGATGATGTTATTTCTTGTAACCCGTAGAAACACAGTTTTTTGGGGGGCAGTACAAAGAAAGGGCAAACACACACTATCCCACAAACACATATAAACGTTTTATCTCATTCATGATCACATGAGTTTCACTTCATTCAGAAACCAGACTAAAAATGGCAAGGGTAGGGAAGATGCATAAACACAGCTATCAGATTCAGTTATTCTCACACCTTTTTATCTCCCTACTCACTTCCTCAGTAAATTCTGGTCAGCCTTCCCTGTAACATTGTACCAATCATCAAAGAGAAGCTTGGGAAACATTCTGGCATCCATGTAATTCTTGTAAAAACACCAGGAAGTATAATCCTCTCAAAACGAGGATCCTAGGGAACTAGGGAAGCAGTGTTTTGGCTTTTTACCAACCATTTCACAGCAAAGGTAATTAGTAAGTTACATACCATTGCAAGCAACAGCAGCACAAATCCAGCCTACCTCACTCCTTGCTCTCTCTTCGAATGATGCCAAGATCGTTAGAGGCTTCCTTAACATTATTGTTTCCAATTTCAAACACTTACACTCAATTAAGTTTCAGCTCTAGATGATCTATCTTAAACAGCCAAACAAACCAAAAATACTTCAACTTCATTACCTCACCTTTTTTTCCCCCCTCACTATAGCAACAATGCATTGGAAACACTTCAGAAGGATTTTGTTTGTGTAGAATGGCTAGGATTTGGTAAGTGCATGTGATAAGCTACTTTTGAAATAAATTACACAGCACAACATATGTTTCAGTAACAGCAAGCTACAGATTCTGGTCAGTCTTTTCATATCAAAAGAATTCTATGTATCAGGAGCAAAAGTCTGCGACAGAAGTCAGATGAAAAAACAACAAGATGAGTAATGTGTTGAATCTCATGCATATTAGTTACAGTCTTCCACCACCTGACAAACTGGAAAAGTTGCCCCTCTGTCTCTTGTAAGAAAAGCTACTGCCTTTTGGGATCAAAAATTATCAGACATTTGCAAATGCTTTAGAAGTTTTATATAATACATAATTACACGTGCCTGAGCACACATAGATGCCCACCCCAAAGGAATTCCAAGATTTCAATTCAAATGCAAAAAGAAGATCTGAAAAGATTGGGACAGTGATCAGCATTTCAATACTCCTTTCAAGAATCAACAGGAAATGATAACTAATGAAAAATTCCAAATATTATTAATACAGGAAAATATGTCCAGCTTTGACAACCAACCCAGTCATGGAATAAACACTTCCATCTTCAGTAGCTGCTAAAACAAACACTCTTTTACAGGCTTTGACAGAGAACAGAATTCATTTCCCCTTTACAGCTGCAGTGCTTCAAAGTCAGTTAAATATCAATGTGACAGCCTTACTTGCGAGAGCTCAGACATTTACTATATTATCTTAGCTGGACATGAGCAGAAAGCAGAGACTGTGAAGGCAGAGAAGGCAAGGGGGAGAGAGGGAGATCAAGACTGTTTTTCTTAAACACCTTATGAAGTGTTCATCTCAGTTTTTGCCAGAGTGTTATTTTTTTCTTGTTCATTTATTCTGTATATAAAGACCCAGCTAATACAAACACAGCACAGGTCTGAAGGCAAAAAGTTCACTAGGATATGGATACTACTCAGTTACCAACTTCCTGCTCTGTGATACAGTATGCTTCTACAAATGAAGGCCAGTTGACTGAGCTATTATCAACGCTTGCACACTGGACTATTTTATTTGCAGCTAGCCATCACCCTACTGATTTTGTCATTAATATCTAGAAGATATTAATATCTAGCTTAGATTCTTACCCTAATTCCTGCCACCGACTTTCCTATATAACCCCCACTTCACAAGAGCACCATGAAGCTCAATATATACTAATTTCACACACAGCAACAAGCATGATAAGTACCTAATAGGAACAGTTAGGAATATTGGCCAAATGTCAAACCAATGCTAACAATGGGTGCAGGCCACTAAATTAAGTATGATGGACAAAGAATAGACACCAAAGAATAGGCAACTCCAGTAGCCATTTGCAAAAAGCAGTGAAGAATATTTTCTGAGATTCTGTGGAAACCTGGCTGCTCACATGGTTACGGTCTTGTTTACTTCCACATGTTTAATTAAAGAAAATTTAAAATGTATCAATATATGTTCTTATTGCTCATTTTCCATTAAAAAAGCTGTTGTTGCCATTGGGGAAAATGATATGATCACAAAGAGAAGATATCTTATGAATTACCTACCAAAATACTACCCAAACTACTAGCAGAAGATTTGCTGACTGACTAGTTCTTTATGACAAGTGATCCCTCAAAACTGTGACTCCTAAGAAAATCCCTGCAACACTGAAAAAGTTTTTCGTTACGTTTTGGACACATTTAGCATTTCTCTGAGCACGCTATAAGCAAGCTTGAAAAAAAAAATCTGTATTTATTTCTTTATTCTTAGTGGTGGTATTTGGTACATACTTGAGATACTTAAGAGAAGGCACGTCTAAACTACAGCCTAAACTACAGATCTACAATTAAAAAATAAAATATAGAGAGAAAACAGTGGGTTAGTAAAAATAAAATGCTGTCACATGAAACAGTCTGTGTAAATTATGTTATTAAACAGTCTTTTTTAATTCCTTGGGCTAAGAGGAAATTCTAGAGAAAGCCTGATTATTTGTGGCCATATCATTTGGTAAAACATGTAAGCTTATATTCAAGAACTCTCCAAATCTCAGCTAATAAGAGTTTGAGCCACCTTTCACCTTCTGAAGGGTTACATCAGCATTAAGGGAAAGAAATCAAGATGCACTTCATCTACCAATAATAAAATCACTCTTCTTCACCCTCCACAGCAGCCCCAATCTGAAAATTTCTATTGCACAGTAATACTGTGTATTTGACAATTTTGTCTAGAAGTTGACTGACTCACATACTCAGTCCCCTAAGACACTTCTGTTAGTATTTTCCCTTTAGGAAAAAGAAGAGAAGCAAATCAAACATTCCCCAACAAAATCGGGTTTTTGCCTCTGCATCTTGAAGCCACTCCCAACCCCAATAGGCTGAATGAATGATCTTGAGGGAATGCTGCCCAAGCCAGCCAGTTGGCCAGTCTCAAGGGATGAGCTGGCCTGGAATTCTGCCTACCACAAGGAGATGGTGTGTTTTGTTCAACCATTTACTTGATAAAATCTTAGTGCGTGGAGTGTTGGAGAGGTTTTTTGGTGCTGTGCTGCTGTACTCTCCTTACTCCAGCTCGAGTATTTTTAGTAACCAGCAAATGGGTGGCTGTAGGACTTCTCCTATCACCAGAAAGCTATCCAGCCTGAAGTGGAAAAGCAGTCCAGCTCATGCATGCTAGCAATTCTTCAGATAGAGGCTTACAAGCCCAGCCCTGCTTGCTTCTGCTGCAACTAGTCCTTGATTACATGTACTTTAATGCAGTACACAGGTGTTCTTTGCTTTTGTTAATAAACCTTTGATGGAAATATTGTAAAATAAATCTGCATCTTTTCTATCTTTATAATCCTTATTGCACTATGTTACTTAAGTATTTCTGTCAGCTCCTAGAAAGCACAGAAAACCTTTTGCATCCTAAGAACCTTCCTTCCCCTACATGTGTACAAAACTGATGACCTATGTTGTTTTACCCAGTATTTCCTCCCAGGATTGCAAATCCTCAGACCTGGTCAAGACTTACATTTCTATTTCAATTACAAACTTGAGAAACAGGAGACAAGATGGTGAAATACAATTTAAAATTCATTTCAAATTGATATATATCAAAGTATACAATAATAAAGCTGCACTGGTAAAAAGAAAGGACCAAAAAATTCTCAGAAGCAAGAGTAAATTCTGTTAAATAAGCAATTCAAACCATGTAGAGATCCAGTTATTCAAATCAGAAATCTTGAGTGAAATACAGGCACGTGATATGTGACAGATTGGCAATGGAAAGTTCTGTAGGACAGGCTATACTCAGAACAGTGCTGGAACTGAGCCCACGACTCATTTCAAAACTGATGTCAAAAAGTCTTGTGAAATTTCTTGGTATATGCAAAGCACACTGCACAGCTTGTCTCCATTCAGTACTCCTCATCATTAAAATTATATATCATGCTAAGCTTTTCATTGTCTTAGTTTACATCATCTGACATCACAAACTATAGATGTTCAAAAATTCAATTTAACTTGTAAGACAGAAAAATACGCAACCTGATAAAATATGACTAGTAAGTTATATGACTTTTACAGGTGAATTGTGGCTGAAAAAATTGTAGCATCAACATGCACAGAATTTCCAATATAAAATAGTGACAAGTAAAATCTTAGAGCAAATTAATTTTTAATTAAAATCTCCCTGCTTTTATCCATCCCCCCCACCCGAGTTCAAGTTACTAAATAAGGGCCAAATACTCCCTTCGTGTATGACACAGCATAAAACACTTGAATACTTGTATTCCAGTAATTTGCAAATGAATTTTAAAGGTTTTGGCAGGATAAACACTACATGCATGAACTTGCAAAATATGCAAGCTGCTTCTTTATCTACTTACAAAATGCAGAACTCCTTTTGGGTCCCATCACATAAATTTAATAATCAATTTTATTATGGAAAAAAATGCATTCTTCTTGTTGGGGCACAAAACATTTACACAAATAGAAGAAAACATAAAAGAAAAACTTCTCCATGTGTAAATAACACTGAAGACAAAACATATACTAAAAACCTAACCCTATCTCCCCTCAAGTAAAGAGGACATTTTCCCCTTATCCCTCAATTATATCAATCTCCAATTATACAGCTGATGTTAAAAACAACAAAACAAAACAAAAACCACCCTGCAACTTTCAACCTTAAGTTAGGTCTTAAAAGTAAGTCCCATTCATACAATCCCTTAGTCATCAGGTCACAATCCTAATTTAAAACAACAAATTCTCCCACTTGGTTCCATTATAAGGTGATAGCTAGCACTTCTAGTAATTTATAGACATCCTATTTTTCTTGAGTTTAACCAGACAGCAAATCAAATAATCCCATGGAGGATTCAGAGCAGGCTTGACCCACTACTGAAGTGTTAAATTAGAATTTCAAAGAGTAACTCCATAGTCACCCTTTACAGGGATAATTTTTAATTCTTCTCCTGTGAAATGTGAAGTTAAGTCAATACTTGATGCTTTATCTCATAACAAAAGCAGACAAAAATACTGCTAACTCAAAACAATCTAGGTTGATTCTTGTTTAATATAATAGCAAAAGGCCACTGCTTCAATGTTTTAATAGGCAAGTTCTCCTGAGCATTTTTTTACAATTTCAGTATTAATTCACACTAGTAAAGAGAAACAGGCATTTTATTTACATTTGATTAAATTAAATACATAAATATTTTATTATTTATTTTTTAACACAATCCACAAACACCAATGAATCCGAACTTTGCATATGAAGAAAATAGTGAGGCTTGGCCTCATTTTACAGCTAAGAAAGTGAGGGACTTGCGGCTCAAGTGACTTGCTTAGTACACCTCTGGCACTGAAGAATAAGCTCCTGGCTCTTGAGTGCAAGGTCTAGCTCCATTCCTGTTCTTACCCAGGTAAGCTTGTTCCCAGGAATACTATAGGGAAATTTCCATCACATGCAGAGGCAAACATTGCAAGTCCTCAAATTCCACAAATGGTTCCTGACACCTTATGTAAATTATTTGTTCATTAAACAACAACAACAAAAAATGTTGTCCAAGGTAACAATATGTTCAATTTTTGTAGCGGACGCTCAGCCAGCCTAAATAAATTCTTTTAGCTGCCTGTTCAGGAACAGCAGAAGATTGGCACAGTAAGAGTCATGGAGCCCATCACTGACATGGCATAAGAAGGGATATTACCAGAAATCCTGAAAAAAGCAACAGGACAGAAGTAAAAACTGCTCATACAATCAGCACAAATTACAACAGAAAACACACACAGAGAAAAACCCACACATTTTCAATTATTGAAATATTAAATGATATTTCATGTTGTTGTAGATATGCACCCTCACAGAAAACCATGTTCTAGTAATTCATTCTGCTCCTGAAGATACTGTCTAAGAAAACACCAGTTCCCTTGTACTGACTTCCTTCCCTGCCAGTGATAAGCAAGAGCAGTTAAAAAAACAATAAAACACAAAGTTGTCTTTCCTTCAGCTAATGCAAGTGAAGTATTAGCAGCAGTAGGTTTGACCCAATATTGGATTTTACATTTTCATCTTTCCTGTATTGCCAATTAGCTGAAACTTTCTGCAAGAAACTGTCTTATTTCCCTTCTCAGAATCTCGTCTCTAAAAAAGTCCCACCTCCCCCAAGGAAATTCTAAGGGCACACTCACTGTCTTCCTTTCTGAACTTCTGCAATACAACTTGAATATAAATCATGTACACAGGTGTAACAGGAAAGAATACAGTCCATTTATGAAAAAGTTACCACTATACTTACACAACAATATTTCCACAAAATTAGGACAGTAAGAACAGTCCCCAAATCATGTCAACAGCATGAAAAGTTACAGCATATGGCCCTTCCCACCATAACACATAATACCCTCTAGTGGGTTTAACTTTTTAAGAGTTTAATTCTACCATTGACAGCCACATTATATATAGTTCACATTTTTACTTTCCAATTGCTCTGAGAGATCTAAATATGTCTCATTTTGATATTTTTGAATTTTCAAAGTACTTCACACTGACCTTATCAATAGATTTGGAAAAAAAAGATGGCATACACAGTGGCAACCATGTAAAACTTTAATTTGTATTACATCTTTGTAGTCAAATGCATCCATTTAATTATGGACAATGATACAAGAAGCAGAGCTGTGCCTATAATGAATTTTTAATATCAATCACTGAACAGGAAAAACACGTATTTTAAAACTGTTTCAAGTCGTGCAAATAGTCAATTCACCAGGAAAAAAAATGCCCTTGTTTCAGAGAGCTTACTTCATGTTGAAGCAGGGTAAGCTATTCAAAGCATTAAGAACATCCACAAGGGGATTTAATTGCTAAATATATCTGTGAATGTATACCTTCACTTCCTTTGCAGTACCTTGCCTGAGAAGACAACCTTATGAGTAGCAGATAAATAAATTAGATCTACAGAAGTAGGCAAGTGAAGAAACTACTGTCCTTTACTGTAGAGGACACACAGATAGGATGCTCACCTCACACGTAAGATATCAGTTCTCCCACAAAGTATTTACACACCAATAAAAATCAGAGCTATTTCAGAGGCAGCAAAGCTCTGTTCAGTAACTCTGAGCAGCCTAGAGACAGCAGCAATCTCCTAAGAGGCAGGAGACCCAGATGCAAGCCTCTGCTCTGAATCAGAAGCACTGATTCCCTCCTCCATCTTGTTGCACACTTACATCATCCCAGTGTTCAGGAGGAGGCATGCTGCAATCTGCCCTTCGGCCTCTCCCCACTTTGCCAAAGACGGGTGTACCCCCAATGGATGCTGGTGCACTTGCAGGTACAGGAAAGGGCCCCCCAGCTCCTGTACTCATCCCAGGTGAAGTGAGTTATACCCTCTGCCACAGCTGTAAAAAAACTGGCAACCTGCCCGTCCCCAGCTTGGCTCAGTGGGCAGAGTCTGCGCCACTCTGGACCCAGGGGCAGCAGGGTGAACTCCAGCTCCTGGAGAGCAGGACCAGAAGCCAGGAAGCAGAGGAGCTGTCTGACCCATCATGAGCTGTCCCTCTACCCAGGGCACAGGCTGTGCCACTGAAATGGTATCCCTGTGAGAACCCTCACCTTGCACACCCACAGCAGCTCCCCACTCACAGCTGCACCCACAGCCGGACTGCTTCCCCGTGGCTTACTGACTGTTAAGTCTTGCTTAGATTCTAAACTGGAAATCCAAAACTTTTCATTTCAGAATTTCCTAAGTGAGCCATTACAGCATTTCTGATTAGTAGGGAACTTTCCCCCTTCCTCAATGAAACTACTTATGAAATTCATGCCAACTCATTAATAGCTTTAAGCTAGCCAAAAATACACTTTCAGTAAGCAATTCCCCTTCAAAATACACACATACACAAAGTAACTCTTACTAGAGAGTCTCAGCCACGGATGAAGCTGACCCAAAACATGGGACTATCCCAAAGCCTTCTGAGATCGTATCAGAAAACCACAAAATACTTCTCCTGGAAGCTGGGGGCGGAAGGAAATAGCTCAGAAACCAAGTGATGAAGCAAATAAGAGGAAGAGTAAGTAGGAGGCAACTCTGATCACTGCTATTACTGGAATCAAGTTCAGCAACAGCAGGTTGTTAGGTTTTCCCCCCCCTTTTAAGTGCCCACAGTACCTAAAACAAGACCATATGCATGGTTCCATGTCAATACTAAAAAATAAATACATACTATTGTGAAACATATGTGCTATATACACAGCATATTTGACACTAACCAGCTAAAGAAGAAAATTCATAGAACAAATCTAGGTACCACTGTAAGTTTTGGCACATAGCCTGTGGCGTACAATAATGATCGTAGTCTGTTTGGGGTGCGACAGGGGTAGAATAGCAACTGATCTCATATGAAACAGCCTGATTTCAGGTGGTTTGGGGTTCTTTTTTTGCTTCTGTAGATTTGTACTGAGTATGTTTTAAGTGTGGCAACCATAGTGTTATACAATTTGACTCACATGTCAATATTCCTCAAAATATTTCAATGTTGATCAAGAACTCAGAACTCGGATATTCACAAAACACTGAGGTCATCAGGAAGGAAAGACTAAAATCACAGTCAGGGACAAGGAATATCTTAAACATTAGTAGTCATATATCAAGCTTCACATACCATCAGCTGCACATAAACCCTATTGCACCGCAAGGATACATTCTGGAAGTTGCATGCTGTAACTCCAGACACAAAAAGTTTTACATGAGTCTGTTCAGCAGGACTAAGTAATAAAAACACAGTTAATCAGGATCTGTGAAGAGAAGCCAAGCAAAAAACCACAACTGAAAACTGAAAGGCCATAAAAATTAATCCAAGTGAAATTTCATATGTGTTGGCCACCTACTTTTAGAGGAACATAGAAGTTCTTATCCCATTTTAAAATACTACTAAACTGTGGCACCACACAGTAGTTTCAAGCTCACAACCTGAACAAAGAAATGTAGGGGACATCTCACTCTCTTAAAGCAGTAAAACAGGTACCTAGAGATTGAAGGACTAAGGAATCCAAGGCAAAAAATGGATCTTCAATTCCACGTGTTACTTGTAAAGATAATGTTTCAAAGTTTGAGGGAGAATATCCAAATATAAGCACACGAAAAACAGGCTAAAAAAAAGGTGAATGGAAACATTTTAACTTCCCCTGGCACTACTACAGCTTTTCTCAAGGAAGAACCAAATTACAATACCTACTATAAAACTAATTTTTTTCTCAATTCTAATTTTAAATATTCCTAGTTTGCCTATTGCTGTAATTGTGAAATATACATAGTTTGGTACACAGAATGCTGTAGTTTATTGATTGGGGATTACTGAAGGAACAAAAGTACTGATAATGAAAAAAAGGGGAGAATCTGGATTATAAAACAGATGTTGCACCAAGAGAACTGAGCCTATTCTTCATTTATCATGGCCACAGTTGTAAACAGAGTTTTAGCAACGCATTTACACACTGGTAAATATTGTATACATAAGGGTGTCAGTACACCTTTTTGCTTGTGGTGAGATGACTAGAGAAGGATTCTGCAACACATTTTGAATAGTTAGAGACCTGCAAAATGATACTGCAAAACTCACCAATATTTCTACACCATTTTAATAGTACTGAACTTCTGTGACTTATCTGCATTTTCAACATCCAAAGTTTGATTTAAAAAGAAAATCTGTAATTTCTTGCCAGTCCAGTTAATATAAAAGTAAATTAATAAGACAGAAACATACTGTGCCACACTTTGTAATCACCCACAAATTTGCTTACCATTATAATCACATAAATCTTCTGAGCCTAACATCCCAGCATTGTGACAATATAAAAATTTACCCACTTTTATGTACAGAAATATCCATGAACCTCAAAGCATTGTACTATAATGCTGTCAAATAAACAGACTACTGGAATTCAATTTCCAGAAAGCCAAGGCAAAATCTACTGGCCTTCATCTGAAATACCAGTGTCATTTTCAAACCCTGTATTTAATTAATACTATTTACTGTCAAGAGTCAAGCCATGTAAATATTTCACTCTTCCCAATTCAGGGACTAAAGGCAAGCCCAGAGGAAAATCTGCCCAAGTAAATGCATCTCATCTTCTTTGATGATGCAAGTGCACAGTTGTCCTGTTCTTGACCCCTCTAGAATTCCCAGGCTCCAATATTGGCAGTACAATGTCATCAATCTATATATAAAATATACAATATTTTCCACAGATCATAATGACAGCTATTTCTTCTGCTAATGTGTATATAGTATACTTTTGCCCATATAAAAAGGTTCCTATCAAGGTAAGAAATTAAAAAAATCCTAGCAAAGTCCATTATGAAGTCAAAACCAATATTTAAGAAGTGAATAAAATCAAGTTATCAATCCCATTTCCTAAATATTATTTATCTCACTGAAACTGAAATGTTAGAAATAATCTTCCAGGATATAACTACATACAAAAGCCAAGCTTCAACCAATTGAATGACAGTTTTCAACAGTCCTGGATGTATATGAAGTTTGGTTCCATCAATTTGGTAAAAATTTTGCTGACTGAGCACTCCATTTAAATCCATTTACAGTAATTAATGAGTTTTACATATGTAAGAATAGCTTACTCCATCTTTACAATGAGTTTGAACGTTGTGGCCTCAAAACTATGGAAGTACTTTAAAAGTACTTTCATTACTAACAAATCTAGTTCTGCCAGTTGCAAGCATGATGATATTCTCTCTACAGTACTCTAAATTTTCATAAATTTCAAAGGAAAGAAATGCAATATATTACATTTGTATATATTTCAGCTTTCCCACAAAATAATGTTTTTCATAAGCTCCCAGTTCCAATTTCTGGAGGAAAAAAAATCTTTAGGGTGCAATTGTATAAATCTCAATAGATGCTCATTTCTTAATACTACAGTTCTGATTGTACCGCCCACACAAACCCTTAGTCTCAAATTAGGAGTATCATTTTAACACCGATTACAATAAATTTACTATAATCAAGCATCCACTTTTACAAGCATCTTTATAGGCAATTCATGTTAACTAATGTCACTACTGAGAGGCAGTGACTGAACACAGGATAATCTGATCACATTTCATGCACAACACAACTCCCCAGTTTTGAGGTCCAGGAATGGAAACACATTCCCTTTATTTATCACAAACCAATTCAATGTAGATTAAATATCCCTCACAGAGAAGATCCAATTCAGTAAAGATTATCCGTACCTGTATTTTATTTCGGGTATTTCAGAAACGCAGCCCCTGTGGGAAGTAGGGTGCTCTGAACTGACTCCAGAGATCTAGGTAGGCACCATTCCAGCCTGCATGCCGAGAGAAGTGAGCTCAGCCTCATTCAGGTTTGATATTTGGAATCTACTTGAAGTTCCTCACTTTCATCCTTAAATTAGTAGCAAAGGCTCTTAAAACTTGTTTCAGTATAAGGTACTTTTATTGTCAGTATTGCACTTCATTTTCTGACAGCACTCCCTTTACACACATGTATGAGGAGGACATGGTCAAAAATGAGACATGTCAGAATTTTCTTTATCTACTACAGCTGTAAACAACAGGTACTATAACTCAGAATGAACAGACACAAATATTTTCTATCTATCACACTTGACACTAACTACAACACAAATGCCAATGAAATCACTACAAAGTTAGATTGAAATACTCTCCACACCAGGAGTGACAGAAAACTGAGATTTCTCTAATCTATGCTCTTTTTGCAAACCACTTCATGCAAAAATAAAGGACAGAGAGACAGAAAAAAATGTTTTCTGACTGATAACTTTTAGACTAGGAACTAAAGTAGTTTTTTTTATTTGTTTGGGTTTTTTGTAATTCTAAACTTCTCTACACTTTAACTGCATTGATTTTTTTGCTTTTTTTGTTAGCAGCTACTTCTACCACCTGAACTAACATATAAGAAATAGATACAGTAAGTTTTAAGTAGTAGTTTCACTTCCCAAAACAATTTAATACAGTGGTAGACAGGCTGAATGTGCACAATTTCAGTCACAGCCTGTGGTACAGTCTCACAACACACAGTCAAATCCAACATGTATTATTCCACAAGCAGTACTGGTCAAAAGCCAAGGCCAGGATTTCTTAAATGAAACTCCAATTGATATGCCCTTCCTACACTCGTATAATTTCAGATGGGTATGCTGGTTAAAATAAACTGCTACAGCTCTTTGATCTCACAATGGAGAAGAACATGCAAGTATGTCAAACAATAGGAGTGAAACTCTTGACATTTAAAAAACAAAACAAATCAACGGAAGAATTTCCAAGGATTCAATGGAACCAAAATTCTAAACTACTCCTTGTCCTTTATTCCTATACAACCTACTTTTGCTGAACTATCTATCACAGGAACACATGGATAACCACCCACTTTAGAGCAAAGGGATATTTTGAGTGGAAAACTACATCTCTACTTCATCCTTGCCCTCTAAATCCTTCCACGACACTCATTTTATAGTGGTTTATTTCTCACAGTCATCACCATAGCCTTCATATACAGATATTCATGTCCCATTTGCCCTGATTTTAAAGGTTTTGAACTTCCCAAACACAGCAACAGTGTTTTAGCCCGCATCTATGGGGTTATCAGATTACCTTCTAGCACTGGAACAACCAAATCTATAGTTATGGTGCAGAATGTTGCAACACTAGGCAAGTGAGGAGTTGGGGTTTTTTTCTCCACATGTATTAATTAGGGGGAAAAAACCTCAAAGAAAACCTCAAACAATTATATGGAAATTGCTTTCTATTTTCATATTTATTTTTACATTTACCTTTTTCAGCCTTTCTGTAATACATTTGTTTTTTAATGAAAAATTACAATTGAGACAACAGAAAACAAACATACTATCAACCTGACAGCAAAATTTCATTTTTGCTATGAAGAATTTTGGCAGTGACATTTTCCTCTTTATTACACACACCTAACTCATTCTGAGCCTTATTCACTAGGAAAAAAAAACAAAAGGAAACCACTTTAGAATCTTTGCATTTCTTAAAACAATTTCCTTAAATGATTGCCAAAACAGATTATTGAGAAAACCTGCACATACACATTACAATTATTATGGAGTCCAGCTAAGTAGTGAAAATAAATAATAAATAATACAGTGTAAGTAATGTGTAAATAAGTAATAACATCTATGCAGCAAAGAATTTACAAATTAATATAAATACATAGACAAACTATTAACCAGTATTATAAACTTCATTGAACACAATGAACTAAAGCAATCTATCAGAGCAAGGGAAAAGGCAGAAAAACGTACTGGAAAGCTGCTTAACTTATTTTCATCCACTAGTGCTAGAAAATTCAGTAACTTTAAAGAAAAACTTTGTTAGTTTGCAAAAATTGCTCAACATAATTAACAAAAGAGGAAATGATACTTGATGTGGACATACATAATTTTACCCCTATTTGGTTAGCATTTTATAAACAGTTATCCGCCAAACAACTTAAAACCTTTTCAGCAGGTTTATTTCCCACCTCTATATTTAGTGTACAAGCCTCAAAAATACCTATTTCTGACCTTAATAAGTCACTCTGTGTGTAAACGACAACATTTATTCATGAGCACACTGAAAAGGTTCTCACATAAAATTTCAAATGCGACTTTTACCAAGCGAGTATATTGATATATCAAACATACCTAAAATAAAACCACAGCATTTATATTCACTTTCCTTCACTGCACTACCAAACTATTATTAGTCTGCATTTAAACAATCCGCAGGGGTCTCTTTTTCTAATTCTCAGTGGTATTATCCCTTCTTGAGAGCAGAGTTAAACAGGCACAGCACTGCCTGATGGAGTCATCAGACAGTAATTCTTGAGCAACAAGCAGTTTAAGTCATCAGTGTCATTATACCAATTTCAACCCTCAATTTAAGTAATTTATTAGTGCTCAGAGTTGGATGGAAAAGCTTGTATTATTTCATATTCAACCTTTGCCATAAGACAGACCATACATAAACAGCACATTTGAAAAACGTCAATTCCTTAGTTACAGTATCAAATATCAAACAAACCTCATGAGAAAGAGTATCACATGTTGATCCCTTCAGCCTTTCTCTGCAGAAAGTTCCATTCCTGGTCCTGGCACTAAAGCAAGGACCTGGCTTCCATAAACAGTTTGGGCATTATTTTTTGAAGTCTAAAATGTTAGTATTTCAGCTCAGAATCGTACGTTACTTAAAACCAAAGCTTGCTCTGCTGTATCTACACAATCAATTTAAGACATCTCACATCAAACTCAGCAGTGAAGAAGATAAAACTGTAACACAATCCAATTAAATGCAACAGGATATAGACAACTCACCAAGACTCAGCGATGCAGACAACGATTTCTAAGGGCTATGTGTGCAGTGGGCCTCACTACTCAGACGCACCTCAAGCATTCTAGGAGTAAATTTGAGAGAAAAATATTAGTCTTTTTTTTGGAGACAGGCATAGAAAAAAAATTCTGTTTAGCACATTGCAGCTTTAAGCATAACACAGCAAGGGAAACACAAACTTTGCAGAGCATTATCTGCTTTTCCAGACATAACTACAACCCCCTTCCAGTTGCACAATCACTCCAGGCACACAACTTCCTTTCTACCTGCTGCCTACTGCAAATCCACAGCGATAGCAACTAAAATGTTTACATTAACTTACACAGTACACAGCCTCTATTTTCACAAAAGAATCTGTGAGAACTCTCTGTGAAAGTGGTTGGTTCCTTTTTTGGTTGACTGCTTGGCTGGTTGACTTTATAGCACATTAGTTTCAAGTCTCTAAAAAGGAGAAACTGGTGTTCTTATAAAGTGTCTTTCAACCATTGCTATGAGCTGTATGTACCAGAGCATGTTTCTTCTCTCAGTCTCCCCTTACAGTACTCCTGACCCAAGTGACAAGTACCAGTAAACAGAAAGCTTTTCATTAGTATGGAGTCCCATAAAGCAGTGAAGAGTCCCACAGAGCAGAGGATGTACACTGCACAGCAAAACACATTTCTTCAGGGAGGAGGAGCATGCCACTGCCCACATAAATATTATAGCTGCATTTTTGTTTGTGGGTCAAACAGTGTTGATGTCAAATGTATCCAAGCAAGCTACCAAAGAAGAGTTTTCTACTTTCTTATTCCAACAAACAAAAAGGCAGAACATAAAGCAAATGAGAACACAAAGAAAATGAAAGATACACTACAAGAGTCATCAGCAGGAAAAAGAAAAGCAGGCACTAATTATGCCTCAAGAGAAATGGAGTTTAGAATCAATTTCATTTCTTCTGTCATTTCTGCCATTTTAGAGAAACCTTCTTCAAACAAATTCTGCTTAAGTTCTTTCAGCCACAGACAGGATACCACTACAGTAACAGACTATTCAGGGGCACCAATAACAAAGCAGGATTCTTATATAAAACGTATACACAGGAAAGCCCAAAAAGACAAAAGTTCACAAACATGGGGCTTCAAGTGGGTCCTCGTTGATAGAAAACAATTTTGTCTTAGAATAAAATTTTAAGTAATCTACTCGATCTTTCAGTGATTTAGTGGGATTTACAGTATCTGTTAGACACCTGGGGTTCAGAGACACACCAAAGAGAAGCTGCTGTCTCACCAACAGATGGGTCCTGCTGCTCCAGCCCACAGTGGGGAGACCTTTTCCACAGAGGAACAGTAAGGATAACACTGCTTGCGCAGACAGAGCATTTCCCACTCACCTCCTGTCCTACACCTGCTGTGCGCCACTGAATGAGTATTCTACCACCATTTGGTTTCTCGATAACTAATGTGGTTGCTCGCTCATATTTTCCTATTGTTTTCCTATTTTTGGGTTCCACATCCTGGTCTCCATGGCCTCCAGTACTGCAGCTCAAGGAGTCTGTACACAGATAAAGGGGCTCCTGATGATTACACTGATGTCCACAGGGCACCACTGGAAAGGACACATTCTGCTGATTTTCATTTGTTCTGTTCATAAAATGTTTAACAGTAATACTGTCTGAAAACAGAGACAACGCATCATAGTTTCACAGTAGAAGCACTACCTTCAAAATACTACTAGTAAGATCTTTATTCCCACATAAACCCTTGAATTATACAGCAACTAGCAACAAGTTTACATACCTGAACAGGTATTAACTAGCACATTTCAGATTGATTTTTTTAAAGTAAACTAGACTGCCAGTGAAGAAAAAAGTCATTAACATGAACTGATGGACAATGAAATTATCTGTTAGCCCTCTGCCTTCCCTTCTCAAGGCCATTCTGGAGCTTGAAACAAAAGCAAGCCAACTAGCATGCTACTACCCATGCCTATGCAAATTCTCACCCATTCCCACAAGAATCAGGAGGTTCTTGAGATGCCCCTCAAAACTCAACAGAAATCACTCTTGCATGAAACCAGCTCTCACAATGACATAACTCTTTTAATGCTGGTGCACAAAGGCCTGTGTAGGTAAGTCTCATATAAACACCTACATGAAAAACAGGTCTCTTCCTCAAACAGAACGCACATTTTCAAAATTAGCTATGATATAAAAATGGCATATGCCACAGCTATCATTCTCCACACTTGTCATTTTCCAACACCACCATTCACTCCTCCCTCCTACAAAGAGTAAAAGAAAACTGTTTAAAGGTCAAAAAACTCCAACTAAAAGCAACTGATGTAGAGCAGAATAACACACCATTGTCTGAATTCAGAGCACTTTACATCTTTGTTGTCCACTCATGCACAGTCACTTCTTTCTTTTTCAGTCTCTATTCCAGGTACCTAAGCTATGTTACCTCCTCGATCCATAAAAAATTTTAAGTTGTGAACAAAACACACACCAACTCTACAAACTACAGATTAGCTAAGAGGGGGTGAAAACTGCCACTTTCACACATATTTGGAAGAGATCATCCACAGCATGCAAGCTTAAACATGAACTTGGTGAGCTTAGTGGGGCTTTTCTCATCTATAATCTTCAGGTTCCATCATTCTTATACTAAGAAGAAAAGGAGACACAAATGATCTCACCACTGTGCCATTAACACCAACTTCATACAGAACTGTAGCAAGAAAATAGTTTGAGGCCTCATTAAATATTCAGCATCTCTGTTTCAAAGTAATGCTTAAAAAAACAGCAAAACAAGCAAAAGTATGTTTGCACTGCAAATGCCAACAAAAATTGGCAAGCAATTAGAAAGAAAAAACCTTTAAACTATGTTATTAGAGCTACATTTATAGCCAGTAAAGTATCAACAAGTTGACTTTCTTCCCTCCCCTTCCCCCAAGAAAATGGCAACAACTATTCTGGCCATATTTAAAGAAAATCGTGTATTTGTAGCCATAAACTTTCATTTTTGGGGAAAAAAAAAAAAAAAGGAAGATTTAGACTGGAAGAAGAGATTTTCTCCTTGAGAATACAATTGAAAACTTAAAATAAAGAATTTCTTTATTTGTATACATTTAATCTTCCTCCACTTAGAATCTAATTTAGAAAATGGATAGAACAGGATGAGGACATTACCGGTATCTCTGGAAACCAAGGTTTCCAGAGAGTAACAGTAAGGGTAGCAAGTGAAATTAGTTGACAATAATCACATGTATTTCTGGGAAAATATAACTGGTTGGTCAGCAAGTCCTGAAAATAAGTCTGAAAAACAAACGATAGGGAACTGAAGAGCTACTCTGTGAACTCATGGTGGAAGCAGAATGAGGAAAACCAATCTTCACTGTAGACTAGGTGATAAATGAACTCTCATTTGTACAAGTATTAAAACTTATGACCTTGGGTTTTGGTTCATTTTTTTTTTCCTAGCTTTTTGGGGGTTTTTTTTGTTTTTTTTTTTTTTTTTTTTAATTTTTTATTCCATCACACCGGCATATGATGAGTTTTTAAGTTCATAAATACATCTGTAATGAAAGTGTCAGTATATACGACCAAACTTATTCATAGGCAGATTTTCCTCTATTCTCCTAAAGTTTTCTTTTTAAATACAGTTTAGTACCTCCTACATAATCCGTGAGGTACAAATAGGTGACAAACTGCATTGTTTTTAACTGCAGTGATTTTCTTCAAAATCCATGGGCAAGGCTCATTAGAGATCAATACTGACAGCAATGAAAAACTAAACCTATTCACACACAGATGAATTACAGCATGGGCAGAGTAAGAGTAAAATTCCATAATAATTCTGACCTAACATGTAAAATGTTATTTCACTTTCCATGCCCATTCTTCAAACCCAGACTTCTCCACCTAGGCAGCCAATAAAGCAGCCAATTGTGATATGCCCACTATAAATCCTACCAAAGAGCAACAATATGTCTTACATAGCTCACTCAAAAAGCATCAAAATAGCAACTCTCAGTCAACAGTACATCAGATCCATGTTCTCACTATGTCCCCTCACAGAAGCTCATGTGATCCATACTACACACGATTTATGGATAAATCAACACATTCGGTATATATTTTAATTAATTTGTCACCTATGCTCTCTGCCCTTTCATCAACACATTAAAGGTTTCCACATAATGTTGACTATTTTCGCAAAATACAAGTCTTCCTTCTCAAACTGCAAGTAACTTCTTGAAGTTTAAAAACAAAGAGAAAAAAATGTAAATAGGCTTTACTGAGAGCACTACATCTTAGCTGCAAAATGCAAATGCACATTAAGAAGCTGCTGAATATCTAAGTAATGGGCGCACACTCACAGAAAGAGTGAGATTTACTATCAGTTATAACTGCTAAAATGAGAGCAAAGGAAAAATAATATCTGTCAGTAACTGTATTAATGGGAGATTTCTATGGAAGCCATTTAAGGAAATGCAAGACTTGGAATAGCATAATGATGCAGCTGCAGAAGAAAAAAAAATGTGCATATTGTTAATATGTTGTGGTATAGCTTCAGACATTTAAATTAATGAACTAATTTCAAACTTCAAAATGCCAAACACCCCAGTGACCATATACTTTCCATAGGAATTGTATCCATTTTATTTCCATTAAACTCTTAAATAAAATTTCCATTAGTCTTTAACTTGAATAACGTGCAATTTCCATAGAAAAAGATTGAAAAATCATAAACAGTTACAAAACGCAGTGCAACAAATCCACCACATTCAAGATCTATTTTTCAAAGTATTCATCATCTCAAAATAATTGCATAAAATCAGCAAAAGTATTCCAAGTGCTCAGGAGAGGAAATGATGCTCCAGGTAATAGGTAAATGCAGGATTGAATGAAAATTAATTTCTTTCACTCATTTTTCCATCATGTAAATGCTATTTCTAAATACAACACTGACAAAATGGCTTTGTTCTAAAAGCCTATTAAAAAAATTCCCTGGGTTTTTTCGTGGGTTTTATTTTGGGTTTTTTTCTAATTCTCTATCCCAAATTGATTAAACTGTACCACCTGCCATTTTTCATGTCAGATTTCTACTTGGTATGTTTTGAAAAGGCTAAGATACTGAATCATTAAAAACACGGAATGTTTCCACAATATATATACTGTTGACAAACTACTAATGTAGAACTGGTAAGATGCCTTAGTAATATGTAACCAATTATGTAATATTACAAATTATTCTTACTACTCAGTCACCATTTCACCAATACATATAACTGTTTAAAATGCTATTCAAACACAGAGCAGGAGTCCTGGCAACTGTATTTATTCCCTGAAATAATAAAATATTATCAAAATATTATCTGTAATAAAGATGTGAAATATATGTTATCTAAGCTTGATTATCTTGAGGGGTAAAAGCCAAAGAATACTTCTGTAAGGTTTAAATTCCCAAGAGAAGAAGAGCTCAGATCCTGTCTGCAAGCACACAATGGAATCACAGCTGACGATGCACATCTTTTTCTGGATGTCTCCATATGCTCAGGAGGGTTTTTCCCCCCCCTCCCCATTTCTCCCTCTCCGCCTCCCTTGCTCCCAGCATTACATTGAAGAATTTGTCATTATCTTCTGCCAGGAGTATTAGAATGTTTTAAAAACTAACAAAAATAAAGTAGTGCAGCGAATTTTAAAGTAAGGGTTCTTGCCAGAGTAGCCGTCTGTAACTAAGTTAACCAAGAGCAGAAAATGGGTGGATTAATAGATGCTGTTACATGCCTTCTATAAAGTAACTATAAATGTTACTCTGTTCTTAGTTTAAAATGCTGTGTCACACAGAAAAGCATATACTATAACAACACATTTAACCTCTGACCTCTAAAGCCAAACAGACATAAACGAATATTAAGCATTTTAATGCCTATAAGAATACAGAAGAAATGTGCGGAATTTGTTAAATACTTTATATGTACTTGCATGCAAACTACATTGTTTAGAGAGGCCAACCACAACAAACATGCAAAAACCTCAATGTGGCAAGAACAGTTTTAGTTCAGTGTTCCCTTTCGCCACTGCACAATTTATTAGTGCTCAGCAGACAAAGAGAGTTTCATTTATATTTGAATTTGGTACCAGTCTTTAGTTAGTCTTTTTCTTTTAAATGAACTGACAGCATCCTCAAGGCTTAGACATCATAAGCCTCTGCAATTCTGGTGTCAGGTGTTAGAGAAACTCCAGCTGAGCAGAGAAGCCCAGATTTTGCCAATGAGACAGCGACATCAACAACAAAGGCAAGGAGCAGAAGACAGTAGGCATTGTAGCAGCAGCTGGCTCGCTCACTGACTTTGTTCTTCCTGCTGCAAAACCTGGGCTCCCTGCAGATGGGCTAGCTCTTACTGGCTTTTTTTAGAGGACAGAAGGAAAAGTTGGGAATGCCAACACCACAGACGGCATACACGCCTCTTTCAAGAGAGCCTTTCAGCCTTCTAATGAGCAAGCTACACCTTAAGTGATTATAAATACATAAATATTATTTTTAAATAATTTATTTTTACTTTAGAGCTTCAGTTTAATGCAATACACTACACTATACACAAATAAATCCCTTGTATTTTCTAGTTTTTCCATCAGAAATAACCTCTATTTTCTTTCTCAAATATCACAATTCCAGGTTAAAAACTTATGCTGATTCCAAAAGTAGAATTCTTGACTGCAATAAAATATTTTTTCCTAAAATGAGGTCTCAAGTTTCTAATCTAGCACTGACACCAGCAGGACACGCATTGAGGAATTTACACACTTCATAAAAAAGTGTCTTCAGACACTTCTGAGATACTGATGAAGCACATCATACATAGATTCTCCCACTAGTCAAGAGCACAAGGCTGAGAAAACGCAAAGTTGAGAAATCTTCAGGTTTTATGTGAAAAATAGTACAGTGGCTGAGAAGATGAGGTGATTGCAGCACCTCTGTCATGCATTTATTGCATAATGCTCCCCAAGATGACATACAGAAGTCTTAAAAATAACATGATTCTTCAAATTATTGCATGATATTAAAAAGATCAATCTTTTGTCTTAAAGTTGTTCTCAGTATTTCTGAAGGTTGAGTCCATGACGAAGTATTTTCTTCAAGACTGTAGGTGACCAAGACTGGCTATGAGCATTAAGCTTCTCACAGCACTTATCAAACTTAGGAATTAACCATTTGGGGGCAATTTACATATTTCGCCTTCTTGTAAGACGCACCAGCACCAACTTCTGTGTCCAGTCCCTAAGTAGCTGTATCAGAAATGCATGTGTCTGTATGTGCTTCTATACACGTCTCTATGTGCAAATATGCACAAGCCTGGTAATACACTATCTGTGATACCACTGCTAATGTAAACAAACAAATGTCCTGAAAAATATGTAGGATGTACAGTACCTACACCGACTGCGATAATAAAACAACCAATTTCCACTCACACTAAGCTGCGTGTAAGCAAAGACCCCTGCTTTAGGGAATAATATTTTCCGTATGACATTAACAATGATGTACAACAGTGTCATCTCTCAGAGAGCATCCAACACAGCAGACCAGCAGCTCCCACTCGTTGGACACTGCCAGAGGATTCCCTTTGAGATGAGTCCACCAGGCGGCCCAACACTGCTTCTGGGTTACAAGGAGCCAGGAAATTAACTGACTAGAGTTGGTTTTACAGTTCAGTACATAAAAAAACCCAAAGGGATAAAAACCAAATGACTGCTTTCAGCCACAATGGCAGAACAACAACGAAAAAACTGCTTTAAGTAAAAAGACTGGCAGTCTTAAATACTTACTTATTTACAGTAGCAATAGAGCTGTTCTGTAACTGCCATAGGTAGACACTATATGCTCAGCTAAACTATACTTAAACATTATAGGTTCACTTCTAAAGCCTATTCACCTGGTTCCTACTACTCCGGGGGAAAAAAGAAAAACAAAAACAATTCATTATTATCAAACAAGCATGCTGTCCTTTCACAAGGAGACTAAATTACAAGTATATTTATATACTGGTCTCCCACATATGCACACTTCAGACAGAACTGCACAGGCTAACTCAGACTAAGATCCGGATATAATTATTTCTCGGTGACTACCAGCAACCTCCTTGTCTTTCTTTTATTTCCCTCCCCGCGCCCCCCCCTCCCCCCCACCTTCTTCTGCCAGGCTCTCGGGCAGGTTTCCCGCAGAGAAACTCCACAGCCTGAATGCCCCTCTCCGGCAAGAGCGGCGTGCGGTGCCCGGGCTGGGGGAAAAGCTCAGGCCCAAGCGGCGGCAAAGGAGCGAGGGGCAGCGAGGGAGGCGAGAGAGGCGGCTCCG